>JAJJMC010026446.1:317538-379354 GCA_023531435.1 Papaver californicum
TGAATAAAAGGATTTTTCTTTGTTACTCGATCTTAGTTATGTAAATTGTATCCAAGAATTTGATTGGTTGTTTAGTCGAAAGGATTTTTTGGCATAAACAAACCCATCAAATCTTCTTCGAACCACTCTCCTTCTTTCTCGCTCACAAACCCATCACAGACTCGAGTAGTACTTGCCGGCGTAAGAGAAGAGAAAAAGGAAATATCCCAACTTCTCGATCTAAGTTTTAGGTTAAAATTTTGGTTAAGAGAGAAATAAAGTGGTGATGGATCTAAGTTTTAGGTTAGGAGAGAAATAAAGTGGTGATGGATGTGTCAGATTCGTCAAAAATATATTTCGTAATTTGTTACACTAACTAGTGTAAGAAACAATCCACTAGTGAAAGTTGATTGTTATACTAACTAGTGGAATAATGATAAGTGTGTTCTTTCCTAAGGAAGCGTTAAGTGAAAGTTGTCGATTAAATTTATGAAAATAAACTAATGCAAAAACTACGAAAACAAATAAAAGGATGCGATATGAGGATGAGAAAGATTAAGAATTCTTTCTCCGCTAGTGAACATGAATACAAGTGAAATCTTCTTCAAAATACGTTTGCTAAAAATCCTGGACAAGTTATGAGTTCAACAAGTCTATTAGACTCCAAGGTCACTTCGTAGAATAAGTTATCTACTTGTTTCTAGCCAATCAAGCCACTTTGAATAAACTCCCTAGTGTAGTTTTATTGAGTGGTATGCTCCGTGAGTCGGGTTGATCCTAATCACATGTTCGTAAGTTCGACATGTTAACTTAGGGTTATCTTTCACACATCAAAATTCATAACATTCCATTACAACGTTGATGCTTCGTTACTTGTGATTGAATCGTCATACCAATTACGGATTACGGTTCTAAAATCTAGCATTAGAATTGCAAACAAGATATTCAATTGGCCGTTTGAACACTTACAAACAATCCATGGTTATAAACATGGTAAAAAGACAAACTATAAAACACTGTAGAAAAGAAAGATTAATTTGATTTCAATTGACCGTTTGAACAGTTACAAACATTCCATGGTTATAAACATGGTAAAAAGACAAACTATAAAACACTGTAGAAAAGAAAGATTAATTTGAATCATATTACATAGTTTCGAAGTCTTCAATATTTAGCTACTAGAGATCATGGTAAAAGAGAAATAAAATCTAAATCAAGAATACAAAACCAAACAACAGGTGAAATGAATGTTGTATGGAGTGGTGGACGGTGGTCAATGGAACAACACCTTTGATGATGTAAACTGTGGCCTGGTGGTAGTGTAACGATGGTGGCGATGCTGCTGGCTTGGTGCTGGTGTAGTTGTTATGCAGATGGCTGGCAGAACTGGTGTAGGTGGATTGCGTGCTTGGAGCTACTGATATATGCATATGAAGGTGGTGATGGAACTGGTGGTAGAGGGGTATGGAGAGGAGCTGCTCCTCTCTGTTGGTGGAACAGAGATGGTCCAGAGGGGATGTGTATGGGGTATGGTATTTCTCTATTTGTTGCGACTCTTTTATAAATTCTTTTTCTTGTTCTCCAATCCTGCCAAGACCCACTTTCCTAATCCCATAATAACTTCAAAACTCACACAAATTCCGTAATACAAGTTCCTTTCCCTTCTTAAACTCTTCCTAACCTGAGCAAAACATCTCTCGTGACCAAGGCTAGCCGGCGTCAAAGTTAATACACCGGTACAAGAATGCTTGGTCACTTAGGCATTTCAGCAAGTACCATGCATGCGTCTGCTGTTTGTGATGAAAACATAATTTGTTGGTGTGTTTCTAATCATTCTAACTCCTTCCCTGCAGTATTTACTTCCAATCAAAACAACCCCATTCATTCATCCATAGCCATTTACTGCTACCATCTTCTCTTGTTTATTCTCGCTGGAATAATAGGTTTGAAACCCATCCGAACTTTCGGCTGAATCTGTCCATAAACCCATCAGCGACCTTCTCTTAATACCCACCAGTTCAAACTCACTACCATCAATTTTTCGGACAAAACCCATCTCAGATTCAAGAATAAAGCAATCATTAACAAACCCATTTCTTTCTTCAATCTTCTCTTCTCACTGTCCTTTCTATTGAACCCACTGCTCAAATTCCTCACTTATATCCTCTCTAACAGCCAAATCGAGCTCAACCTAACAATCAAACTCAGACCCACTTCAATCTTCATCTCGGCCATCTTCTTTCCTCTCTCGCCACCACTCACATACTCTCTCCCATTCTCTGCTTATAATTTGAATTTGGAAACCAACCCATTTTTCGAATTCTTGTCTCAGATTCTTCTCAACTCGAGCTCACCCATCTCTATCTCGACCCACAACAACAATTGATTTCTTATCTCGTTGTTTCAACTCCACTGTTTTTTCCATCTCTTCCGGCATGAATGACGGCAGACAAGGTGGAGACTTGTCTCTCATATGGTCCTCGTAAAGAGGGAGGAGGAGAAACTCGACCTAGTGTCTTGAGGTTAAATGAGAAGAAGATTTAGGCACCCCCTGATTGTCCGCCCCTGAATATGTTCCAATCTAAGCAGGTGGCTGCCCTTAGTAATTCTCTATTTTTTGACACTTTAAAGTCTTATATTCTTGCTATGCTTTGTGACCATCGACACATAAGACTCCCAAGCAATGATTTAGCTTCTTTTTCTCTTCTTTCACTTCTCATGACTCCAAAGTACCTAAAAACACAAAAACAAATGTAAAATACAAAATTTACAAGGAAAATAGCAAAGAAAACATAATCAATTAATATTAATTAAGGTGTTTTAGACACCTATCAGGTGGCCCTTAAGCAAATAGGTTGTTTGCCTTTAACAAGTTAAGCTGCCTATATCACATCTTTGTAAAACAGGTGACCCCCCCCTTAGTAATTCTCAGTTCCCTTATAAATATGTCTGCCTCATAGTGATTTCTTGTTTTCAACACAATTGAGAATTGCGTTCTTGCTAGCTTTGTACCCATCAACGCCCAATGACTCCGAACAATGCCTTGAGATCCTATTTATCTTCTTTCACTTCATGTGACTCCAAAGTACCTATAAAAGCTAAAACAAGTGTAATATACACTAATACAAGAGAAATAACTTAGAAAAGCATAAGAAATTGATATTCAAATTATGTAAATTATGCACTTATCAAAATGACATGTCTTATTAGTTATTATTAGTATGAATAAATAAAAATTTAGTGGTTATCTAGTATTGTACCATTTGTTCAGTTTTAATTATGTGAGGTATGATTAACTATTGGTTTTCGACTAATCATTTCCCCTTTTGTTGATGCTTAATTGTTGCTTCATCGGCCAACCCGAGAAACCCGAGATGCATTGTGGTCCGTCCATGGGTTCAATAGGTAATCTGGTCAAAACATTTCTAGCTCAGGCTTGCCTCGGCCAAACCTTCTAACCCGACCAAGTTCCACCCCTAGTGATACATAATCAAGTATTCTCGTGTGTAGCTTGATATGAGCTTTCATACAGGCTTGTATGGACACTTTGATAAATCAACTATATTCAATTAGGTCATGAACATTGACATAAAGCAACTCTAGGAATTCAGCCATGGAATATAATGCTAAAGAAAACTCAAGTTGCTCTTACTAGTGGGAAATCCATCTAGAAGCTTGAGATTTATCATGTATAAATTATAGAATGTCTGGGAGTTGATAGACACATTTTCTGTGTCTAATTTGATCCCAATTCTCTATATTGTTAGTACCCATTTTGTACTTATTATAGTATGTTATGTGTGTATAGGTGTTTTTGGAGAAATAAACTTTTGTGGAAAAATTGGCTCGAAAAGTGATGTTTGCACCCCTTGGGGAAAATTATTAAAGGCACCCCAAAAATCATTAAGGGCACCCCAGTACTAAAGGCACCCATGTTCTGGATAGGGGGCACAATTTCTTCAATTTTGGCGGGAAAAGCCAGTTTTGAATTCAATTATCTGTGTGATATTTTGTATTGATTTTGGAAGATATTTTGAGAGATTTTCTCGTGCATTTATATTGAGATTATCTTGTTTTGTCTAAACAAGGATGGTAATTAAATTAGATACGTGAACAAGGGAATATTTCGTCATATCTCACCAAAACATGGGAAGAAAAATATTATCGGGTTTCTGTTTGATTTTCTGGTGCTATTTATGAGAACTGTGTTGAAGATTAGGGAGGTTATCATCACTATTTATTGTGTTCTATTAGATAGACTGTTGACAACTCGATTGCGGGTAACAGATAAGGAAAGGCGAATAAATCTTCGTGACTTTGCAGAGAAGAAGGAAAAAAGATATTTAGATTTAACTCGAGTTATTGGAGGTGTTGTTGTGTATATAAAGGGTTCTGGGAACTCAGGGAAGACACACACAGAGTTTGGGGAAGTTTTAGAGAGAAAGAAAGCGAAGAAAATAGTTGCAGAGAAGATTTCTGCAGTAGCAGAAGAAGAAGAAGAACACGAAGAACAAAAGCTGCTCAGAACTGTTGTTTATTTCTGAGCAGTTGTAACAGTCTCTTTGCTACGACTATTTTGAATTAAAACACTTGCTCTGTAACAGTGAATCTGTAACGCCTATATAGTGTTGCAAATTTTCAATTTTATTATTTTTCTCTTTTTCATCTTTGTAAATAATTTTGATCCATGAATAAATATTTTGAGAGGTTTTTTACCATGATGAGCTAATTCTCACGTGACCAAGCCAATGGAGGAAGTTATTTACGCATGATTAATGAGTAATATCCTTTAAATTATTTTCTTTACTATGGTTTTATTATTGATTCACTCAATCACTGCTTTTGCAGAGTTTAAATTCGATTACATGATTTTCCTAATTATTTGTTATTCAATTTGATAGGTTATACTTTGTTAAATCAGTTGATAATTTATGCTTAATGTGTACAAATAATATTTGAGAATTTGTCTGGTTATTAGTGAATTAAGATATAAAGGACTTAAAAGGTGACTAGAGTTTTGAAATCTTAGAGTATCATTCAATCATGAATAGTAGTGGAATCCAGAGTCTTGGTTGTTTCTAAAATATTGATATCAAGTTTATTTGAGTTTTGCTATTTTTAGTCTTAGAAATTAGGTTTAAATCCAAATCTTCACAAGTCTTGAACGAATCTTTTCTTACCACATCTACAATCTTATTAGGAGTATTGCAGCAAGTGGATACTAGGTCATATAGTAATCATGATTATATACATGTGTATAAATGTAAAGAGGGAGACAGGGATGAACACCTATCTCGACTTAGTATATTCCTAGGATTCTTTGTAAAACGAAAATATACTAAAGTTCAATACATTTTAATACCCGAGTCAAAGAAATATCTTTATACGATTTTAACCTTAGAAAAAACCTACCATCCACAATTGTATGCAAAACTTATTACAAATAAGAGCTCAAATTGGATATGAAATAGATTTTGTTGATGATTGTTTTTTGTAAGAAGATTTGTTGTGGTTGAAAAAAATGAAGAAATGAAGCTATTGAGGCTGGTAATAAGATGGTTTGTATTATTTCACAAGTTCTTCTACTGTAGAAATCTTTATAATGGTAACTTTTGGCTTAACATATTCAATTATGAAGCAAGAAGAACCAGTTAGGTATTTTGAAAAGAAACAAACTCAACAGAGAGATGTCTATAGAGGGATAACAATTAAAATCTATTTCTGAAGTTTTTCCTGGTGCTTATCATGGTTATTGTTTCTTCCACTTGAAGAAGAATTTAAATAAATCTGATGAAAAACATAAAGAAGTTATCGATTGTTTCCAAAAAGCTACCTATGCGCTTTTTCTAGCAAGATAAGAAGAAACTCTTCATGAAATGGTTTTTCCGTGAAGGCCTTGGGTTGCAGAATACTGGCGTGATATTCCTAGAAAAAAATGGTCCAGTGCATACTTCCCGGGATGTAGGTATGGTCAGACTTCTTTAATCATTGTCGAGTCCTTTAATCGCTGGATTCGCCTAGAAATTTTTTTACCTAAATGTGCTCTTGCTGACACTATCAAGTTTGTATGCATTATTCTTTTTATTTGAGTTTTTTATTTAATTTATCAGTTCGTGTAACAATATCCGCATATATGTATTCTTGGTTCCTCATAGTTTAGTTCTTGTTATGTATATAAGATGTGTGATATCCACTAAACTAGTTTAGTACATATTTTGTTATATTGTAGATAATATGCTTGTTGTGTAAATATATTTGATTTTTGTTGTCTAAGCGACGTATTATGGAGTTGATGTCAAAACGTCGCGAAGACAACCTTTTGATGGACCCAAAACTCCTAACTTTTGTTTATCATGACATGCTTAAAGAACACATTCAAATTGGTCGTACTTAGAAAGTTAGCTAGTCATATTCTCACGTCTTTGAAGTACATTATACAAGGTTAGCATTGATCCATTCTTTTTTTGTAGTACTCTAATATGCACATTTGAATTAGTTTAGTACTTTTTTGTTGTTTTTATGTAGCTAATATGCTTGTTGCGTATCTAGAATATGTGTGATATCCACTAAACTAATTTAATACATATTTTCTTGTACTGCAGATAATATCCAATATGTATTGTTTTGTTGTTTTGTTGTTTTTTTGTAATTGCGTGTTTGTGTGCGCATGTCTCATATGGTTGTTCTACAGAAGAATAAATTCCCTTGCTAAAGATGGCGTGTGTACGGTTTCCCATGCTCGTATTCTACTGCGTCTATTACTACAAATGGGGGGAAATTCCTAGATTATATCGAGGAATACTTCAAAGTTAGTTGTTTTAGCTAGCTATATTCAATAGCTATTAGACTTGTTCTTAATTATTACAGGTACGCATTTTTGTTGTACTGTTCAACAATACAAACATATATGTACTATTGTATCCTTATACACATCCAAAGGGCTCCTCCGGGAGAACGAAAGAAGAATCATATCAAAAGTGCATGGGAGAAGAGCAAAAACCTTGTTACATGTTCAGATTTTGGTTTGAAAGCTCATCACAGCAAGGATGCATGCAATGTGATCCATCTGTACAAATGGGAATTAATTTCAGTATATTTTACATTTGATTTTAACATTATGTTTTGATGTGATTTTAATTATACCGCAAGAGCACGACTGTCGATGAGATAGTATGCAAGCACGGTTCGTTCCACAAGGATTTCAGAATTGTAATTTCTAGTTTTTAATTAATCAAGTACTAATAACAAATTGATTTTGGTTATATTCTAAATTTCTAAAACACGAAAAATAAAAGTAAAATTGATTTACAAGTGAATGAAAACCTAGGACTCAAGATTTCATCACTACGATGCATACTAGATGTGTGCAACCATTCTCTATAAAATTACTCAAGACGGCTTAGGGAAATTATTTGTGTCTTGAAAAATAGATTGCTTTAATTTAATATATATTTCTCAAAATACTAGTAATTTTCTCCATTACAATATGCTGATCCCTGAAAAGAAAATGTATCACATAAATAAAGCATTAGGGCACATGAAGAAAATCACTATCATGATTAAACAAGAAAATAGGACTGACAGAATTTTTATATAAAAAATGATCACAACATGCTAGCAAACATGGTAACAGTTCATCTCTAATCCTAAGGGAGAAATCTAGCTAGCCATCACAAAAAGAGTAGAGGAAGAAATTATTTTATTCATGGTTTTATAAAAGACTTACAATAAAGCATTGGCCAATGGTGAGGCATGAAGATTAAAAATCTTTACTGAATTTATGAAAGCTTCTGGATGTATTATAATTGCAATTGTCAATGGGAGTGTAGGAGAAACTGTCGTTGTAACTGTTTAAATCAAAAGATATTACAACAGTATCAACGACATTTTCTGGGAAACTTATGTTCTTCCTCTTCTTATTCCTTACGTGACTTGCAAAAAAAATTCTGAAATTATTTCTCTCGATCCTGGCCTATGCCAACCTCCCCAATTAATCTTACAAGACCCCTATTTATACTTTAACACCAATCAATCCATATCTTTTCCTCAAATCTTTTTCTTTCATTGAAAATTATTGTCGACAGATTTTTTCATAACTCGGTCTAATATTTTTTTCTTAAAACTCGATCTGATTTCTTCTTTTCAAAATACTCAGTGGTTTGTTGCTTTATTCAAACTCATTGTTGCCATTTAAGGTACTCGAGAATATAAAATTGAGAGTTTAAGGAGATAAAATCTCCCTTTTATCAAATCCGAGTAAATATTGTTTCTTCTTTTGTTACGTAAGTAACTTTTTGTTCTCACGAGATATATGTTGATTTACTTGAGTACAAATCTTCTTATTCAGCCAAGAGTATATCCTTGTCATAAAAACAAGAAGATTTCCTCCAAATCACGAAGAGAAAATCGCACATATGAAAGGTAAATTTTTCCCGGCAATATACATATTCAAATTGGAGAAGAAGGGTGCCTTTATAAAAGATTTAGGTGCCTTTATCAATTCTCTTGGGTGCCTTTAACACTTTTCAGCCAATTTTCCATAATTGTTTATTCTTCCAAAAATACCTACATACACAATAAAATGACAATATTAATACAAAAACTAAGTAATAACAGTATAAATATGAGATTAAATAAGACATATAAATAAATGTGTTTATCATGTTTGTAGCTCATTAATTTGTGTCAGTTGGTGTTTGTATTTGTTGGCACATTTGATATTCAGTTTGTTTGTTTTTTTAAATTGTTGGATATTTTTTCCCCTTATAGTACAGTTATTTATGTACATTATGTACATTTATCTGAGATTAAGTTTCAGTTTTTTTATGCGCCAATAAAGATTATTCTATTTTTTTTTATCGACTTGCATATTTTATACTTAGGTTATGACTGGCAGAATGAAAACTAGGGATATAAGATTGTCCCTCAATAAAGAGGTATGATACCCCAGCATGTAAAATATGGGGTGCTTATGTATGAATTTATGACTGTGAGGTTAATGTTTGTATTGTGGGTGAGTGTCACTGCCCATACTGGGGTCGAGGAGGCTGTGCCCCCACGTTATTAGTATTTTCTCAATATTTTTAAGTTTATTTTACTTCTCTTTTTGAATGTATATTTTGAATCTATGTAGATTAGTTGATTGCAATTTTTTTAAGCCTACTCATTTTTGTAGGCTACAATACCCGGCACATATGACTAGTATGTAACAATACTATAAGGGTGGTAGAGCGGTCGTCTGTTAACTGATTGGTCCTGGGACTGCTGCTACTCGTCTCACTGGCTGAGCACGATCAAAGAACCCAATTCACTAGAAGCTGACACGAGGGACCAGAACGAACCACTTCATCTTTCTGCAGGTCCGGCTTGAAGTCCAAGCATAAGCTGTCTATGCGGCGAAGGAACTCGGTAAAATGGCCACGTAACTTCGGGAGAAGGGGTGCTCTCCTATGAATTAGAAGATATTATACAAGGGTTTTTTTCCTGGTAAATTGCTGATAAAAACAATTAAAAATTTGAGCAAAGTATAACAATACACATAAATATCAACAAATTAGAAATACTCCCTTATCCTAAGAAAAGGGATACTTTCATTTTTTCAATTTGGCTTATTTTTAGATAAAAATGAAAAAAAAATAAAAGTATCACTTTTCTAGGAACACAGGTAGTATTAAAAATATATCCTGATATAAAGACATAATTTTATCTTAATACAAAAACATAATTCTTCATCTAAATTTAATATTTTTAAGTTCAACAACTAATATTTACTACCAAATTTTCCTAAACTAAGAATTATGCCATCAAAACAAGTAAGTTACTTCAATACATATCAATACCTATTGTCATACTACTTTGGAAAAATAGTCAGTTTTCTTGCTGGGTTTCCAACTGATTTATGGGAAAGTTGGTGTCAATGATGTGCATGCTAACATGGCCCCTCTTTTCTGGATTTTTACTTTCAGTTGTTCATCATCTCCCAATAAATTTCCGTCACTATCAATCTTTGACTTCCTCTTGATAAAATGCATCACATACAATAGGTAATCTGGCGATCCCCCTTGTTGTGGTGCTCTGTATCCAGTCACTCTTGAATTCTTCAACGTTTCTTTGCCGTTCTCCAACTAGTACATTGATCAGTTTGAACAAGAATTCTGCCATTTTTTGGCGTTCTCGTAACAGTTATCCTTGAATACCTCATAGAAGTTGTAATGGTAGAGTGTCACATTGATACTCAAGTAGTGACCAATGCTTGTTGAAATGACATATGAGTATAAGAATCTGCTAGATATTTTTCTCCATGTTCCTGATGGGGTATAATATCGGTCTCTTGTCCTCCTACGAGTTTGTCCGAGTCAGGACCGGCCCTGAAATTCATTTGAACTCGAGATGATACCCCATGTACATGCTCTTATATATGAAAAAAAAAATTACAAATTTTTTTACTAACTCACCATCTTTTTTCCTTCCTTTTATATTTTAAAATCCCAACTGTTACTTTCTTTTCCGATACGGATACATACATATATATCAAAGTTATAATGTAATCAAGTAATTTCTAAATCCAAATAATTCTTTTTCTAACAATATTAAAAAAAACATAATTGTTTAAGTGAATTTTAATTAGAGATAGTAACAATAATAATAATATACAATATTATTATATATGATTAATATAATTTATTAAGAACGATTGATGGTATAAAATATAACAATGTAAAAGAACGTATTATCTAAATTTATTTTAAACAAAAAAATTAATAAAAAGTTATTTATGTGTAAAAATTAATCTTTTTTCTTTTGACTTAATAGGCAAAAATAATCCCTCATTCTTTTTTTACGAATTTGGTTTATGTGAAATCTAAAGAAAATTAGGAGTACCAAAGTAAAAAACATGTCACATTTATAGTTTATATAAAAAATAAATTACTTTTATAATAAACCCTTGAACTAATACAGTTTAGTTTTGCTGTCTCTATTTATATTTATATATTTTAGGCACACGCAGAAATAATAAAATTTTGTGTTTGCTCCCTATATATTAAGAATAGAAAAACCTGCCATTTTTGATGCACAAAGTTGACGCCCGGGTGCTCGACATGATGCTGAAAAATGTAAATTTTTAATAGGTTATTTCAGTACATATCAATATTTATTGCTGAATAATAATGTTATGTTTCATAAAAAATAAATAGACTAAGTTTTTGCTCAGCATATATTAATATCTACCGCTGCACCATAGTGTCAGGGGTTACTTTGTGATATGTATCGTTGGATCATTGTGTGAAATAAAAATATAAATAAACAAAATATGTGAATAAACATAAAATAAATATATTAACAACACATATCCAAGCAGTTGGATCCAAATACAAGATATGTATGAATATTTTTTTTTGTATCAGGCTTCATTTGGTCGTTTTAAAACGTTGTTTTAAGATTATATTGCACGTAGTTCAGAAGAACTTGCGATATGTTGTGTATCAAATCTTCAACGTAGAAGCGCTGACATAGAGACCCACCTCCTCCTTCTATGCTCCAATCAACCGAGCCGCGTGCTACAATGGCCGGGACAAAGGGTCGCGATCCCGCGAGGGTGAGCTAACCCAAAGATAAGAAAAGAAATATACCGACTTTCGTCTCTGTTCGACTAGTAGGTCTCACATTCAGGCAGGCTACCGCCAACTGTGAACCCTGGGACATGAAAGCCTAAGGAAACTAGAGTCAATAGAGCCCCCTTTGTCAACTGGAAGCCTATGGAGAAACCAATAAACTGTAAACCCCGAAGGCCTAAAGTAGCTCCTACTGGCATCTTCATTGACGATTTGCAGGAGTTGTCTTCTATGGATGGGTGGGCACAAAAGAAGAGCTAAGTAAATAAAGAAAAACAGGCTTAAACTACGGTTCCTATGTACTGTATTCTAAAAGTAAAATGAAAGGTTAAAATGACTCACACTCTGGACACTTTCCCGAAATTGCGGAGAGAGGATATCTTCATATTCTTGCGTCATCTGTTTATTGGACCCTACATTAACTACTAGTTTTGGCTTTGGACCAAACAATTAACTGGGAAAATTTGGCTCGGATAAAAAAATAATAAAATTCTATTCAAAATTCTAAAATATTTTTAGTTATTATCAGACCCATGATTATTTGAGATTATGAATAATGAGGAAAATGACATAAGTATCCTTAATATAGATTATATATCTATATTATGAGGAAACGAGGTGTTTGTCTTGGAACATTCCGGTCCTCGATTTCGGTCATCCTACGACACGAACAAAGTAGTTAATATCGTGTATCGGTATTGTATCGACGAGAAACAATACACCTAGTCAAATGATTATATCGTATTTTATCGGCGATACACAATTAACTTTTTTATTTTATAATTTATAGGTAGATGTGCATTATGTTACTCAAAATTTTAAAATAGGGCATTTATAATGTAAAAACTCAATTAAACTAGTTTTACTTTATAACCTAACATCCCAAACATATATTTATATAGGAAGAAAAATTTTTAATAAAAAGAAAAAAAAAACATTGTTAACAAATACATTATTATCGTCCGACACGGTCGATATAATCGGAATATTCATGTATCGTAAATATTTTGTGTATCGTCTAGGTTAAAGACCGATACACGATAAATTCTGATATTATCGACTGGTACGACCGATATTAACTATATTGGGTACGGATCGATCGATTTGTAAGATATATAGTCTTCCGTCAGATCATAATATATAAATCAAAGTATATATCCTTCCGTTGAATCCATTACGACCGAGATTTTATTTTATTTTTTGACGATATAGGTTATGCCGCGACCCAGGACAAAGCTATCCCTAGCATAGCCACTGATCCTAAACACGGCTAGCCTTAGGTTTCCATGATTAAGTTTCCTAATATAATTAGATTTATGAATTTAACTTAATTTCCTAATTAAAAACGACTAATATTAATATCAAATATTAATTTCTACAAGAATTTAAGGGGTACAACTGGGGCCATCGGCCCCGACTAATTTGACCCGACCAATAAAACACCGGCTAATTCTAAACACGTCTAACCTTAGGTTTGCCATGACTAAGTTTTCCAATATAATTAGATTTCTCAATCTAACTTAATTTTCTAATTATAAACGGCTAACAATATTAATACCAAATATTAATTTCTTAAAGAATTTGAGGGGTACGACCAAATTAACATCAACAAAATTTGGATTGGCCATGACTAAGTTTCCTAATATAATTATATTTTTTAATTTAACTTAATTTCCTAATTAAAAAAAGCTAATATGAATATCAAATATTATTTCTAAAAAAATTGAAGGGGTACGACACGGCTAATTTGACCCGACCAACAAAACACCGGCTAATCCTAAACATGTCTAACCTTAGGTTTGACATGACTACGTTTCCTAATATAATTAGATTTCTTAATCTAACTTAATTTTGTAATTAACAAGGGGGTAGTCAAAAGAGAATTCTGTGGATTTTCAGAGATTTTTTATTTGAGTGATTCTCGGAGTTTCTCTAGAAATCTAGAGATATCAAGTGATTTTATGGGAGTTTTTTAGAGAGTCTTTGTGATTTACAGAAACTAAATAGTGGATTTTTAGGGAGTTTTTATAATTTATAGAGACAATAAATGTGATCATAGTGGGTTTGTTTTAATCATTTATTTTAGGGGTGGGTGGAGCAATCCAAGAACATAGGAATTATTGATAGCCCATGTGAGACTATTATCCAAGACATACAACCTAGTTCTAATCACTTTATATAATCACCTGGTGGACTGGTTTGTCCGTTCTTCTTCATCGTGGCACATTCTACTAAGACTAGTGAAAATACTACAATATATATTATCCACGCATGTGTTCGTATAAAATAACTCAAATTCCATGATCACCGAAAAATTTCACATGGTACTTAACAACCCAAATTTAATTAAAAATCCACGTATTTTAGATTCCTTAAGAAAAATTATATTTTTTTCTAATAACTCGTCTTATATATAGTTAAGCTAGTTATAGATATTATGGTTTATTTGAGGATAATACAACATAGCTTGATTAATCATTAGTTTAAAAGTTCAATACATAAGAGAGAAAAAAAAGGCACTTGCAAAAAAATTAATAAAGCAACACTAGTATTAAAGTCTTCCAAAATATCACCTATTATGGAAAGACTTTTGCCTTGCCTATTTTTGCATAAAAGTCTCTCAAAGTCTCTCAAAATTACAAATCCATGACTTTCAAGTGGATAACCGATAACATGGGCATCTAAAAATCTTTCAAAAAGTCCATAACCAATAACAAAGGGTTTTTGAGAATTTCAGGAACTTAATAAAGTCTTTATTCACTAACAAGGGTGTTTCAGAGACTCTTTCAAAGTCTCTAACGACTAACAGGAGATTTAAGATCTCTCTGAAGCTCCCTATAATTCTCAATCCACTAACCCCTGTCGGCTAATAATATTAATACCAAATATTATTTTTTACAAGAATTTAAGGGGTACGGTCGGGGCCGTAGGCCCCGGATAATTTGACCCCACCAACAAAACCGGCTAATCCTAAACATGTCTAACCTTAGGTTTGCCATGACTAAGTTTCCTAATATAATTAGGTTTTTTAATCTAACTTAATTTTGTAATTGAAAACGGCTAACAATATTAGTACCAAATATTAATTTCTAAAAGAATTTAAGGCGTACGCCAGGGACCGTAGACCCCGGCTAATTTGATCCGACCAAAAAAACACCGGCTAATCTATAGGCTCAACTACCGGATCGTAGGCTCTGGTAATACCTAGTATATATTGTAAAAAATGTTATGTTTGTCCTGATAAATCCGACCAACTAAATCATCCTTCGGCACGGAACGATAAATGAGTAACATATATTGAGATGTATTTTTAAATTTCTTTGGTTTCCTGATATTGTTGCGGTCCCGTTAATAATCTGGTTTCCTGATATTGTTGCGGTCCCGTTAATAATCTGGTTTCCTAATGCTAACGCTAATTGTATTACCGATTTAAAGAACTACCCCCACTTCCTCTCCTCCATTTCGACCACAACCAAAAGAAGATACATGTGAGACCCGCATCAGAAAGAGAAAAAGAAGAAGAAAGAAGATCATCCATGAAAGGACCAAGTTCTTATTCCCAACCTCTTCTCCTAATCGTCTAAATAATCTTCGTGTCTGCTGTGATTTTATAGATACATTCTGTGATAAGGTATTACTCTTGATCTCTTATTCATCTTGCATGTTTAAGAAAGGTTAGGACTTTTCTTTGTTTTTTTTGTTTCTTATATCTTTTAATGTATTAGAGCGTCCACAATGGCTGGAGGGAAACACGGACCAAACCCATATTCCCTCTTTGGTCCGTCAAAAGCCAGCCACAGCGGGACGAGGGAATGTAGTCGATGATCCAGAAATAGCATGTTGTGGAGTAAATTGAGAATTTTTCTGGACCAAACCCATTTTAGTCGAGCGGTGGTGTAGTTGTCCGCCCGATTCTAAGCGGATGTGTGGTGAAGCGCTTGATACCAGGCGTTATTCTAGCGTAACACTTGAAAACACGTGAGTTAACCAAACCTCCGCCTGATCAAGCGTTCACCTAAGATTACGCCTGATGGAGCGTACGTTTAGGATCACGCCCACTAACAGACGGTAACCAAATCACCGCCCCATTGAAGCGTAACTCTAGGAAACCTCCTATATCTAAACGTAATGCTAAGGCACCGCCCAACAGGGAGCGTGCGTCTGATGCTCCGCCTAGTTCTAGGCGTTCCCCTAGGCGTCCTCCTGGCTAATTTGATTTGGTTACCGCCTGATTTTGTTATCGTTTTGTTACCGTTCTGATTTGTTGCCGTTGATCAATGGCTATAATTTGTATTCTGATACACCTATAAATAAATGAATTTATATCTCTCATTCCCATTTCAAATCCACAGCTTTTACATTTCATAGAGGATTTATAATCTCTCGTTTTCATAATTATGGCTTACGAAAATTTTAGGCTTAATGCAGAGAATTTTACCGTAGAGGAAGATTTATCCCTATGTCGAAACATAGTATTACATTATCCAGCAAGGGGTCATGAACGTTGGATGAATGGTTCAATGAGCATGAAATGGTTAGAACATATCCATGCTAACTTTTGTACTGAAACCGGTAACCCCAATAACCGGAACAGAGCAGGTCTTTTTTGTCGATATATGGAAATAAAAAGGGCAGTACTAGAATTTTCTACTTTAACCGCTAAGGTGAATGAAAGAAGAATTATGAATGAAACTGATGATGAAGTTGTTGCCAGATATATGAAAGAATGGAGAAGATGGAAAGGTTCATATTTCAGGTACCAACCTCATTTCGAGATCCTAAGGGTGATGGAAGAATACAACCCTTTTGTGTTGATTATTCTCCGAAGATGTGAAGAACATCGTCCCGAGCGTCATACGACCCGTTGAAGGTTTGATAATAGGTTTGCTTAAGTGTTTAAGTGTAATCTACTAATTTATTATATTTCATTTCCTTTAATATTACGCGATGTATGCCTTTTCGATTCAATGAAATGATTTTACGTTCAACTGTTTTACAAAAGCAATTAACTAATACACTCACATTTTAGGACTAATCAAATGTAGGCACTTCAGTCATCTACTAAAATATATTGATAATACATGAGCTAATAAGTAGACTTAAACTCACTTTCGCAGGCATCGCGGCTGCACTTAGCATTGCATCAAGCCTTTAAACCCTAGGTGCCCCTAGCGGACGAGTTTTCTCTCGGGCGGGTTTACAAGAGATTTACCCATAAAACTTATCCAGAGGATTTACAAATTGTTATTCCTCACCAAAATCTGACCATAGGTGTTCGATCAAGTCATTTCGCAAACGAATATGAGTATCTTTGTTGTGTACTGCACGTCGGCATTGGTCCACTCTCATTCTCGAAAGTTCAGCAGTGTTGTGTCTAGAAATATTTACCGGTGCACCGTGGCTGCATTGATCATACTCATGCGGCTAATCACCGGGTAAACGCTCATCCTCCACTATCATATTATGTAGAATGATTACAGTTTTCATTATATATGCTAGTACGTCAGGATTCCACATTCTGGATGGTTGCTTGATGATTGCAAATTGATTTTGCAGTACGCCGAAACCTCGTTCTACATCTTTTCGGCAACCCTCTTGCATTGCAGAATTTTTTTTTATTTCTTCTGGGAATATGGATGTTTAATCGACATCACAATAGTAGCTATCTCTGGGTATATTCCATCACCAAGATAATACCCCATATCGTACTGATGTCCGTTGACAACAAAGTTCACAGGCGGTGCTTTCCCGTTGATAAGCTTTTTAAAAATATAAGAACGGTTCATCTATTGCATCGGCCGCACATCCATAAGCTAACATTCGTATTGCTGCAGTAATTTTTTGCTGAGGGATTAATCCAAGAACACCACAAACATCTTTTTTTTGAACAAAATAATTATTTACAACTAAGATATCTCCCAATATACGGTCGAATAATTCTCGCTGCATTCTAAATCTTCTACGAAATACACGAGGAGGAAACGTCGGGTTTCTGCAAAAGTAATCTTTCCATAGAAGTTTTGCACCGTCCTCACGCTCTCTTGGTATTTTGATACGAGTATGTGGCCAGTTCATACTTGAAACAATGAATCCCGCAGTGACTGCTTGGTTATTTTGGCTCAATGCAAGTAAACCTTCGTATGATGAGTACAAACTATTGTTATCATCATCACCAGATGAAGAAGAAGAAGAAGAAGAAGAATAAGAAGAATGAGGAAAAATGAGGAGGAGGAATAGAAGAACAAGAACCATAGTACTGATTGTTATTTTGAAAGTATGCCATTTGCTTATTGATGTTTGTATTTTTGGTTTGTATAATTGGAGAATCGAATGTTCAATTTATAGGAAAATTAAGATAAGACTTTGAGTTTTGATATGACCAAACACGGTTGGTATTTTAATGCAAAAACAGAGTTCAGGAAAGTGGGGTGAACAGACACATCAGAGATATGAAATGTCGGTTGACAAGACAATACTAAATGACCAAAACGACAAAGGAAGAAAAAACAGAGTTCAGGCAAGTGGGGTGAACAGACGCATCAGAGATATGAAATGTTGGTTGATAAGACAATACTAAATGACTAAAACGACAAAGGAAAAAAAAAACAGAGTTCAGGCAAGTGGGGTGAACAGACGCATCAGAGATATGAAATGTCGGTTGACAAAACAATACCAAATGACCAAAACGACAAAGGAAAAAAAAACAGATTTTTGAATTGACAATACAAAACAGATATAAAAGACAAAATAAAAGATTATAAATATCTTAGGAGATGACAACAAAAAGCAGGCAAAAGACAACGATAATGTAAGAAAAGTAATTTGAAAAGATAATTCAAATCTGACAAAAGAAAAAGTTTTCTGTTCAACTAACAATTCAATGTTAATGAATTACTACTCTTTCGTATCTTGATTCCCGTACGCCGAGCGCGGGGGCATAAATGGAGGAAAAGATTATTTGGAACTATAGTTACTTGATTGCATTGTTGATGATGATCCCTGACCCATAGTATTCCACATCGGTGGTGGCATAGTTTGAGCATACGTGCCAAACCCAATGGGTGGTTGTTGATGACAAAAATGTGCAAGCTGTGAGTTCAACATGTTGTTTTCATTTTATAGACCCCGTATTTCTTCATCTTTGGCCATGAAAAAGTCCATCCTCTCCTTAGTTTCATTTAACGTAAAATTACCAAACTCTTGCGTAAAATCAGCATAATCTTGAACTAAACCATAAGCCTCGACCTGTTATGAAAAAATTAAAATCAAATTCTCAACCATTACTATATACTAAAATCAAATTTATAGTGGTTTGTTGTATACTTACGTATGACAATTGTTATTGAGGCGGAATGGGAACATGTTCACGAGGACGTTGGATGTTGTGTTTAATACGGTCACCAGCATAACCGTACGTTTCAACCTCCCAATCAACTTTGGTGGCATATTTATGCAGGTTAGTTACATGTCGCCAATACTCCATATACAGATCATATGTAACAACACGTACTAATTCACTTGCAGGGACCAGACCGTTTTCCCTCATCTCCTCAGCATCGTCGTTGTTCAAGTTGGAATTACGACTAGGCGGGTTTCTAGGAACGCCCCATGTTTGATGGTATTGCCTCCAACATCGATCTTCGAGATACATGTTATTCTTTGAAAAGAAAATTACAATAAACAAATAAACCAATCAATTAACCGCAATTCAAAGAAAATAAATAACATTCCTATGGAAATAAATTAGAAACTCACAGTGCCTAGCCAAGAGAATATAACCCTTTTATCTGAGAGCTCTATTGCTTTCCGTCCAATTTCAGTTTCCAGGACCATGATCGCAGATTCCCACGGTTGTCAGGTCACATCGTCTACAAACAACTGATTAAGAGAAGTCCTTGAACGAACAATATCAATACTCTTCCTCCGTGTTCCCTTCCACCGAGAACATCTAGGCCACATTGATTCACTTTCAGGCGTTGGGTTCTTTGGCTGACATATGCCCAGATGTTCGTACCCCCAAAACTAGAATGTCAAGACAACCAATGGAATAAATAAGTGAGCAAGAAATAAAAATTTAAAATAATTATAAATAAGACTAAGAAATTTACCTCCAATATTTGGAAGGGTCCGGCCAATGACTTTTGTCCCCTGCCAGATGCAGCAAGACCGGAATACAATTTCGAAAATGCAGCACTACCCCAGTCATAATTGTTAACTTCATTTAGATCCTCAAAAGCAGTTAACCATCCAGCATCAATGTAGGTTTTTGCATTTGAAAGAAGAATTGACCCAAAACATACATATATAAGGCTCTGTCCACTCTATCAGTAAGTGTGCTATCATCGTTAGCCGCAACCAACGTTTGTGGATCAAAATATATGCTCAAAAATGCAACCGTAATTGCATCTGAAACCCACTGGTTGGGAATATGTTTCTTCTACAAACCTCACTATCTTTAATTTCAGGAAAAATATACGCCCAAACATATTCAAATTGGTACTTCCCCGAGTCATACGGAATAGAACTACCAATACCAAGTCCTGTCAACATTACCCAATCAAAGGGTGTGAACCCAAGCTCACCAAACGAGAAGTGAAAAGTTTTCGTGGTATCTCAAAAACGCTCAACAATGTAGTCAATAAGTGCATGCGATGAATCTACTACATCCATGGTAAGTAATTGGTCCCATTCATGGTAGCAGTAAAATTGCTTCTCTTGTAACCACTTTTCATCGTCTGGTAAAGTTGGTGGAATGGGTGGTGGAATACCTTGGTGTGAAGCTACATAAGCATCTAACCAGATGAAAACTCCACAGTAGTTGCACTTCACATAAGGTTGAAATCCAGTATTTTTTTTTTTTTGCTTTTCTAAGAAACAGGTACCCGTTGCAGTTGGTTAGTGTGCATTTTCTACCTTCCCAAGGACAATCTCTGGCAACATGACCAGCAGAAATACAAAGAAAACACTTGGTAATTGGTGATGAGCTTGAACCCTCCATTATGTATGTTTTGTTTGAATTTTTTTCAAGAATTGTGTTATTCGTGGAGAAGATGAGACTTTGCAGGTGATGGTGGTGGAATAGGGTATGACAATGTTCATTTTATAACTGAAGTGCCAACGGTCATTTTTTTTTGAAGAAAGTAAAATCAGACCGTTGTATCTGAATTAATCTTAAAAAACAAAATAAAATAAAATTTATAATAAAATTATGATACATTAAAAGATAACAATATATCGGTTAAAAATAAACTGAAAATAACTAAATTAATTCATAAAAGTTGAAACTTAATATGACAATGCTAATAAGACTGCCCTTCACAAAGGTTTAAGGTATTCCAAGAATCCTTTATGATTGGTTGAATCTTTTCTTCAAAATTTCTGCCTTCCTAAGTTCGATGTACTGTTTTGATACATCATCCATCCCGGAGAGATCCATCGTCATTTTACGAAACTCCTCTTCTGCTTCTTTCCTAGCTAGTTTTGCTGCAAACTCGGCTTCTCTCTGCGCCATCTTCATTTGTGTTTGTTCCGTATATTTGGCGTTGAAGTTTTGTTTCTCTCTATAAATACTTTCCATCATTTACTGTTGGACGCTAAATTTTGCTTTCCCTTTTGTCTTCTGTCGTTTCGCCTTTTTTTTTTCTCCATTGGACGGATACATGTGTTAGGGATATCTCATATGTCTTCATAGCCACTGGAAGCGTCTAGGCTTAAGTCCTGTGTTTCCCGGTTGTCCTTACCGCTTTTGTAATCTGACTCAGCTTGTGATGAATCGAAAACAGCTATCGTTCGTCTGAAATATTTTATATTATCTAACATAACTGTGTACCACTCTTCGTGCTTAAAATTTTTCCCACCATTAGCTTCCTTGAAAAGCCTCTTTACTTCTGCAAACTATTTTTTTAATTCAATTTAGTGGAGGATATACAATTCGAAACATTAATGTAATGGTCAAAATTAAATGAGTAGTTACCTTATTTTCAGGGCCCCATCCAGTATGATGTTCACGTTCAACTTCCGCCTCCTTTGCAGAGAAAAGTGCCACATCTTTACTTACAATTTGAAATCGTTTCTGAAGGGAGGTCCAAGTGCGTTGTGGCATCGAAGGTAGTGCTTCTTTCATCTGATTTAATATACGAGACCATAATTTTTCTTCTGATTGATCGGTACCAATACTACAATTTGAGATATTGAAGATTTAGGATGTGTTTGGTGAAGAAAAGCTTTGTTTATGTGTAAGAGTGTACCTAGTCGGTGCTAATAAAGATGCCATTTTCGGTATTTTCATAATAAAATTTGGGTTAATCAATGAAGTAAAGAGCAAAGAGATTTTCATTGCTCGTTAATTACTGAAAGTAAAATGAAAATTATGGTTGAGCTTTTTCGTGTTGATAACGTGTTTAAATGGAAATATTGATAAAATATAGAGCAGAAGAAAGGGTGACGGAGATCTCATTAATTAGTAATTTGGTCTATTACAGAGTTATAACATCCTTTATATACACATAAGAGATGTTATAACTCTGTAATAGACTAGATTACTAATTAATGAGATCTCCGTCACCCTTTCTTCTACTCCATATTATACCAATATTCCCACTTAAATAGGTGTTGCAACTAACATTTGGTGAAAGTGTAGTTAAGGTCGTGGCTCCATAAAGGAACATTGAGAGACCACCAGGTTCGATCAATGCTTACCTGGAAAAGAAGTAGGTGAGTAAGGCATAACCTAATTCATATCATCAATGAAATCATCTTATTAGATTGTCTCTGAGTATGTCCATGAATCAAAATAGGAGGACGCTCCGAAATTTAATGATTCCAAAGAACAATGAAATCCAAATGGATTATGAGAATGCGCATGAGTCAATAGAAATATCATGCGAGCATATTGATGATTATTATTTTCATAAATTGTTGCTCAAGGAAAAAGAGCACGATTAGATCGAATCATGCTCTTTGTTACTTAATGTCTACAAGAGCAAATTTGGCCTACACAATCTAGGTAGAACTTGGTTCTTTGACAAATATACATGTATTTGGGGTGGTAGTGCTATCTGTTAGGATCGATGCTATAAAGAAAACAAAACGAAAAACAAGAACACACAAGATTTACTTGGTTCACCCAAATTAGGCTACGTCCAAGGAGAGGCTGCAGTTTTCACTATGATCTCAAAACAGAGTTCCAGAGGAATACAACGATGATAATAATCCTGATACAAACCCTAGATAGGGCAACTCTCTAGGGTACGGGCATATCGGCCCGTCCCTCCGTTCCATAAACAAACCTCTTAAAAAGTTACATTTAATTTCTCAACGGGACGCCAATCGGATCGGGTCAAGTGCGAAACCGGGTCTGCACTACCAGGCTCCACAAAAACATAACATTATCCAACCAAATGTAAAGTCTACGAGACATATATGATAATTTGTCACAAATTGTAGTGAGAAGAATGAAGTCTCAAAGTATAAAGACTCGCCTTGTGTCGCGAGGTTTCTCACAAAGCCCTAGAATTATTTACTTTCTTGTAATGAACGTTATAGCACTCTTCTACTTAGTTAGCTTGGTAGTTTCAAAAGGATTTGAAATATGTAGCATTTGTGCGTGGTTACTTATTACATATCTCTATAAGGATTAAGGGATACATAAAGATAATCATAAAAGTGTCGGATAGCCTTTTGTTGCCAAATCAAATGACTATAACCTACAGAATACGTTTGCAATAAGAGTGGAACTCTCACTTATAGACTGAAACAATTAGGTGAATTTAGTTTACTCGTCTAAGTGATTATTTGATTGGGAAGGGATAAAAAAGTAAGGTATTGAGTCATGCGTATTTACAAAGAAAAGTTATTTGGAATTGTAGCTATCTATGTCGATGGTATGGATAATATATGTAATCTTGACGAAATAAGAGATTTTACAAGTTGCTTGAAATTCGAATTCAAGATGAAAAATCTGGGAAAGCTCGATCGAACACCGAGCTTGTGGTAATTTATTCCACCAGTTTGCATATGTCCAAATTTGTCAGGAAATTTAAACAATGACGTGCATCCTGCTAGCACTCCTATAATTAGTTGAGGTTCAAATACAAGTAAATAACCATTTCGTCTAAATGAAGACGACGAAGATGTGTTGGGAGATAAAATTCCCCTAAATAAGTGCAATAGACGCATTGTTGTACTTAGCATAATATACTCGACCAAAAAATTTCATCTTCAGCAAACTTGCTAGCTAGATATAGCTCAGCGCCAACGCAGTGTCATTGGAATGATGTAATGAATGTAATCGTATACTTAAAAGGAATTCCATTGACATAAGTTTGTTTTATCCCTGCAAAGACGTAAAAAGGATTGCTAATAGAAGTGCAATCTAAAAGTTATTGATTGTAAAGGAACAATAATCTCTTCTCTCACGAAAATAGTCAGGGGGGGATATGGTAGATTTATTTAGTAAGTCATTAACTATATTCACTTTTGAAAAGCACACGACTAAAAAAACTGTCTGGAAACTCCCCTGAATGGAATCAGGGGGAGATGCCGACATCATAGGGAGGATCCAAGCATATGATGTCGACATATTTTACTTCGAAATGTGAAGCTATGTTGTATTCTTTTTCCCTTCGATCGAGTTTATTTTTCTCACGAGGTTTTTTGTTACTCGACAAGGTTTTTAGCTAGACAACAACAACTACACCGGGTATATGATAAATGTTTAAGACCTGGAGACCGTGTTGATATTACTGAATAATATCGGAATCAAATAAATGAATCACGATAAATATATGACAAGTGAAACAACTTTCATAAAGAAGCAAGAATTGTATCGCAACAGTTTCCAGCACAAGTCAACTAGCAGTATTGATACTACTATTGGGTTTCAACACTAGGTTTTCATTAATCACCCATGTATGGTTATTCAGTAAAGGTATCATCCCGGACTTATCCTGTTGTACTCTTTTTCCCTTGTCAAGGTTTTGTCCCATTTGGTTTTTCTCTTGTCAAGGTTTTAACGAGGCAACATATGCGAGTCCAAATACGTTTTAGAATTTCTTAATATTATACTATTTTTTCTTAGTTCAGGTTTTGTCCCTCTGGCTTTTCCTTATGAGGTTTTAGTGAGCCAATTGATTAGACACATTGGTCATCAAGAAGAAAATTATACATGAAGTAGTATATGTGAAGGACTACACATGAAGACAGTATTGTTGGACCGCACAAGGAGGAATATTGTAGGGTTTTGGACCCGTATATATACGACCCAATTAGTTAGTTAGGGTTTTTCCTTATGTGTATATAAATGATGTTACAATTCTTCTGCTCCGTAATTTACCACGAAAAAGCTCTGCCATAAATTTTCATTTTACTTTCAGTAATTAACGAGCAATGGAAATCTCTTTGTTCTTTACTTCGCTGATTAACACAAATTTTATTACAAAAATACCAAAAATAGCGTCTTCATTAGCACCGACTAGGTACACTCTTACACAGAAACAAAGCTTTTCTTCACCAAACACATCCTAATTCTACCCTTTCACAAATTTTTTTAAAGAAACAGAAAAATTAAAAGGATGGTAGATAATCAAAACCCAAAGTTCTTCTGCAACTCGATTCAATTCGAGAAATAAAAACAAAAAAGACCAAAGATCTTCTGCAACTCGATTCAATTCGAGACAAAATCCAAAGTTCTACTGCAACTGATTCAATTGAAGAAAATCACTGCATCAAGTGCAGAAAGTCATCGTCAACAACAGAACCTGGGGATTCATCAACAAAATCGAATCAGATAGATAAGCTTACCTCTTCTGATCTTGTTTAATTTGATTGAAATCATTCTTTCTCAGATTTCGAAATGGAATTTTCAAAAAGATTTTTTTTTAGGGTTCGTCATTGAGATTTGCTTGATCTCTCAATCTTTTATCCAGATCGAAAATATAACTTCAGATTTGCAATAAGAACACCTTATTTTACATTACCCATATCACTGATTTCATTTGCATGGAATTTCAATTTTCGATCTCAGATTGAATTTTTGCTTGTTTTCGATCTGATTATTTTAGATTCAATTGATAATAGCTCTAGTTGTTTTAGAGTACAATAACAGTTGCAACAGTTTTCATTACCTGAAACATGTTGTCTAATTCAAAATTTGTCTGTTGATTTCATTTTTAGCCCAAATCTGAACTTATTTCTATTCTTATCTGTTCTTGAATGATTAATTTTAATATAATCAAACTTTTCGTCGATTGCTTGAAACGCAACAATAAGATGCAATCTGAGTCCAGGATTTTGATTATATATCTAATGGATTTTTTTTAACTTAATATCGTTATCAGCTTGTCAGGTTCCCTTAACAGAGTTGAGAGAGTTATAAACTAGCGAAGAAAAATAGCTGAAATCCCTTACAGCATCACACCATCTTGTGAACATCTATGAATTGTGATTGATTCACTTCGAGCACATAAAAGATAAGTTTTAATCGTCTTCGTTAAGTTCTAATTGCAATTTATCTTACAAATCTACATTGACAACATTAAGCCAGAGCTGAGGCTTTTAAGTTGTTTTTTTTTTGAGTGAAATCTGTTTCTATTTGCGATCTTTATATATAAAACATAATTCTAATCTTCAGCCAAGAACTGGTATAGCTCAATCTCAAGCCCTAGCTCAAAGCTGATGCATGTTGTCCAGTTTCTTGAATCTTATTAAATCTTAGCTCTGGCTTTCCGAGCCTGATCTCATGTTTCTTAAAAAGCATAAGCACAATCTCATAATGAATCTCAACATATGGTATTGTTGCAGAGCTTAACGCTAATAGTTACTTGCAGGACTTGTTGGAAAATCTTATAAAATGATGCAGATTTGCAGCTATTAAAGATGGACTTGTGAGAGCATAAGAAGAATGCTCAGCTATAACCAACCAAGGAGTTGCAGCAGTCAAAGAAAACAACAAAGTTGTGGAACTGCTACAGAGCTGATATTGCGATAGTTTTCGTCTCAAATGAGCTAAGTATTACCAGCTTTAACTCAAAATAAATGCTACTCTTTAAGTGAATGCATGAATACCTAAACACTCCTACCTTAATAGTAGAATGAGCATTACTTATTCTGAAGTTTTATGTGTGTCAGAAAGCTTGGTTAATATCTAGCTCACCCCCAATGTTACATTAACATGCCAATATTACAGCTACAGCCTACAAGCATACTTTAAAACGTACTAGATAAATATCCAGTTCATTCAAATATGGATTAACATGCTAGTGTAGCTTACCAATAGCTAAGATACACATGAATGCGTGCTTGCACTTCTAAAAACATAAGCTTAATCTCTTGTGATTGATCTGTATCAGTTTGTTAAGAGCTTAAATGATCTTTTTTAGAGCCTAATGAATTTCTCTTACAACATAATCGTCTATATCTCAGTTTTATTCACGTTTAGACATTAGTAGAATTTACTAGTTTTATCTCAAGCTCATGAAGCTTAAGTACCATGACAAAGTCTTCTGACTTGCTTGTCATAACATTTATGATCTGCATACACAACTGGAAGATGATCTATTATTGCTGAAGAAGTGTGTCGAGCAATACAATGTACCTCAAGAGCACAGGTTCTCATTGCTGACCAGAATTAGATATGCTTGGTTTTTCTGTTCTCCAAGCGTCTGCAGACTTTATAGCAGGATCTGTCTCCTTGTCTTTATTGTGCTTGTGCAATCTAATGATGCTCATGATGAGATTGTGTTTTTCTTTGCAAATGAGCCGGAGTACACAAACGAGTTGATCAAGATTGTTCGATCAGAAGAAACTATCCCTGGAACCAGCAAAGACCGTTGCTATGCTTGCGTTAGCTGCACAGTTGGCTGTACTGCAAGATGTTGAGTCTACACATGTGCATCTGATCTGTCCAATGGTAAAAGCTCTGCTGAAACTCATGGATTATAGTAATGCAGTTGTTTCTCTGTTCAAAGATTTGGGTGGAGTAGAACTCTTGGCTCAGAGGTTACATATATGTAAATAAAGTTGTTGGTTTGTCTGGTCCAAGTGAAGGATCTTTCTTTTCGACTCTTTCTATCTCATGAGAAATAATGTAAACCCACAATGAAAATGGGATTGAATACATAAATGTTATCTCTAATAAATATGGAAGAAAACATATTTTAGAGAAACTAATGAGTCAATCTAGTGTGTTTTACTTTACTACTATTCGGATTATTGAATCACGTATTGTTACCAACGATGTGTTTTTGAATAGTGACTCATTCAGGCTTTGGCACGATCGTTTAGGACACCAAGCTCGTGATATGATGATCCGAGTTTTAAAGCACTCACATGGACAAGAAAAAGAAATTGGGACAAAAGACTGTTACAGTGCAAAGTAACAACGTCTACCAGCCACTAACCGGTCAAAGTGTTCTAACACAACATTTGCTTTCTCAAACAACTGATGTGTAATCCTTTTTCCCAATCTGCTTCGTTGACTATGTCAAAAGCATATCGTTAATTTGCAAAGTCGCTTCTTTAGTAAAACCAGGATCGAGACCATCCTATGCTAAAGACATTAAACAAAACATCTCATTTTTACAGAGGATACAAAATGATATTTGTGGACCTATCTTTAGTAAAACCAGGATCGAGACCATCCTATGCTAAAGACGTTAAACAAAACATCTCATTTTTACAGAGGATACAAAATGACATTTGTGGACCTATACCCCAGATTGTGGACCATTTCATGTATTTTATGATTCTGGTTGATGCTTCGAGCCGTTGGTTGCACGTTGCATTATTGTCCATAAGAAATACTGTATTTGCAAAGCTCCTAGCACAAATTATACGTTTAAGAGTTCACCATCCTGATTGCCCAATCAAGTCTATCAGACTTGACAATGCTGGCGAATTTTTACATCAAAAGGATTTGATGATTATTGTACGTCTAATGGAATAGACGTAGAGCATCCCGTACCCCATATTCACACTCAAAATGGTCTCGTAGAACTACAATCAAAAGATTACAAATGATAGCTAGAGAAGTGGTTATTCATATCAACCTGCCTATTACTGCTTGGGGATACGCTGTATTGCATGCAGCTTTACTTATTCGCTTTAGAACCTACTGTTGGTCAACCACTTCTGCGTACCAGTTGATAACTGGACATAAGCCTGACATTTATATTCTTACGCATTTTTGGTTGAACTGTATATGTGCCATTACGAACCATATCGTAATATGGTGAGTTATAAAAACGATTAAGTAGTTATGTTGGATATGGATTCCCGACAATTATCCACACTTTGAAACCTTTAGAAGACGATCTCTCAACCACTAAAATTACGGGTTGTCACTTGATGAGACAGTCTTCCTGTCGTTATGGGAAGATAGAAAAAGGAATTTCTAAGGGAACGACAAGAATCTTCGTGGTATGTTTCCACTTTGTCTCATATTGATTTTAATACCCCACAAATGTAAATGTGAAGTGAAACATGAGTAATCGATTTTCAGAAAGTGCACTGATATCGATAAAGTGACAAGATCGCACATACCAGCTGCAAATGTGTCTACAAGGTTAGTAATCCTCAGTAAGGGATATAATGTAAAAAGCAACAATAATCTCTTCTCTCACAAAAGTAATCAGGGGGAGATATGGTAGACTTATTTAGTAAGTCATTACATATATTCACTTTCGAAAAGCACATGATTGAAGGAATTGTCTGGAAACTCCCCTGAATGGAATCAGGGGGGGGGATGCCGACATCAGGTGGGGGATCCAAACATATGATGCGACATATTTTACTTCGAAATGTGAAGCTATATTATATTCTTTTTCTCTTCGATCGAGTTTATTTTTTCCACAGGGTTTTTTGTTACTCCACAAGGTTTTAGCGAGACAACAACAACTACACCGAGTATATGCTGAATGTTTAAGACCTGGAGACCGTGTTGATATTACTGCACAATATCAGAATCAAATAAATGAATCACGATAAATATACAACATGTGAAAATTTCATAAAGAAGCAAGAATTGTATCGCTATAGTTTTCAGCACAAGTCAACTAGCAGTATTGATACTACTATTGGGTTTCAACACTAGGTTTTCATTAATCACCCATGTATGGTTATTCAATAAAGGCATCATTCCGAATTTATCATGTTGTACTCTTTTCCCTTGTCAAAGTTTTGTCTCATTGGGTTTTTCTCTTGTCAAGGTTTTAACGAGGCAACATATGCGAGTCCAAATATGTTTTAAAATTTCTTAATATTGTACTATTTATCCTTAGTTCAGGTTTTGTCCCTCTGGTTTTCCTGACAAGGTTTTAATGAGTCAATTAACTTAGACACATTGGTCATCAAGAAGAAAACTACACGTGAAGCAGTATATGTGAAGGACTACACATGAAGGCAGAATTGGTTGACCGCACAAAGGGGAGTGTTGTAGGGATTTAGGCCCGTGTATGTGCGGCCCAATTAGCTAGTTAGGGTTTTTCCTTATGGGTATATAAAAGATATAACTCTGTAATAGACTAGATTACTAATTAATGAGATCTCCGTCACCCTTCCTTCTGCTCCATATTTTACCAATATTTCCACTTAAACATTCAAAAAAACATTTGTCAATTTTTCTCTCGAGGTTTTAGTCTAAAATAAAAGCTTAAGATGAGATTATAGCAGATTCAAACTCTAATTACAAAATAAATATGAAATTCAACATGAACCCAGAGGTACTAGGTTTTGAAGAAGAGTACACTACTACAAATTTAGGCTTATGTGACAGTTAAAAACTGTCACCAAAACATTTACATGACAGTTTTAAAAAATTATTGCACTGTCATTAAAGGCTCTGTTACGAAAGGGTCTATAAGAAACTGTCACAGAATCATAACTATAAGTATCAGTTTTTTCATAAACCTGTCATTGTTGACAACATATAATAATATTTTCTAAATAAAACTGTCATGGTTAACTTATTTTCTTTTACTAAGGTGATAATTTCTCCATAAAAACTGTCATGGTTAACTTATTTTCTTTTATTAAGGTGACAGTTTCTCCATAAAAACTGTCACTGAAACTTAATTTCTTTTTCTAAGGTGACAGTTTCTCCATAAAAACTGTCATTGAAAACTTAATTTCTTTTACAAAGGTGACAGTTTCTCCATAAAAACTGTCATTGAAAACTTAATTTTTTTACTAAGATGACAGTTTCTCCATAAAAACTGTCATTAAAAACTTAACTTCTTAGACTAAAACTGTCATAGAAGAGTCAACTTTGTAGAAGGCAAATTTGTAGCAAACTAGTTTCTGATACGACATATGCTCAATTAATATCGAGATAATTCTGGAAAGATAATTTAACTTTTATTAACATTGTCATTAGATTACTCAATAAACTGTTTAACAGATAGCTAGTAGATTACTTAAACAAAATAAGTTAACTAGAAGTGAATGTACTACATAATTCAAAAGACTTGATATGAAAGTAATCTTAGTTCTAAATAAAAGAAATTAACAGTGAAGTTGGAAATCACATCCATTTTCCTAAGTGTTGAACGAAATATACTCCTGCAAATTCATGTCCCCAATCTACTCCTACCACTTCAGGTCACCAATAACGGAAGCATGTGGTTTACCCATTCTCTTCATACTTCCATGATTTCTCCTTCATTGTACTCGGACTTCCTCTGCAAAAAGAACACAAAGTAAGTACTGTTTGAGTTCACAAGAATATGTAGTTCTAACAAATAAACTCAAACTATATGATCAAAATGAACAGCCCACAGGTTATTGATTCTAGTAAAGGGGTTTAGAAGTAATGTTATTTCCTAACAAAATGCCGAAATCACAGACATTCATGGTTAATTTCAAATTAGCATGAATCTGTTTAGTTAAAGAGAGACAAACATGGTGTTCATGCAAGAATAGAACATTGAACACAGGACTATCACCTGCCAACAATTAAACACAACATTTCCGGCTTAACCATTTCTAAAGCATTACAGGTGCAAGCATTTCTTAACACAATTCAACTTAGTTCAAAAGCAGGTTTAAGGCCAAGTTTAAATACAGTCTTAACTCAAAGTTTACGCACCCATTTCAATCATGGTTCAAAAGCAGACTCAAGAAGGTATTTCAATTTAGAATCCATGCACAACTACATGTTTGAAGAAAAACAGGTAATATTCACATGGCAGTCAGGTTCAAATAGGTAAATGTTGACAGGTTACAATTCTGAATCATTTTGACAAGCTCAACAAGGTTCATAAACAGAATAGTTCATAGTAAGTATCTTTCAATGGATTTTGTGTCATGTATGGAGTCAAAACAAGGGAGTTAGTACAGAACTTTTAGAAATGGTTGTATAAAAGATGTCGGAGTCAGTTTTATAAACAGACCATAAGTATTTTCTGGAGTTGAGCATAAGACTAAGTTTAAGTTGGGAAAACAAAACCTGTGCCACTACAAACATTTTTAATCCTCACAAATCACTTATAACAATCTACAAAAATGAAAACTGACCAATAAATCAACCACATCAATATTGCATTTGAGGTATGACAAACATATTAAGTTCTGGTAAAAGGCATTTTCATTTTTTCATTTGCAAAAAACCCATTCATGTAAAACCTTCAACAAACACACCAAAGTTCTAAAATCAACAACTAATTAAGAATATAAAAATCAGAAGGAAAACAACTAACCCAAGTTAGTATAACCAACTAACTCTATAGGAAAGCACATTCATACCCCTAGTCACTTAATTTGATGAAATCATACTCACTGAGAGGTAGCCATAGATGTCACTTGGTAATCCTCTTTCCAGTTTGTATTAATACATTTGATAGGAAATGAGCCATCTACTTGGTATCATTGGTCGGTATAAGAGGTTCCTACAAAAAAAAATATCACACAAAATAAGTAAAGGAACATTCAACATTTCAAAGAAAAAAAAATTCCAGTCACTTTGCGGGAACATTAATCTAAGTGTCTAGGATGTGTATTTAATTCAGCAAACCACACCAAGGGACTCATAGTTGCTTATTTACCTGTCTGACGTCTCTCCTCATGAGATCATCATCCCGCTCCTGAAAAAAACAAAGCTGATAAGAACAAATATCAAGTATGCAGAGGTCATGAAGTCGGAAAACAAATCAGAAAAAAAAATCAGAGGCAAAGTGAGCTAGCAAGTCAAAAAACAGCTGATGTATATGCTTAAGAACTTCGAGAACAGTTGCAAGTGCACCATCAGGCTCACTCTCATCCCACTTTAATTCTGAGAGGGACCTGTTGTTCAAGTTAAACGACTGCCCACTTGAAGAAAAGTAATGATACCTATCCATGAGAATAAGGTTTTCTTTATGCTGGCGCCAGACCTAGAGTGATGGGCATATGCCAATGAGGAGTTAATAAAGAAGTGGAACCAGTCTATATTTCAATAAAGTAAACCAATAAAATTTAGCTATCAAGGAGGCATATTCTAAGGATTGATACTAGGAAATAACAGGAAAAAGCCAATTGGCTTAACAGAAGATGCCCACAAAAAAACAATGGTAACAGGCCACAATATACTTACATACTCCGTGTCGTCAAGGATAATTACATCACTCTCTGCTCCCAGCACCACATCAAGACCTTTTTGATGTTTCTGGATGCAATCAGCTTGTGAAATAACTCTCGAGTCAAAGTATATTTTTCCAGGATCAAATTGTGAAATAATTCCAGTCACTTTGCGGGAACATTAATCTAAATTCTTATTTACTCCTTTATCAGTGCATACTTTCCCAACATCTAAATTCATTTCCTTTAACAATCACAGCCTTCTCTTTTACTATAACTAAGTGTCTAGGCTGTGTATTTAATTCAGCAAACCACACCAAGGGACTCATAATTGTTTATTACCTGTCTGGCGTCTCTCCTCATGAGATCATCATTCCGCTCCTGAAAAAAATAAAGCTGATAAGAACAAATATCAAGTATGCAGAGGTCATGAAGTCGGAAAACAAATCAGAAAAAAAAATCATAGGTAAGGTGAGCTAGCAAGTCAAAAAACAGCTGATGTATATGCTTAAGAACTTCGAGAACAATTGCAAGTGCACCATCAGGCTCACTCTCATCCCACTTTAATTCTGAGAGGGACCTGTTGTTCAAGTTAAACAACTGCCCGCTTGAAGAAAAGTAATGATACCTATCCATGAGAATAAGGTTTTCTTTATGCTGCCGCCAGACCTAGAGTGATGGGCATATGCCAATGAGGAGTTAATAAAGAAGTGAAACCAGTCTAGCAACATTAGCTTGGGGTTTTTCCATAGCTGTCGAAAAAGAAAACCAAGACAACAACCCCCCACAAAATCTATTTGTTTAACCTATATGATACTTGGATTTTATGCCTTCAGATCATCTTGTCATCTGAAAGTTCAGCGGGTTAATTTTGCTACATCCACAACACTCAGGGACATAAACCTCTAACTTAGTATGAAACCCAATTTTCTAAATCCCATTAGATCATCAGCATGAACAAACAACCCCTTCTCGAAGACGCTTGGCTAAAACTTAAAACAAATTATGCCACAAACCAATTTGCCTCCGAAAATGGCAAACAAATTTTCCTCCGAAAATGGCAAACAAAACCTAATAAACTTGCTGTAGTAGATACATATTTAAATGAAATAACAGTAAAAACATAGTTCAAAGTTCAGATTTATAGCATTACATGTCTCCAACCAAACTACTTTCTTCCCTAGATGTTATTGTGAATCTAATCAGCTAGTCAATAAGGAACCCATGATGCACATAATGGACACTATGTTAGCAACTTAACAATTCTACTAACTTAATGCAGGCACAAAGTTTTAAATAAACCAAGTAGTAATGTTTCTTGTGGACATATTTACATGATAATAACAGATTCAAAATAAAAATATTCGCAACCATCAATGTAAAAAAGGCATCTATACACTTTGCTCCAGTTCCATTTGTTAAGAAAAAGAAAGGTTGCAATGTCCTAACTTTCAGTCCTCAAATTAATGAATATATAGAAAGATTAGAGAAAATCAAGGTGTTTAACCAAAGAAAATGGATTTGTATAAACCTGAGTGGCTTCATTGGAGGTTGTCCTAGTACATAATGCAAGCTTGTCCTGCCTCGTTCGCACACTGGCAAAAGCTCTACAGATTCCATCGCCCTCGTCAAATTGTTCTCCAAGCAGAGCCATCAACTACATAATCAATGACTTCTTATAGTCAGAACCTCATCTAAAAGAGTTTGATATAACTCATACATGTGGCTGTCAAAGAGATAGAAAGTTTTGACGTTTACAGTTTCTAGACAAATGGAGTCGAGACTAGCCCTTTTGCATGATACAGACCACTGGCCACCGCTAGCACACTCTGGATCTTCCCACTTGGATTCAAGGAAACCAGATAACGCTTTTTATAACTAACCAAATAACCATCTGTATAATTAACCAAATATGATTTTGCTTAATTGACTATGACTACACTATTACAAGACTGGGAATTGAGAATAACGACAGAGAAAGGTAAAATACCTAATTTTCACAAACAAAAAAAAACTATAACTGAAATCACTTACAGTGCTAAACGAGACAACAATTCAACAACTAAAATAGTTCATAAACAACACAGCTATAACTAATTACATAAATACAACAACATAAAATACATAATTAAAAATATCACAAGGTATACTCCACATGAATTAGCAAGTAATGAAACCTTTCACAGGAATCAATTACAAAACCCTCTAATAATGTTACCAAACAATATAATGTTTGGATGACATACCACGGTATTTGATTCTCATTGATAAAAACCTAAAACAAAAACATTATTAAAACAAAGATTAGATGTAAAAATTCTATGGAATGAACATGAACTATAAACTCAAAACTAATGATTATACATGGCCTAAAACCGTCCAAATTCATAAAAATCTGTTGTAAAATCTGCAGTGATACAATTCTACGTTAAACTTCCTAAACACAAGCATCAGACTGGTTGTCACTATGCTTGTAGCACCAATAATCATTTAAGGATGCAATGGCTTCTTCAGAGAAAATAAGGCAAAGACAGTAGCAAGGTATACATGTTGACATATTTTCATTCAATACCAAAGATTCATAAAAAAAACGATTCATCAAGCTAAGTTAACATAACAAACCAAGAACCATTTACATGAAAGATTTGTCACTGGGCTGGAAAAAAAGAAGAACAAGGATTGTATCTGACCCTATGCAAGTAAGAGTCTATCAAAGAAAAAAAAGGACTAATTGCAACAGGTAGAAAGAAACTCTTAACTACATGCTTAAATTCTCGAGATAAAACTATAAAGCGCACAAACTTCTGAACAAAAAACTGTGAAGCTGATATTCGGAAAAGAACATAGAAACTCCAGCTTTCTACCAGAATTCTCCTGTGTATAAAATCATATTTCTAGCACCAATAGCTTCATCATAAGTTTTTAAAGTACTCGAAGATCAATTGGTATACATAGAAAACCACACAAAAATAGAGAGCAATATGAGAGAAAGAGAATCATTAAACACACAATTATCCATTTTATTCGTGTAATACAAAGAGAGTTGCAGAATTCAGGCAAATCATAATGGAAGCGAAGCCTGTAAAAATAATTGGAGCTTGGAAAATACAGAAAAAACGATTGATGTCGTAATGGAAGGAGACTGAAAGAACCTTCTACCATTGCCAAAACTCATGTATCCTCAAGCATCAACCATCTGAACTACCACCCACTGCAACCACATACATTTACTAAAATTGACACACACACAACCTTAAACCATTGACCAGTAAGGTTTTATACTACTTACTCAAAGATAAACCACTCGATCAAGCCTACCTCCTGATTTCTTTACGCAATGAGACAAAAAGATTTAATAATCAAAGTAAACTCAAATGGTTGCAAAACCCTTAATCCCTAACCACTCAGTGTTTTAAATTCAATTTATTGTAAGAACATGAAACTGTTGTGACCTTGATATCCCTTTAGCCGTTTTTTCTTTCAACCATTATTAAGGGAATAATGAACACTTACACATTCCAACATTATTCGTAAGATTATTATTTCAACAAGATTATTACTTCTCCAGAACGAAAATAGAATTACTTGATAAACTGAAGATTTTACCTGCAACTCCAGAAGGTTAACAATTAATATATCAATCCATACAAAACCAACCCCTTTATAGAGATACTACTGGAATCCAACCTACACCCATAGACTTAATAAACTGATGATTTTACCTGAACATTCATAGACTTCACTTTCAACCTACACCGAGATCAGAAAACAAAAGTTAATCAAAAACCACAAACATAATCGAAGGTTGAGGAAAAATTGAAACATGGATTGATAATTTTATATAAATTAGCAACCTTGTCCGTATCGATTGTAACTCTTCCATTGAGTAAATTAAAAACTGCAGTAGGTTAAAATAAGGTAGCAATTCACCCAAAATAAAAAAAAGGAAAAGGAAAAACCCATATTCAGGATTGTCCACAAGAAGAAGAGGAAAATCCAAAATTAAATCGCGGGACAACATATATATCAGAGGAAGTGGTTCATACCTAAAATCTCAAATTTTGATATCTGGAACCCATAATTTGGTTTTTGATTTCCTTGACCAAACCCCCTAATTTTCATGTTCTATAAAAACGCCATTTTTTAGTTATGTGGAGGACGTGAAAGCGGTGGTTGGATTCAGCTGAAGAAGTTTGTGGAGGACGCGGTGGTTATATTCAGCAAGGAATAGTGGGGAAGAATGGGAGGAATAGTGGAGAAGGAGCCGAACTTCAGTTTACGCCTTTACATACTATATTGACACCTCATCTCTGTCTTTGGTATTAGTGGATCCTATGGTGGTAGTTAAAAGAACTGCTATATAGTAACCTTCCGCTTATATAACAGTTTTACATAAAATCTGTTACAATATCTTGCAAATAGTAACAGTTTATAACTGTTATCATTCATCATATTATTATAATAACATTTTTCTATAAAAACTGTCATGGTATAATTATTCGGTAACAGTTGTAAAACTGTCATGATTGTTTCCCACTATTAGTATGAGTTTTAGTAAGAAACTGTTACCTATATCTTATAAATTTTTCTATTGTGACAGTTCATTCGTGAACTGTCATGGTTTTGGATGTTGAACTGTCACGAAAGCCCATATTTGTACTAGTGGTACGTAAAACTCTTTTTGAAAATTTTATATCGAAATCGAGAAATTAAGATGGCAAATGAGTCAAAAATGATGTGAGAAGATAAAACCTATCTTTCAAATAGTTTCTGATGAAATAAACTTCAGATTCAAGTGTTGATGAAGATTTTCTTCATCGGATCTCAACGATTTAGAGCACATCTTCAATAACACGATGGCGATGTCGATTTTAGGTTTTCGAATTGAATTAAGTTGACCATATAGTTTTTGAATCTCGCATTTAGGTTTTGGAGAATGAATTGAAGACAATCGTAGCTTTAAAATAAAATTTTGGTATCTAAGTTATAGAGTTACCCCGAAATCAGCATCTTCTGAATACTACTATATACAATAAAATCTACACGAAAAGTGTAGCTTGGCCTTTAAAAAAACGAAAAAACATAATTTTAAAATTATATGCTTGACAATATGATTTTCATGATATTAAGGTGCGACAGTGAAGTTTCTGGACGGTGGGTTTGAAAGGGTAAAAAAACTTAGAAAAATAAACCTATTATTGGAGCCCCAGTCCTTGGGTTTTGAAAGTTGCATATGATTTAATTGTCCTAAATATGGATAGGGGGTACTCTATTTAGATAGCAGATGTCAGGATATCTTACCCTTTGGATTATCTTATTACCATATTACCCTTCCATAACTAACCCTAACTCTAACTGAAAAGGGTTAATTGACGTTTGGTACTTACATTTTGTATAATTTTAGTTTTTGGTCTAACATTTTTCCAATGTCAGGGCTTGGTACCTGGACTGAACATTGACCTGCGTTGACCAGATTAAGTCTAATTTTAATTCAATAAAATCAATATTTTTTCTGTTATTTTATCTAAACAGTTAACAAAACCATTAAATCGACAGTTCTAAATAAAACCCCCAAATCTACACTATTTTTCATCGCCTCCCCCCCTTTATTTATTTTATAAAATTAATTAATTCTGGTCAATAAAGGTCAACTACGGTCGACGTTCAGTCCAGGTACCAAGCCCTAACATTGGACAAATGTTAGACCAAAGACTAAAACTGGACAAAATGTAAGTACCAAAAACCAATTAACCCAATTGAAAAACCAAAAACTAACCTAAATCAATTCAACTTCTATTCTTCCATTTTTCTTCTTCTCTCCCATTTTTACTTCTCCATTTTATCATCTTCCCCATTTTCCCTCTCCTCTTCAAACGATGATTAATCGTTGATTCTAAAAATTATTCATCGATGATTAAACTCTTTCTATAAAACAAAATAATATCGAAGCAAGTTAGTAAAGGTGGTACTCAAAGAGCAGGAAAACAACTAGTTTTTAATCAATCTAATTCAAGCTCAACTTCGGATAACAAACCCAAACAGGAAAATCAAGAATTGACCAGTAAGGAAGAGCAAACTCCCGTGAATCCGACTGAAATGGCTCGTATAAGGTAGGCATCGAAAAACCCACCATTTTTCTATTAATTTGATTACATAATTAGGTTAGATTTGATTAATGTAGGGTCCAGAATTTCAGTTTCAGAACTGCCTACGACTAGGAAATCCTAGCCGTAAACACAGTTATATGGTTGGGAAAGTAATGAACTCCCAACCGTAGATGAGTAATTGTTCCTCATACGGTTAAAAAATTATGAACTCCCAACCGCAATTTAATGATCGTAGTTCTTTAGGGTTAGGAATTAAGGGAAACCCAGCCGTAGGAAGTTCTTCCTAAACCCTGAGTTGGAGTAAAAGAATATCCATTTCTTACGGCTAGGTCGATAACTTAAAAATTCAACCGTAAGACTATACAACCCAACTGTAGGCCATAGATTCCCAGTCGTAAAAAAAAAATTCCTAAACGTAAGTGTTATTTCCCAACCATAAGGACCCTGAGTTTCTGTTTTGAAACTAAGTTGTTTTTTTTTCCCTTCAATTTTAACCTTTATATTTTTGTTATATGTATTGAACATGCCTTCTTAAATTGTTTTAGGAAGCAACCAAAGGACAAGAAAAGAAGAACGCAAGAAGTAACACAAAGAAATGACCCGACTCCAACACCTCGTCACAAGAAACATTCTGGTGCAGGTAAAAGGAAGCTAGTGCACTTACCATTAGTGAACCTACAGAAGAAGAAACTAAACGTAGACTTGTGGTTTCTCAACGACAAGAAGATGAAATTCAAGAAAGAGATATGGCCGAAACAAGTGCTAAACTAAAAGAAAAAGAGAAGAAGCCAACTCCTCCTACAACATCTCAAGTCATTAACGTTATGGATTTTTTAATCAAAAAGGCGAATGGAATACCTTGGGGTGAGCCAAAGGATAGGGCCTCCGTGCTATTTGGTTACCAACATTCATAGGCTGCAAGGGTCTGTCTGGTAGAGTTAATAATCTGATTAATCTAAATAAAAAACTTTATATATTATTATTAATGTTTTTATAATTGTTTTTTTTTTTTTAAACAATTATATCATCATTTTTGTAGGATCTTACGACAGCGTTCCCGAAACTCAAACACCATAGGGCGAATTTTTGGCCCTTGGATACATAGAGCGAAGGGGTGGTAGCCTTGGTACGGGCTTTAGGGTTATGGTCTAGAATATCCTCAGTGCAGAAGCAATTTCTGATGTTGTTATTGTTTGTTCCTTTAGGGAGAGGTTCTATCCCGAAACAACAACTTTTCATTTTCCAATCGACGAGATGACTATCACTCCGGACGATGCTCTCCAAATTACATGCCTGGCCGTTGGATGAAAAAGTCGTGCATAAGTGTTTCGACAATGCTCTTAAGTTTGAAGTTCTTTATAAGTTGGTCGAAAAATATCTTGGATGAAACAAGAATGAAACTGAAGAACAGTTTGCCGAAGGTAACTAGGATAACAGAAAATGATGGTGAACTTTTTGTTATTCCTACATCAAGAAAGATAAATTTAACTCTTCAAGCGTTCACCTTGCCCCCCGAGAGCAAGAATTCCAAGCAGAGGGAGATGGATGCAACAAGTGTTAGACATATAGCTATAACCTACTTGTTGTTGCACTTGACACCATAATTTTTCCCGATCTCTCGGGTAACAAGGTGAACGCTTGCTATCTAAAGCTGTTGGAACATCTTAGTCTTGATTCGGAGTTGAACAAGGTATAACAATACTCGTGGAGAACTGCCACCCTTGTTTCTCACTTGACAATCCTGGTTAAGATTCGAGGTAGACTGCCACATAAATTACAGGGAATGTTTGCCTCCTCCAGGTAATTTTTGTATTTTATTTCCAAAATTTGTTCTAATTTTATTTTTATTTTTGTTTAATATAATTCTGTTTTTACGTAGTCATGGGTTTACGACCATTTCCTACCTTGAGGAGCCCAAAGAAGGGTAAAAATTGGCGTTCCACAAGTCCTACACGAAGCATATTTCCCTTTTCAGGAAATTAACAGAAGGTATAAGAGTCTAAGATGGTTGAGATGAGAACTAAATTTGAAACTTTGACAACTGTCAACGTGGTGTTTGACACGTACCTCAAGCGCAATGATGATGGAAATGATGCTCGTGGATTTACAAATGTGGCGACCTACAACAAACCAATGTATCATCCAACATGGTACGTGATTTACAACCCTCGTAGAACTCTCTGTCAAATTGATATTTTCCAGAAAGTTGTTAGACAGGCACACTTTAGAGTGGACAAAACACACCTCATCCTTTTAGCTAGTAATGTGAGATTGGTGTACGACCCTGCTGTATCGGTCGACGCTTGGAACCAACTCATGGAATCCCCCTACAAAATGAATATGACTGGGTTCAGTTCCTTTCATGGCACAAAAGTAGTCGAAGAGGATTGCTTGACTTGGTTTTACAGCTTTGGTCATCCTTGGGTGATAAATATGGATCCGGAAGCGATACCACATTTTAACAACATGGTGGATCATCCAATTGGCTCGAAGGGTGCAAGTTGGTAGCATGTATACTATTTTATTTATTATTATATAATTATTTCAAATTTTGTATAAGTATTTAAAGTTTGGACACTTTAATATGAAAATAGGTCGACCGATGGAAAAGTGTTAATGTTTGAACATCAAAGAACGATGTGAAACTGAATTGATAATTTACGTAACACTGATAAAGTACATGTCTATAAGTACACTGATGACGAAGAACCGAGGGGTTCCAAGAGAGGTAGGTTTACTTCCTCTAGCGGTGAATCAACTACTCTCACTGGCTCTTTATCTAGCAGAGGTTCAAATGAAGAGATTGTTCAAGATCAAGCTCAAGGTCGAGGTCGAGGTTAAGGAAAAGGTCAAGGTGTACGTACCTGTGGTTGAAGTCGTACTGATAATGAAGATAAAGATTGATAATTGCTAGTTTGAATTTTTCTTATTTTGTTGCGGATATGGATATTTAGTACTTTCAATTTAGCTATGGTAGTGTTGGTTTATGGATTTGAAGGATACATTTCTTTAATTATGGATATTAATTTAGCTTGAATGAATGATTTTTAGTTTTTTTTTTTATTGTGTCATTCCAATATTCCAAATAAAACGAAAAAATATCACAAAACTTAACCATAAAAATAGAAATTCAAGGTCGCTTACGGCTAGGATAAGTACTTGAAAACTTAACCGTAAGCCAACCATATATAAAATTCTGTCATATTTACGGCTAGCTTCAGTACCAAAGCTAACCTTAAGCGACCCTGAATTGAGCCTACGGTTAGGAACCCTAACCGCAAACATGACATGCATAAATTGTGTCAGTTTTACGGATGACTTAATTACAAAACCCAACCGTAAATTCCCCAGGTTTAACCTGCGACTGAATTTATAACCTAACCGTAAGTGACCTTGAGTTGCACCTATGGTCAGCATTCATAGCCGTGGGTTCTCTTATTTAAGTTCTACGACTGGTTTTATGAACCATCTTAATCGTAACAGTCCATGAGTGATGTCTACGACTAGGTCGTTATACCCAATTCCTAGACGTATAGTACTTAAGTTTTCTCAAGATGCTACAATTTATTTTCTTCAACAGTACAATTACTACCTAACAACTTGATTTTTCAAAATTTCTAGTTGTTGGATCTTTCATCTCTATATATAGATCAGTCTCCTCTCACAAATATACTTATTTACTTCTCAAATTGTTTCTCAACAAATACACCTCTTTATTCATATTCCAAACTCCATAACATGACTACTAAATTCACCACTAGAGAAGATGTTGCCATTGCTCGCGCGTGGGCGTCGACCACACAACATAATCAACACCTAAACATTAACTTATCTCAAATATTTTGGAACAGTGTCTTCATAGTTTTTTATCGTGTTAGATGGAAATAAAAAAGGAAGATCATTCCAACGCATCAAGGAAAGATTCAAATTATTCTATAGTAGATGTGAAGATTTTAGATCGATTTTGGCAGACATCACAGTCGCTTATTCTCAACTCGACCGTTATAAAAATGTATTTCAACTATATTATGATCTTGCTCTTGACGAATATAAACATCTCTTGAGGGGGGATTTAGGAATCATGAGCTCTATAAAGTTTTGAAATAATAATAATTTGTATTTCAATGTTTAACTACATGAATGTGTTATTTAAATACTTTAGGTATTTTTTCTTATTGTAATGTCGTTCCCTTCAGTGAAAAATGGTATGAAATTATCTTTTTTGTGTGAATAAAATGAGTATTAATGTTCCATCTTAATTATATTGAAAAATTTTATAGACATTCAGGGTCACTTACGACTGGATTTACCACAAAAAATAGTCGTAAGTGACCCTGAATGGTGTATACGGTCAGGATTCATGGTCGTAGGGTTAGAATTCTCTAATTTAAATCATTTCTACGGCTGACTCTAGTACAAAAGCCAACCGTAGAAGACTCAGTTAATAAGACTCCTAACCGTAAGCTGGTTATTCCAAGTTTACGGCTGGGTCGACGCCTACAATACTGGTTGACATATTCAAACTCTCACTACTCACCTGGGCATATCGGAGTCTTGACCCGAGGGCTAAATAAATACATTTTTTTCAGTCTACCTGTTCCTTACAAGCCTCACTAGTTTTTTCAGGCTCATCAAAATTCATTATTCATGTCTAGCCAGCCATGACAAGTCATAAGTCAGCTTGACTAAGCAAGTCACAACTCGACTTCACACTAAGTAATATTTTCTACTAAAAATCATACGAGACATCAAAGATGTCATAAATGGTGGGTGGGGGGGTGGGGTGGGGGGGTGGGGGGGGGGGTATTCACTAGGGTATTGGTCTGGAGGTCTACACATGTGGTGTAGGCAAGGTTGTACCATACCGGATTTCGGTTCATACCGGTCGAGAGCGATACACTGGTACGCCGATATACCGGGGAAATTTCGGTTTAAATATCGATGGAATATCGGTGCATATATTTTATACCTATAATTTTATGAAAAAATACTAGTTCACATTTTATAACTATAAATATATTTTAACACGTTATAACAAATATTTTTTCACAAAGTTTAAAAAGATAAGCTAGTATTCATCCAAAATATATAGATCCATAGATTTCATACAAAGTTCAAACTGGAAATACAAAAGAAACAAGAACAACTTCAAAGTTTATCGTCTAAAATACTAATTAAACAAAGATATTACAATTTTAAGATCATTAGATTAATTATAGATATTATCATATGCATATATAATTCTAAAATATCACAAAAAATATGAGTAATAATTGAAAACCCTAAAACAAGAATAAACTATTTTTTTATTATTTTTTTTTAAATAAAAAAAATAAAAAAAATGGTTGTACCGGTCAATACCGGCCAATACCGGCCGTACCGGCCAAACCGGTACAGTCCATACCGGCCGATATTTTCGGTCAAATACCGTTTACCGGTATACCGGATTTCGTCTCGTTTTTCGGCCGAAACCGGTAAAACCGACGGTATACAGGCCGTACCGGCCGGTATGGACTACACTGGGTGTAGGACTACACCCATCACGAGAAGTTCCTGGAATGTGCGACAGTTAGCAATGTAGAGGAGTGATGGGTGTGTAATCGTCCATTCTTCCCCATAAGTGGGACACGGTTTCCAACACACTCTCCATCATCTCCACTTCACCACTACTTCACAACTACCACTTCCTACGAGGACATGGTGAACGGTTACTGTGATATTATAAATAGATTCCTCAATCTATTGAATCAGAAGGACATAGCGTATAGACATAACATACGAACTATCATCTGATTTTCATCAAAGCCTTCCCTCAATCATATACAGAGAATCCTTCATAGCAATAAACACCTATCACACCTAATGGAGCCTGGTACTCCAACCTCAACACCTCCTCTGATTCCCTCCTTAATGCCAACCCTTATCTTTCCTTTGTGACCGAAACAAGATTGGAATGACCATTTCTAGATTTAGGCCAATCTTGCATGATTTTGATCACTCGAATCAAAAAGTACTTCCACAGTACAAATGTTTTAAGGTTTAAACGTATTTTTCATCAGCTTACCCCTATTTATATATTTTTACCTCTAAATTTTTTTTACCCACAAGGGCTTTTTGGTTTGCTTTTTGATGACCCTATTTTTTCATCTTGTAAGCCATCAAAAATCAGGGATTGCAGTCCCAATAATAGGTCTCTAGAAAAATAGGTCTAATAATACTTTCCATATTTCCAATCTATAAAGTGTTCTAAAAAGTCATAAGCCAAAATTTGTTATCTGACCCGAAGTTTGCTTAGACCAAAGATGTACTGCATGAACAAGGTTTATCCCGTGTTGGCCCAAACATTTACCCCACTACCTAAAATATAGGTCATGATCTAGTGTTGGCCCAAAAATTTACCCCACTACCTAAAATATAGGTCATGATCTAGAATTTCATGGTGACCCAAAATTTATTGTGCCAAACTATTTTTTGCGGCTTAAAATATTCTGGCTAATTTGAAGCCTAGACAATAAGTTAAAATAAGGTCATTATGAAGTAATTTTAAAAACCCCTTATCCACCTATTTTTATTAATGGATAATGTACCCCTGATTAATTAGTATTAATTAATTAAATTAGTAGTTGTTTAATCGTGTTAGTTGTGAAATTAACTAGTGTTAAGTAATCATCAAAACCTGAAAAAATCTGAGAAATTTTTTTTTTTTTTTTTAAGTTTATCAAACTAGAACCGGTGGATACAATGGATAACATATGCAATTACGGGTTGACGTTCTTTAATCACGAAGAACACTAGAATCAATGAATATTTCTTTTTATAAAGGCCGATTACAACAATCGACGGATGTGGATGTTATTAAACGATTGTGCTATATTTTCGTTGTTCCACCTGATTTGGTTCATTGATGAAGATCGATTTGCCTGCCGAACCCCTACGGTGTTTAGCCCCCAAGTTCTTACCGCCCACTCGACGAGGTCCCAAGCTCAAAGGAGAAGCAAAATCATGTTTTTTTTTCAATCTCTTTTCCGCTTGCTTTCCCTTTCCCTTTTCCCTAAACAGTACGACAACATACGATAAACAACAACCGAATTTAAGTGAATTTATGAATCCTAATACTACAATCATCCATCACGATACATCCACATCCAATGATTCCAAGCAATTTACACTACAAAATCGTTTGATTTAGGTGTTCATATCCACCGATTTTAGGCTAAAAAGCCACCAGGAAAATTGGGTGTTTTCTCAACATACAATCGTTCTATATCGAACGATTCTACGCATTTCACATATTTACATTCGGTCTACGTGGGTGTTGCACATCTACCGATTCTAGACAAAAACACAAACCAAAAAATAGGCAGTTACTTCAAAATCATAATCATTCAATATAAATGCCCATATCGAACAATTCTGGTTCGATATGGGCATTTATATTGACATCGTGGATTTTCAGATACTTTACAATCGGTCGACGGGGCATGAACATCGACCGTTTCTTACAGGAATTGTTCGATGTGAATTTGAACACCGAACGATCTGGTTATCACAGAAAACCCAGATTGTATAATTTTCAATTTTTGAGTGTGGACATGTTGATAAAACCTAATTAACATGAAATTCAAGCCATTTGTTGTACTTGTATCGAGCTGAAAGTTTCTTCGTCTTTCGTACCTGTTTTCTTCTTCGAATGTTTATTTCGACTTGTGGAATTTTCGGATCGCTTCCAGTAGGTTGAGTTTCTCCAGTGGGATGATTTACTCATTTTTTCATTATCTTTATATAGAAAAATCAAACGATTAATCATTTTTTGTATCGTCGATAATCGATGAAATGGAAGAGGAAGAAGAGAGGAGAAGATAAGAGAACAAGAAAAACGGTTGTTATGGAGTGGAAATGAAAAATAGATTAGAATAATTAGTTTTAGTATTAAGTTGTAATATTAGGTTTTAATAGAAAATAATTTAGTAATTTTATCTTATTTTAGACACCTCTTATCCATATATTATATGGAAGATATAAAATTAGGTAGACCTTAAATAAAATGGATAGATAATAGGCCTCAAATTAGGCAAGTAAGATTTTCTTTGATTGTCCCTGCTCTCGCCCTCTTACAAGTACCTGCACAGTTTGTTCACACCATACCATACCCAATATCTATTGCAAATAACCAAAAATAATGCTGCAAAAAAAAACAACCAAAAGTCATCAAAATTAAGTTCAAGTTTAATTCTCCCCGTAGTCAAGTGTGCATCTATAGTAGCGTGTGGGGTGTGCCCCTTTTTTCCGGATTCTGACATTCATGCCTTGAAAATTGTGTTGCCGCTCCTTTTTGAGCGGGTAATGTATTTTCTAGTTACCCTGGTTTTTTCTTTGAGAAATTAATTACCCAGTTAAAAAAAATGAAAACCGGCTACTTGAAGGAAAGCGATAATGCTAGGATCCTTAGTTTCTTCGTGAAGTTGAATACATTTATAGAATTTTAACTGAATTTTGTAAAGTTAGTGATCAAATAACCCGACAAGATTGAATCGGGCATTGCCATGATTATCATCTTCTCCTTCTCCTTCTCCTTCTTCTCTACGCGGTTTGCCCCTCTAATCCTTCACAAATTTACATTCGCAAGAGATTAGTGCTAACCCGTGCAACCGAGCGTTAATGTACATAACTATTCTCAGCCGTTAATGTACAGCTGTTATTGGACCCAATTATAAACAAGTCCTTTACCTTTTAAAACCAAAATAAAAAACATCCTTCATATATTTTGATATTTTAGTACAAGGACTCACCAGTTTACCAAAGGTGTTTCAGCAATTATAAATTTATAAGTCTCCTTCCTTACCTTTTAAGTTGACATGAAACGCACTTCAGTAATGTGGTTGGCTATTGTGGAGGTGCTGGTGCCCCCTAATGTCTTTCTTGGAGATCATTAAAATAAGTTTTAATTTTCAAGCGTTGTGGAAGGATTTTGTTGGGGATAAAATGATGTTCGTCCGAAGTGACATCATCACGTCCCGAAGCGACGTCATCATCCCGACCGTCCCAGTTTGTCCCGATGTTATCCTGTCCCGAAGTGCCGTCATCATTTCTCACAGTGACGTCAGCAATAACCGTTCCAACTGGTGTCCGATCTGTCCTGTCCCGATCCATCATGTCCCGAATATGCTATCCCGAACATGCTGTCCCGATCCGGTCATTTCCGCTGGACCAAGTCAATCCCGATGGACCAACTCAATCCCGCAAGCCAACCAGACTAGCCCAGACCATACCGTTTGAGGGATAGCTGGATAAGAAGATAAGGAAAACAGGTAGATTTGGGATGAATACGTGTCAACATTTGAGAGTGAAAGAAGAACAGATGGATACGGTTGAGGGCGCCACATCATTTGAAGTTTTCTGAGTTTGGTTTAAAAGAAAAGAGGGAAGAACAGAAAAGGGGATGGCCTTCTTCTTCACTTGAACTTCATCTCACTGTAAAACCAGAGCTCCAATGGAGTTTTTGTATCTGTAACCCTTAAATTGATCAATAAAATCCTCTCAACTTCACTACCCGTGGACGTAGGCCATTCAGGGCTGAACCACGTTAAATCACTGTGTCAATTTCTCTTTTTTTTGATGAATTTAGATGATTGATTTTGGTTGTTTTTGTTGATGAGATTTTTGGTAGAAACAATTTGGCGCTAGAAACAGGGATAGAAGAAAGGATTTATCCTACCTGATGTTGATTAACGGAAGAAACGATTAATTGGAGAAGAAATCAAAAACTGGGGGATTCGGTTCATGGGTTTCCTAGTGCTGTTGTTGCTCTAACTATTTCAGTTGAATTGGAAAATTTAGGAGATGTGGACGATACTTTGGAAGGGTTCAACTTCCTTTGCTATTTTTTAATTTTACAGATGAAGAAACCAAAAGATTGGGGGCAGTTTTACTGACGCCGACTAGGAGTTTTCTTTTGAAAAACCCTTATATCAGATTCAATTTCATCACTTCAAATTTCAACAGCAACAACAACAAGAGACGAAAATTCATTTGAACTACTTTAACTAAAATTGGAAATTAAACACACCACAATGAAGAAAAATTGATGAAAATCAATAGCAACAGCTAGAAACGAAGATTCAATCGACTCAGCCATCAGAAAAATTAAATCGGAAAGTTAAGTTTACATCTTTTGATTTTGTATAGTTTGATTTCAATCATTTTTTCTCAGACTTCGAAATGAAATTTTTCAGAAAAATAAATAAATTTAGGGTTCATCACTGAGATTTGCTTGATATCTCAATCTTTTATCCAAACCAAAAATCTAACTTCAGATTTGCAATAAGAGCACCTTAATTTACATTACCCATAGTTTCGTTTTGATTTTCATTAATTCTCAATTCATGATTTTATTTGAAAATCAAGTTTGATTAAACCAGATTTGATGTCTTTTTCCCTGTAAAAACTCTTAATTTTCTATTTCTCTAATAAGGGTTTTGTTCTCTTTTAATGACAATTCAAAAGTTTTGCAAATGGAATTCAAACCCTTTAGAATTATGGGTTTGTGTTAAATATGATTGTTGCAGAGAAGGTGATGTTGAATGCTTCACACCTCCAGTTGTGCATATCTAGTGTTCGACAAATTGCCAGAATTCACATATCTAGTATTGTTGGAGATATCAAAGACGATTGCAGCGATAAATGAATGCACCAAGGTTCATGTCCTTTAGCTCTAGGCTTCTGAGGGTTTATCCCATTTTCTGGTTCAAAGACCTGAAAACATCATCCTGGCACCAACTGCAATCTATATTTCATCAAAGTTTCCAGGTCTTTCTCTTCAGTAGCATATATCTGATGCCAAGGAGTTGCAAGATCAACATTTGCAAGTTCAATAACCTCACTCATCATGCTTAAAATTGCCTGGTACTGATAGCACAGACAACAGATTTACTTTGTGATGCTGCTCAACTTAACTTCTTCCAATCGAAATGAAGGCAACACATACTCAATTGGTTTCAGCACATAAATACTTACTGTCAGATTCAAGCAAGAGAGGAACATTTAATTTGTATATAGTGGGTGTGATGATTCATTGGGCCTGGCTTCACAACGGAATTTTTATAATCAAGGTTCATGAATGATGTAATTCTCACAACCAGTCTCTTCAAAGAGCTAAGTACTTCTGTGATCATTTTGTTGATTTGAATTATAAGTATTAGAAATCAGACTTTATTCCAATATGCACACAAATCCAATTTTGTTAGATTGTATGCTTCATATGATAAAATGATTGACTATAGAATAACTTAATGCAAAGCTTAATGTCTCACAATGATATAGTTTATAAAGAATATGAATGTTGAGAATTTGGTGCAAGCGGCAGGATTAGGTTATAAACTTGAATGGAGAAAAATGAATCATATTATAAACTTGGTGCTTTTAAGGAGAATAGTTGTTTTCTTTCTCAATTTTTTGCTTGTAATATTCATTTTACACCTTGAGTAGTGGTTTTAGCTTAAGCATGATCCTTAATTACCATCTGTGAATGATATCATCTTGAACTTTCTTTACTGCTTAAAAGCATAAGCATATACTCGCATGTTTGCAGTGAAATCATGCTCGAATGCTAGGGAAAAATTTAGTTGTCTCAATTTGTGATAAGCTTGAGCTAACATGATTCAATTAACACTTGCTTGAAAGTTGTAACTGACCCATAGTATCAATCTCTAACTGAATTTTTTTTGAACTTTTGAGTTTCACTATGTTAAAACCTGATGCAATACATCTGCATGTTGTAACTCTAAATGAGTTGAATACAAATGATTCATTAAGAGCCCGGTAAATATATCTTGAGGCATATTCCATAATTTTCTAGTTTAATGATACCTGAACGTATCTCTAATTCCATGCTTACATTTGTCATAGGTAATATCTACATAATATCTTTTAGCATGAATTCAGTTTAACTAGTAATAGGTAAATGAAATCCTATATCATGTCAGTGTTTTAAGCTAGTTACATGAACACATAAATCAGCTCTGAAGGATGTTCCGCAATAGTTGTTTTGTGCCAATCAATTGTTACTCAACCTTTTTATAGTACAAGAAGATGTATGAACTATAAAAATGTATCTCGTTAAACTTCTATGAATACAACATATCTTGTATGACATATTTAGGTTGTATTTGATGCATAACCTTTATCTTTGAATGAAGTTTTATCAATTCATGAGCTAATAACTACTGAGCCTAATCAAATGCCACCTTAAAACATAGCAGAACACTTGTTTGAATGCTTTATAATTATCTGCTGAGTGCTTAAATAATTTTATGTTACTTTTCAATGTTGATCATCATATTTGAGCATTCTGGAATTTTATCACTCTACATTTATCACTTGAAAGTTAACATATCAAGTTGTGTGCAGCTAGAACAAATCCTTTCCATGTGCTAATCTATCTTGCAGAAACAATAAATGACGAATGCATCAGCAGGAGTTACTATGTCAAGCTACTACTGAAGCCTGTAAAGTTGCACCAACTTGAGCATGGCAGTAATCTGCTTATCTAGTAACTTCACAGACAGCAACAAACCCCAACAAAGTTACATTTTCAGCAGCTGGCGATCGTCTAGAGCCAGGTCATCAACCACATTAGTTATGCCTGGTGGGAGTCAAACACATTAGTTCTGCCTGGTGGGAGTTACTGTATTGAGAATATCCACGGAAGTGGAATCACTCACGACCTTAGAAGTGGACATGGGAATAGTTGATGTACAACTTTGACTTGATAAATTCAAAACTTCAAATATATTCCTTCTGATGATGCGTTTATACTGCTATTGGAGCTGGACAAACTTCGGCAAATAAGTATTCCTAATTTTCCATTGTGAATAGTGGCGCCAATTCATCCTTGCTTCTCAATTATCATCTGTGAGTGCTTTCGTAATGCATTTTCTTTACTGCGTAAAAGCATCACCTTATTCTTCTGTGTTTGCAATCAAATCATGGTTGAGTGCTTCTTTATTTGATGAAAGGAGAATTTTTAAGTATTCCATGCTGAATCCATCAATATGTTAGCCTCTCTTCTCAATCTGTTGTCTGATGAATGAGTGATTGACTGCTTGGTCTAATCAAAGCAATAGATGTTTTAATTCAATGCTTTCGCTTGAATTAGATTTTTACAAATTAATTTTTGTTCTGATGCTGCCTTTTACTGTTGAAAAGTTACAGCTTGTGTAGTCTCTCATGATATTTGTGATTTGATAAATGTTCTATATATATGAATGTACATTGGATGTATTAGCATTTATGAATTAAGTTCATTTGCTCATTACTTTAACAACATGAGAAGCAGGGAAATTTCTGTTGTATGAATGCAATGGGTTTGTTATGTTAAGTTTCTGTTAGAATGAACATGTATGAATTGCAGAGCAGAACTAATTGTAATAGCCTGAACTAGGCTGGAATACCCAGAAAACAAATAAAACTCTGTCGAATTTTCTTTCCAGTGAGTCGACTCACTGAGTTTGATTCAACTCAGTTGAGCCATACCAACTAGCTTAATTCAAATCTCTTTGCTTATAATTTTGTATGCAGCATTCATTATTAATAGATAAAATTTTCTTTATTAACTTACTAAAAATAATAATAATAATAAAAAAATAATAAATAAATAAAAATAAAAATAAATAATTATAATTATAATTATAATAAATTAAATTAAATTGTTATAGCTAGATAATTATTATCACAGTTTCAACAGATGAAAGAGGACATCTGTTGATCCACAAACATTTTTGAAAGATAAATATACATTATCTTTTTTAATTTTCGATTATAAAGTTCATAATATTAATTGCGTATTTCAAGTAGTAATTTTAAATTTAAAAATAATTCTTAACTGTCATTATTAAATCATTCAATCATGACATACCTTAATTATTTAAGAAACATGGGTTAATTTAATTCATAAATAGAATAACTATATAATGAGTTAGATGATGAAAATTTCTTAATTGGCATCCATCGATTATATTTTACTCGATTATTACAAACTGTCATACAGTATGAATTGATCAAATGATTTCAATAGTATCTGAATCACATGTGATATCATGCATCATGATAATTAATCACATAATCATAGAAACCTATTGATTTAATATGATAAATTTGTAGTATGAACAAATTCTAATTTGTTTGATTAGATTTAATAGTGATATTTAATTAAAAGCATGAAAATCATTTTTAGCTTGTACTCATTTAATATTTTGAAATGTTTAAGACATTTTTATGAAGTGTGAAGATACCTATGAAGGACACTTCAGAGATGCGGCAACTATGCAATAATGATGCACTGGGGGGGCATGCTATAAAGAAATCAAATTTTTAGCTGTGAAATGAGTTAAATACTGCACGCCAATTAGGTATTTTATTTTAATAATTTATTAATGCTAAATAGAAATAATATATTTCGCTACTTTATGTTATATGCCTTGTGCTTCTTAACATAAGGCAGCAATTAATACCTTAAATGAGCCTTCAAGAAATGATACTTCAAATGGCTCATACTTCACGAAGAATATTCAGTAAATACTTCAATTTATTCTGAACTTCTTTGAAAAGCGATACCTCTTATACTTCTTGTGGCAATCTGAACGCTCCTACAGGAATTATCATTCAAAAATGGGTATCTCTTTCAACCTATCATCAAATATTTCCGGAAGGCGAATACTTCTACATTCGTATACTTCTGATCTCTCAAACAATGATTACTTCGGAATAAAATGATATTTCATCTGGATATTTCTCATGTCTTATTTAAAATATATTTCATATTTTCTTTCTATATATGCTTCTCATGTATATAGAAGAATATGGGATATGTTTTAAATAAGAAATGAGAAATGAGAAATATCTGGATGATTTTCAAGTATACTTCTCATCTACATTTCAGGTATATTTCTTACCGATATTTCTCCGTTCAGGAGACAAGAAAAGACTAGTGGGTACATCCCCAATGAGGGAACTCATGTAAGAGTCTTGAAATAAGGCTAATGGGTCCATCCCCAAAGAGGGGACCCATGTAAGAGTCTTAATAAAATGATGGACCACACATAATTTACTCCATGCCCGAGATAAATTAGGCGTGTGTTCCTACTGAGCTCAGTGGCTAGAGCAAATTTATGGGACACATTAATTTACTCCATGCCCGAGATAAATTAAGCGTGTGTTTCTACCGAGCTCCGTGGCTAGGAGACATGATAAGACTATTGGGTCGCAGAACCCATGAAAGAGTCTTGATACATGATAAGACTATTGGGTCGCAGAACCCATGAAAGAGTCTTGATACTTGATAAGACTATTGGGTCACAGAACCTAAGTAAGAGTCTTGATATAAAAAGAGTACGTTCGGGACCAACTCTGTATCTTACCCCTGGCCCAGGTTTGTTTCATATGTGTGGGATCTCGAATGTCATAACTCCATGGAAGGAGGTGCTTTGTTGCAAAAAATTCCAACCCAGGATTCAAAGGAACCTTGCGGTTGAAAAATAACGATCAGTATATATATATATATACAAAATTTTGTTTTGCAGGGACAAAAATGCAACATAAAATGAAAATGCACAAGCAACATCAACCACCACATTATGATTCGGACGAAACGAGAAGTCGTTTTCTTAAGAGATTTTCTTCAAACAACTCTCAAGAAAAGGGGGCAAGTTGTTGGGGACAAAATGATGTTCGCCCGAAGTGACATCATCACGTCCCGAAGCAACGTCATCACGTCCCGAAGCGACGTCATCATCCCGACCGTTCCAACTTGTCCCGATGCTATCATGTCCCGGAGTGACGCCATCATTTCTCACAGTGACGTCAGCAATCCCCGTTCCAACTGGTGCCCGATCTGTCTTGTCCCGATCCATCCTGTCCCAAACATGCTGTCCCGATCCATCCTGTCCCGAACATGCTGTCCCGATCCGGTCATTTCCGCTGGACCAAGTCAATCCCGATGGACCAACTCAATCCCGCAAGCCAACCAGACCAGCCCAGACCATACCGTTTGAGGGATAGTTGGATAAGAAGATAAGGACAACAGGTGGACTTGGGATGAATACGTGTCAACATTTGAGGTGAAAGAAGAACAGATGGATACGGTTGAGGGCGCCACATCACTTGAAGTTTTCTGACTTTGGTTTAAAAGAAAAGAGGGAAGAACAGAAAAGGGGATGGGCTTCTTCTTCACTTGAACTTCATCTCACCGTAAAATCAGAGCTCCAATGGAGTTTTTGTATCTGTAACCCTTAAATTGATCAATAAAATCCTCTCAACTTCACTACCCGTGGACGTAGGTCATTCAGGGCTGAACCACGTTAAATCACTGTGTCAATTTCTCTTCTTTTTGATGAATTTAGATGATTGATTTTGGTTGTTTTTGCTGATGAGATTTTTGGCAGAAACAGACTTCATGCTTGAAATGCATTTGCTATGTTAAATCGATTCAATGCATTTTTAGAATCTTTCGTATCAAACAATACAGTGAAGATCAAGAGAGATAAACAACCTAGCCATTTTGAGGGCGACCAAAAATTAATTTAGGGCGATTTTTTTAAATGCATCCCATAGATGTGGCTATAGGATAACCTAGTGGTATGTAAAAATACTTAAATACTCTTTTACTAACTTAGGGTAACTTTCATAATCGGTAGTTTAAAAAAAAAAAATTAAACTACCGATTATGCATGTTCAGAATGTTGGAATTTTGAAAAAATTGCATTTTTCAATTTGGGGCAACTTTCATAGTCGGTAGTTTAAAAAAAAAATTAAACAACCGATTATGCATGTTTAGCATGTTGGAATTTTGAAAAAATTTGCGATTTTCAATTTCGGGCAACTTTCATAATCGGTAGTTTAAAAAAAATTAAACTACCGATTATGCATGTTAAGAATGCTGGAATTTTGAAAGTTTTTGCGATTTCCAATTTGGGGCAACTTTCATAATCGGTAGTTTAAAAAAAATTTAAACTACCGATTATGCATGTTAAGAATGTTGGAATTTTGAAATTTTTTGTGATTTCCAATTTGGGGCAACTTTCATAATCGGTAGTTTTAAAAAAAAATTAGACTACCGATTATGCGTGTTCAGAATGTTGGAAAATTGAAATTTTTTGGGATTTCCAATTTGGGGCAACTTTCATAATCAATAGTTTAAAAAAAAAATTAAACTACCGATTATGATACGTCCATGGAATTAAACGCATGCAAAAAGTGAAATTTTTTTTGTTAACGATCACGAAACATTGCATTAATATTTGTCTATACATTTATGTTCAAAATATAAATTCAAAATCAACTATTCACCATCCGAGTTCAAATCAATTGCGTCCTTTACTGAGCTTGTTAAACGATCCCAACGCTTCATGTTGGACTCGTGTTGCTTCAACCACTCCTTACAATGGTTAGTTGGGAAGTAATCCGACCACCTACTCAATGGAGGTAATGGACAATCATCCGTTAAACTTAAACCGAAAAAATGATTGCCATTAACCCATGCCATAATGATTCGTCTATCCTTGACCGACTCATCACACACCGTCCTTGTGGGTGTAAATGTGATACTCACTCCTGATGAAGGAGGACAAAAAAATGTACCACGCATTTCAATACATCCGCTAAAAGATACCCATATATCGGCATTACCATCCAATACCTGGATCCGATTGTCTCCAATCCGTTTCAGCATTTTACACGAGTATATAACTCTTTGAACTCTTGTTCTCTGCCATGTATATCTCATTCTCTCATCATTTCAATATAAAATTCTTTATCCTCTAAAATAATTGTGCGGCCATCTTATTTCTTAAATATTGTCATTGGGTAATATTCTCGGTAACCACCTCACTAAAGTCTCATATTTGTTTTGAAGCAACGTGGAAACCACAATTGCCATCCCCATCGACATCGTCGGTGGAAAAAACAAATGGTATAATGAGTAGAGGGAGTTGTTCCAAATACTCATCGTGTATAGGTTGGGTTTGACTTAGTTGGGAAGGAACCGTAGAGACCTTAACTTTGACTTGTCGTGAGCTTGGTCCACCTTGATCCTTCCTTGGACGACCTCTTTTCCTTAGAGACGGCAAATCTTCATAATGCCTAGAAAGGTCACGATGACTAGATAATCATTCCTTCAACTCTTTTTTTTGAATTGACCTCGGCTTTTCGGTATTCGGCCTACCCATCGCCTTTCCTTTCATTGGTTCCTGAACAACCTTTTGACAGGGGTGAAGGGATTCCTCTAAATAGTGCATCAATATTTACTTTTGTTCTCCATTTGACGTAGAGTAACGCTCGAGTATTCGTGCAAATATTTTCGTCTCCATGAATGACGCACCATCAACCGCCGGGGTGCTTGGAGTGAAAGTTAATTGCTTCCAAAAGGGATGAATATCATTAATGTCAATCACTTGAATATACCTTCCAAGCATGTGACGACACGGGAGTCCAATACCTATCATCGTCTTGCAGTTACAAACCGTAGTCTCATCATCGTGATCTCTGTACAACTCCAATTGTTTTATCATGAAATTTATTGTCCACCAAGAAACTTTGTAAACTATACCCCTTAGAAGATTTTTATGTTTTAAATGTGCCAAAGGGAATCTATGCCGACTTTTTTTCATTGAACCATAAATCTTAGTGAGGTCACGATTGGTGAACTCATGGATTGCTTCTTGGACCGACACGACCCCATTTTGGCTACCGAATAGTATTTTCTTTAATCGGCCATGGGACCCCTCTCCAATGCTTGTTGTCTCGTTCTTGAAGTTCTGATATTCATATGTCCATGCAAACACAAACTTATCCTTATGTGTTCCCAACCATTGTGATTTGCAATACTTAACTGGTTTGGGATAGTTCTTGCCCCATTCATCCTCAAAGTTCTTCAAGTTGTATTCATAAACTTCCTCCGTCATCGACCAAACTATCTTATCCCATGCTTTTAGAAATAAATACCACTTTATTCCATCCTCGACCCACTTTTCATCGGCCAACCTTTCCTCTTCTTCTCCTTCTTCCACGGTCAGTTTACTACTACGTTCATCCTCTTCCTTCGACCTCTTGGTACATTTATTTTGTTTTTTAGCTTGGATATGATGTCTGCAATTGGATTTGATGTTGCATTGAATGTGCCATGTACAAAGCAAATTCTGGGATTCCGGAAACACTACCTTTATTGCATTCATCAAGGCTTGACCGTTATCCGTTACAATAACCCCTGGAAAATGCTCGCCATTATAAATCGACCTTAATGTTTGCAACATCCAAATGAAACTCACATCGTTCTCAGCATCCATTAAACCCCAAGCCACCGTAAATGTGCATTTGTCCGAAGTGTGGCAAACGATGTTCAACAACGGCATGTTGTACTTGTTTGTCTTGTAAGTAGCATCTATCAACAAAATTTGATTAAAGCATTGATCCAATTGGATCATCTTCGGATGTGCCAAGAAAATACGAATCAACTTACCTTCCCTTTCTTCTTTTCTCAACGTGTAATTGTGTTTCTCGGCTAACCACTCTGATTGTTGCATAACCATTCGACCATCCCATTTCGTCCTTTTGATCATTGCTAGCGCCGAATAAATTGTAGACAACGAAGACAAGTTGTTGAGGTCGTCCGCCTTTATCTTAGATAGGATTGCACTCGCTTTCATTACGGTTCTCATAGACTTCACTGTCTCCATTTCCTTTGGTTTTAACTTGGCAACCATTACGTGCCCAACAAGACTTTCCGGATCTTCGTGGTTGTGACGACCATTAGCAACTCTAAACGTCTTCCATACTTTTCCTTTCTTACCTTCGGGCTTATGGAAGATAATCTTAAATGGGCATCCAATCTTCTTTGAATTACCTTGGTATATCCTCTCCGTCTTCTTTACGTATTTATGATTCTTTCCCACATGACTCTTTCTCTCGCCACCTCTCTCACAAATCATTTCAAATTGATCAACTTTCACGCAATTATTCTGAACTACAACGCACATCTTATCTTTTGCCTTGTTGATAAGCCATTCCTTTGCCTCCGCCTTACTTCCAAATGTCTTAATACGCATATAACAAAACAAATATCATAAGCCTAACCATGTAACATACATTCTTAGAACAATTTAAGAGTGGGTAGGTAGCGTACCAAATTATTTGCATAGTGTAGGGAAGTATCAGGACCCTCGTATGAAACATGATTAACCCATTCAATAATCTACGTAAAATAGCAATGAGTTAGACAATGATAATCGGTAGTTAATTATGTTCACTTACTACAGATTACCAACAATCGTTAGTTAATAATATCCCCGTGCTACCGATTATCAACAATCGATAGATAATATGTATTCCTAAACTACCGATTATAAAAAGAAATCAAGTCAAGTCTTGTACACATATAATCAGAGGTTTAATTTGTTATACCACTACCGATTACAATACAATCGGTAGATAACTATATGCTATATACTACCGATTACAAAGTTTGTAAAATAAAAAATTTGTAGGTTTGGAGAAATTTATTTTTGGGGCGACTAACATAATCGGTAGATAATAGGTATTCCTAAACTATCGATTATGCAAACATAAATTCAAAAAAAAAAAAAATCAATTTGGGGCGACTACCATAATCGGTATGAATAAATTGAAACCCTTCTTATTGGATAATCGTGATACTTCCCAAAAATCGAAATTCTTGATCAATGGAGGAACAATATCACCGTTTTTATTCAATAAGATACCAAAGTGGATGATTGACTCATTTCATACTAGAAATAATCGCAGGAAAGACTTTGATAACACCGATTCCTATTTCTCAATGATATCCCACGATCAGACAATTGGCTGAATCCCGTGAAACCATAGGTAATAAGTATTCCTAAGCTACCGATTATATAAAAATAAATTCAAAAAAAATTCAATTTGGGGATTTTGTATATCGGTAGGTAGTAATCTTCACGAGACTACCGATTATGATAAATTTTGGTCCAGGAAGTATAATCGGTAGTTTATGGTACTCCATTAACTACCGATTATGGGACGTCCATGGCATTAAATGCATGTAAAAATGAATTTTCTTTGTTGCTGATCACATACAAACGCATACAAATTGGGTTTTGAGCTTCTTAACACAATACCTGATTGTTTGATGCATTATTATCTTCATTATGATGTGATTCATCGTCTAGATTTTCTTCCACACCAAAATTTGGATCATCCAACAAATAACCCGAATCGTCATATCTAAACGTATTTGAACCTTCAATATTATGTTCTTCATATTCAATCTTACCTTCTTCCTCATACTCATCCATGTTTGTGATTGAAATTAGGTAAAATCTGATTTCCCCAAACTTCTTCTTCTTCTTCTCTAACACACTCTCTTTATTTCTATTCTAAAACTAAAACTCAAATTCATCATCTAACACTAACTATAACCAACTTAATTAACTAATTAATCAAAATTAACATTAATTAAGCAAGGACAGATTAACCATTAAAAAATATATAGATAAGGGGTGTATTGATATTATTTCATAATAACCTTATTTTGTTTTATTAGTCGTCCCAAATAATTTTTGGTCACCCTCAAAATGACCAGGATATACAACTGCATAAAATTATCTCTATCTTAGTTACTGAAAAACTTCCACCATTAGCATTTTTATGGAAGTATAGAACATAAAGTTTGTTCTTCATCTTGATGATTCAAGTCCATAATTACTCTTGTATTTGCTTTCTTAAGTTAATTCAAAATTGAGTTGTTTGAATTATGTGTATACTGTATAAAAGAGAATAATTTGTTGGCTCACAAGGTGTTCGTTTTATTGCCTTATCAATTAATATACAAGTTGCTTTTATACTTGCAGTAAATTTAGTTGCATCTTGTGATCGTCTTGTCTTGAACAATTAATGTATACTAAATCGTGAATTATCTGCAGAGTGTGTAGCTTATAAATTTATCCAGTGTTACCATTTAACGTATATTACATGATTTTTTTGGTGTTTCATCACCAAGGTTGCATTGATGTTGCTTAGACTTCTGTAGAAATATGTAGAAGATCATGCTATACATTCTCTTCTATTTGCTCTTAATCACTTCGAAAAATGAAATCGAACATCTGATATATGTAATGCATTTGAATGTAAAAGAGGTAAGTGTGTACAATAAGGTTTGGTATAACTTTCATAGTGCCATTATACTCTGTATAAAACTACCGTCACTCTGACTTGATCAAATTTCAAACCCATTTCTTGATATACATCTTAGGCATGTGATTTTAATCGCTCTGTATAATAATTTGATATGAAGTTATAAAGACTTGAATCTATCATATGGTATAAAGAAATCATCAATGGAGTTTCATCTTAAACTCAATGTTTTTTTTTTTCTCTTCTTTTCAATTTTGAAGTGGGTTTAATGGAGATGAAACTTAATGTTTGTAGATCTACCTGCAATTTCTTCGTAACAGTGTTATTAAAAGGAAAGGACATGTTGGGAAATAAAAATGTTTGTTACTTAAATTAATGTTCTATTACTTAAATTAA
>JAJJMC010026446.1:384354-442318 GCA_023531435.1 Papaver californicum
CAACGGGCCAACGAGCTTTGCTAGCTGGGTTGGTATCAGGTGATTTTATCCTGAATTCAAGTTTGTCGCTTAAAGGGTATAGCAGCATCTTCCTGAAGGTGTACCTGGCAAATATTGAGTTAAGGGCAGTCTGTTGAACAGGCGACTTCACCTCTCTGTGTTTGAGTGTGTGTGCATTTTAATTCTAACCCTCCCTTAATCATCTACAAGTTCTCTGTGTTTGTGTTTTTCTGTTACAGGAAGGTACTTTACCAACAGGACATAGGTTGAAATGATTTTTCTAGAAGGATTTCTTTCTAAAACCATACAGTTGCCAACTGTAGGTTTCTGGACAAGATAAAATATATATAGTCTGACCGCCGATAAGACATTCAGGCTAGCTTATTAAGCTGTCCCAGCATTGTTGTTCGCAAGAAACAACGAAGAATCTTTCGAACAAAAAAATCATATTAAAAACCTTAAGTGGGACTCCCACATCTGACATATCTCCGAATATTTTCTAACAATCAAACACTCTTATTGGCTTTCTCACGTCAAACACTTATTGGTTACATATGGGGTAGATTTTCTTATAACGAGTAAAACACTAAAGGTCTCGTAAAACTCATCTCCCAAAGTTCTTCCAAGGTTTTGTTTCACAGATTCATATTAGTTAGACCAAATATTAACACAAAAAACTCATCCTCTTAAGTCCTAGAGTTATATAAGTGCCATATTCACATTTACGGATAGAAGATGTAATTCTGGAAGACCTCTAGTGGACTCGTTGTGAAGGATAATAGTCCCACATTGCTAATATCCCTGTGATAAACTTAAAATATAATATGAAAGGGCCATTCCACTCATTGCCAATTGGTTTTGAGTTGGATGCCCGCAAACTTTAACATGGTATCAGAGCCAGATCCGTACGAGAGTAAGCCCAACGGCTACCCGTACATATAATGTTCACGTGTTAGAGACCCACAGAGAGTGCCCTACACGTGAAGGGGCGTGTGAAGGATAATAGTCCCACATTGCTAATATCCCTGTGATAAACTTAAAATATAATATGAAAGGGCCACTCCACTCATTGCCAATTGGTTTTGAATTGGATGCCCGCAAACTTTAACACTCGTTATGATGATCATAATTTCCTGATCCACAGAAAACATACACACAATTTTATCAGGTGCCGTGTAAAATGGTCTGTACTATTCATAACCTGTGTTTTAACGTAAGTTTGAAAACTTTAGTCTGATTTTATGAAGTCAAAAAAGGGAGAGAACATTAAAAGTGTGGGGTCAAATAGTTAGTTAGTCAGTCAATGAGTCAAAGTCTTTGTTATAGTCAAAGTCTACATTACTTTCCCTCCCAAAAATTCAAAGCAAACAGAATCCTCAAGAAAAAGGATACAAATTCTCTTGTTTATCTCCACAAACCAAACACAGAAACATATGATAAGCTTCACAAATCACTGAAATGAGCACCACAAGGTATGTTCATCATGGTTCTTACTCTCTTTGCTTTATCGTGTTCTTGTTCTTCAGTTTCATTTCTCTTGTTTTTTCTCAACTCTCTACTAATCAAAGAGATATCATGATTAAGTTATCAAATTCAGTTAATAGGAACGGTTCAGTTTGGAGTACGACAGACTCAAATCCATGTTCATGGAAAGGAGTCAATTGTAGTACTATTGGTGTCAATAGCTTTGTAACTCAAATCTCCCTTACAAGTTTAGGTCTTTCTGGTTCTGATTTTCTCACTGAATTATGTCAAATTGATTCATTAGAGGGTTTTAATGTCTCAATGAACAGTTTATCTTCAATCCCAGATATGTTTATCTCAGATTGTGGAAAACTTAATGGATTAAAGAGGCTGGATTTTAGTCAGAATAAATTGTCTGGGTTTTTGCCCAAATTTAGTGGGTTTTCTAGTTTGGAAATTGCAGCTTTCAAAGAATCAATTTGAGGGTTCTATCCCTGATGAGCTCTTCAGTTTTCAAAACCTAACTTCAATCGACCTTAGTTATAATAAAATATCTGGGGTTCTTTCAAATTCAATTGGCGATCTCTCCAGACTGGATACTCTACTCCTTTCTTCTAATAATTTGAGTGGTGAAATCCCTAAGAGCCTTTCTAATATCAAAACCCTAACTCGTCTTGCTGCAAACTAGAATAGCTTTACTGGTATGATTCCTTCTGGAATTTCTCAGTATGTGCAGAGTTTGGATCTCAGTTTCAATCATTTAGTCGGACCCATACCCATTTATCTCCTTTCCCCACCTAAGTTGGAGTATGTTGATCTAACTAACAATTCACTGTTAGGGCCTATTCCAGAAAATCTTTCTACAACTCTGGTTCGGTTGTGATTGGGTAGCAATCTTCTTAATGGAAGCATTCCATCTGCGACCATTGGAAAACTTTCACAATTGACTTATCTCGAGCTTGGTAATAATAGCTTGAGTGGTGAAATTCCTGTAAAGTTGGGAAACTGTGTGACATTAGCATTGTTAGACCTATCTCAGAATAGGTTATCTGGTTCATTACCAAAGCAGTTAGGTAACCTTCGTCAGCTTCAGGTTATGAAACTCCAATCCAACCGGGTAGTTGGTGACATTCCTGATCAGATATCACAATTGCAGCACATGTTGGTGTTAAATATCAGCCATAATTCTCTTACTGGTTCAATCCCATCAGCAATTTCAAGCTTAACGAAACTCTTAAACATCAATTTAAATGATAATAAGCTCAATGGTTCAATACCAGATTCGATCAGTATCTTGAATTCTCTCTTAGAACTCCAACTGGGAGAAAACTGTTTAAGTGGAAGGATTCCAAAGTTGCCACCAAATTTGCAGATTGCACTTAATCTGAGTAGAAACTGCTTTGAAGGAACAATCCCCGAAACCCTTGGTGAATTGAAGGCATTGGAGGTTCTAAATATCTCCAACAACAAATTTTCAGGTAACGTCCCAGAATTTCTCACCAAAATGGGATTTCTGACACGGCTATTGGTTTCGAATAATCATCTCTCAGGAAATCTCCCGTCATTTCAGTCATTTGTTGTAGTAGATTTCTCTGGAAATAAGGGTCTCATCAATTCAACTACCACTCATACTTCTAATTTACCTACCAATAATACCCCACGGAATAAGAAAATTTCAGTCCCTGTGGTTATTCTAATCACAGTTATCAGTGTTGTTCTCGGAGCTGCAATCGCTCTAACGATTGTTTTACTTGTTACGAAAAAGTATTATCGGGTTAATGATGAGAACACATATTCTGAAGGACAAATTTCACTTCCTCAGGTTATCAATGGTCCTTTATTAACTGCAAATAGAATCCATTGATCAAATATTGATTTTACAGAAGCAATGAAGTCAGTTAGTAATACAACGAATATCGTAATTAAGAACAGATTTTCGACCTATTACAAAGCTGTTATGCCATGTGGGAGAGATTATTATGTGAAGAAGCTGAATTGGGATGATAACATACTCCACCTTGGAAGCCGCGAGAAGTTTGCTAAAGAACTAGAGATCCTGGGAAGGTTGAACAATTCCAATGTCATGGTTCCATTGGCGTATGGATTGACTGCTGATAGTGCTTATCTCTTTTACGAGTATGCCCAAAAGGGCACTCTCTTTGAGGTTCTTCACGGGAACTTGGGAAAGGCTTTGGACTGGACTAGCCGTTATAGTATAGCTGTAGGTATAGCTCAAGGTCTGGGTTTTCTTCATGGGTGCAGTAGTGGTTCGATTCTCCTTCTCGACCTTTCGTCGAGAAGCATTTTCCTGAAGTCCTTAAAGGAACCTCAGATTGGTGACATTGAGCTTGTTGAGTTGATCGATCCGTCAAAAAATACTGGAAGCCTTTCGACAGTTGCTGGTTCTGTTGGCTACATTCCTCCAGGTAAAGCAGTACAAAACCTCATTTCGATACAATTTTGCTTATTTGAAGATTCAGACATAGCTGCATGCATGGACATGTATCATTTCTCATGAGTAATTTTGAGTTCATTTGTTCCTGTTTTGCAGAATATGCTTACACAATGAGATTGACAGTGCCAGGGAATGTCTACAGTTTTGGGGTTATACTATTGGAATTGCTCACAGGAAAACCAGCAGTCAGTGAGGGGATTGAGTTAGCAAAATGGGCATTGAGTAATTCAACTGATCGTGAAGCTTGGGATCAAATTATTGATCCTGCTGTCAGCAAAACATCAAGTTGGGCTCGAAGTCAGATGCTATCAGTTCTCAAAATTGCTTTAGGCTGTGTTAGTATCTCCCCTGGAGCAAGGCCAAGCATGAAGAACGTGCTAAATATGCTTGTCAATGCGAAGTAACAAATTTTCTGCTAGTCAACCTTGTCTGAGCAAAATAAAACATCAAGTTCATCAGCGGCCACTTGGTGTCCTATTCTTTATGTCTAAGTAGTAGTGTACAACTAGTATATATGGATACAACTTGAACAGGAAACGCAAAATACCTGTCCTACTTTGTTATATAGGCTGCTCAAGTGAGCTATTTTGTACCTGTGTATTTTTTTTTCATCTATTATCTAGGAATTATATGCTTAGTGATCTCCGCGGGTGTTGTATTAAGGTGAAACTCTGTATATAAATTTATAATCAAGTATCAACACATGGGCTTTGGGAAGAAGCTGTTGTCTTATGTATGTGCATTAACTAGTAGTAGTTTGATTTTCTCCAGGTATATATGGAAGCATTCGCGTACACATGTTTCTCCAATGTTGTATGAAAGAGCAACTCTATTGATTATTTTTTTCCTAGCTGTTGTCATCACAGATTCACAGGGGACACCGTACATACACATTAATCTTTCTCTATCTGGTGCTACAGCCGATGGACAAAAGGCAATCCCATGTAGTAGTACCCAAATGTCCATAATGTTGAGACTATAGTCATCGGTCAATAAGTCAGAATCACAATATTATATTATATATGTGTGGATGTCTATATCTATGTATGATATTTCTAAATCTATCTATTAGGAGTGGAATGGTGAGTAACCAAGTACTTACTTAGTCATGTAATATGGTGTTTCTCCACATGAAAACTAAGTGACATGAAGCAACTTAATAGATTTATACTAATCTAGTAGTTTTTGTTAGTAAGCTACTTCGTGTCTTTGTGCATGGCAAACTAGTTGGGCGTTGTATACATAAGTTGACACTAATGGATTTAGGTGTCATCCTTATAAACATCTATTCCATATTTGGTTTCCTATAAATACCCATGGAGTTGTAATAGTTTGATTATCCCATTTCTTATAAGTTAAGAAATCTCTCTCCTATTCTCTTATACTCTTCTACTATTACTTTGAGATAATTATTTAGTAGTTAGTGCTAAGTATTATAATTAGTAACTTAATTATTACATGTTATCAGCACGAGTTAGTTCTATTTACTTGGAGCTTTGGGTTGTTATTGGTTCCGATAAAATAGATGCTGCCAAATTTTCCGAAGCGGAATGCAACTTTAATTACTACATTATCGTTATGTCGTCAAATTTAACTAAGGAGTAACTATTGGAAAATTTCATCATTAAGCACTACTGTATTTAGCATGCACAATCCAATATTAGTTTTAATTTTTGTTTTTGGTTGTTCGTAAATATTGTTAGACCAAGTACCGGAAGTACTAAAATACGACAACATTGAACAAAATCATAATATGGATGTGGTACTAAAAGGGTTATTATAGTCAATGATTCTACGCGTACCAATAGTGTGGTAAGCAGTTCGTTTTCACACATCTATGAGCTCTTGTAGAAGACATAAGAGAGCAACATCAATTGACGACAAATCAAATATGTTGAAATTCCCAAGTTCGTCTCGACGAATTTACCTAAACCAAATGTTGTCTTAGTTCTTGATGACGTGGTAGCATAGCGGAAGATGAAAAATCTATCTATACCAGTGAGAATACCAATATGGTTGAGATGCTTGAAATAACTGTAGTATGCACCAGATTGCACTTACTAGCTAATGAGAAATGAAAATCTCTCATATTCTCATATCTCAGTCTTGTACTTGTAATATACTTTATCATACTTGTATGTATATGAGATGTTGTACTGTTATCTTAAGTCGATCAATACACAACACATTATCACAGTATACTTACATGTTTAATACATGCAATATGTTTTATTAACTCACTGTTATTCATGTAATATATCTATTGTGAAGGATATAGATTCCAGAAGTAATCTATCAAAAATCAATCTTGACAGTGAAGATATTTGTTTGGTAGATAGCGGAACGACTAATACAGTATTTCGTAGTAATAAGTATTTTACTGATTTAAAAGGATATAAGGCAAAAGTAAACACTATCTTTGGCTCAACAAATTTAATAGATGGTTCCTGAAGAGCCAATGTTATATCACCAGAAGGTACAAAACTGAAAATCAGTGATGCCTTGTATTCCCCGAGATCTTTGAGATATCTGTTAAGTTTCAAAGATATTCGCAGAAATGGAATTCATCTAGAAACGATAAATGGAGATAATACATAATACTTATGTATCACTTCATGTGACACATGTCAAAAGCTTGTTGTGGAAAAGCTTGCAGCTATCTCTTCTGAGTTGTATCTTACAACAATCAAAGCTATTGAATCTTATAGTGTCAACCAGAAACTTAATGATCCAAAAATATTCAAGCTTTGGCATGACCGACTAGGACATCTAGGATCTACCATGATGGGTATAATTGCACAAAACTCTCAAAGACATCCTTTATAAAACCATAATATTTTGTTAACTACAGATATAAATTGTATTGCTTGCTTTATGGGAAAATTGATCATCAAACTGTCATTGACAAAAGTTTTTCTTGAATCACCAACTTTTCTTAAGAGGATCCATGTAGACATATGCGGACCTATCCACCCTCAGTGTGGACCTTTTCAGTATTTTGTGGTCCTAATTGACGCATCTGCTAGATGGTCACATGTTTGTCTCTTATCCACACAAAATGTTACATTTACTCATCTTCTCGCCCAGATAATTAGATTGCGTGCATATTTCCCAGATTTTCCTATAAAGTCTATTCGACTAGATGGAGTTGGGGAATTTACATAACAAACATTTGATGCATATTGCTTATCTATTAGTATTGATGTTGAACATCCTGCAGCTCATGTTCATACTCAAATTGGTCTTGCTGAATCATTTATTAAACATTTGCAGTTAATAGCTCGACCCATGTTACTGAAAACAAAATTGACCGTTTTTGCATGGGGGCATGTTATTTTACATGCTGCGGCCTTAGTTCGACTTTGGCCTACTGCAAATCATCAATGCTCGCCTTTACAACTTGTTTTGGGCCATCAACCAGATGTCTCTCATCTGCGTGTTTTTGGTTGTTGTTTATATGTGCCTGTTGCACCTCCACAGTGCACTAAATTTGGCCCACAACGTAGGAAAGGCATGTATGTTGGTTTTGACTCACCATCTATTATTAGATATCTGAGCCTTTAACTGGTGATATATTCACAACCCGTTTTGTTGATTGTCATTTTGATGAGACAATTTTCCCACCATTAGGGGGAAAACTTAAGCCGCCAGAAGAACAGTGTAAACTTTCTTAGTATGCACCTACTTTGTCTTATCTCGAACCATGCATAAGTCAATCGGAAATTGAAGGACAAAAGACTATCCATCTTCAGAATATTGCTGATCAAATGCCAGATATATTTGTTGATATATCAAGAATAACTAAAATCGTAAATACCCGCTAAAAATATCCCGACACGTACTAATGTCTCAGTTGGACATGTCGTGACCGTTCCAGCGAACGAGTCTTCTAAGGTACGCTTGAAGCGTGGATACCCCTTTGGTTCAAAGGATTCTACTCCTAGAAAAAGGAAAATCCAACCAGAATCGAAAAAAGATAGTGCTCATAAGGAGACTATAGATGAACGATCCTCATTTCCAAACTTACTGCCTCTAGTCGAGGAAAATACCCCTGAAAGAAAACTAATATCAGGAAATGAATAAATTTTCATAAATTTTGCATGCAAGAAAGAAATCTGGGATTGTAACAAAGTTCTTGTCGATGATAAATTTTCGTTTACAGTAGCTACTGAGATTTCTATGGATAAAGATGGTTGTGAACCATAATCTATAAAAGAATGTCATGAAAGACATGATTGGACAAAATAGAAGGACATTATTATATCAGAATTAGTCTCTCTCATTAAACGCAATGTTTTCGGGCCTGCAGTTCAAACACCTAATAATATGAACCCAGTTGGTTGTAAATGGGTGTTCATAAGAAAACGTAATGAGAGAAATGAAGTTTTTCGCTATAAAGCAAGACTTGTAGCAAAAGGTTTCTCGCAGAGACCTGGAATTGATTACGAAGAAACATATTCCCTTGTTATGGCATTCTGATACTTGATTAGTATGGAAGCTTCTGAAGGACTTGATATGCATTTAATGGATGTGGTTACAATATATTTTCATGGAGAATTGGATACATATATACATATGAAAATCCCGAAAGGATTTAAACTGTCTGAAAAACAAACCACGCCATATATATTCACTCAAACTTAACAGAACTTTATATGGATTAAAGCAATCTGGACGAATGTGGTATAATCGTCTTAGTGAATATTTGATAACTAAGGATATATAAATGATCTTATTTTCCCATGTGTCTTTATAAAGAAGACCACAATAGGATTTTTGTCTGGAACGTGGAGTAGAGCATTTCCTTAGACTGGTGCTGGTAAAATGAGGATGAGTCTTCCTTATCATGATTTCGTAGGAGTCTCTCCAAATCCTCAAGAGTGACAAAATTGGATTGTTGGTTCTTTGGTGGTGGATGATCATTGAGGACATGAACTTCGTCGTCCCTTTGAGCCCTTGAAGTACCCGCCTCAGTTGCTGTCGTGAGAGTGCTCCTGGCTTGTTCCTTCAGGTGATGGCGTTGCTCTGGAGAGAGTTGATCCGTTAAGTTTTTGATACAAGTGAGTACCTCTTTTTGAGCGATATCCATGTCTGCTTGTGTTTTGGCCAGGACCTTCTGCCTTTGCATCAGATCAACTATGTTGAACAGAGTTTGAATGTTTCTAGTACTCTCTACAATAGTTTTACCAGAAGGAGGTGTAGAGGTGGCGTCAACAGTGATGTTGATAGGAGGATGGTTGGTAACGATATGACTGGTTTCATAGCCGCCACTACCAGTATTACTGGAATTAGGATTAAGAGTAGTAACTGATCCAAACTAAGATCCACCATTTTTGACGATTAAGAATTTGGCTTTGTAATCGAGAGGTTGATCTCCCGCTGTGGTCGCCAATTGTTTTAGGGTGAAAATGAATGTACTGCAAAAGAGTACTTTTAGTAGGTTCGAGAGATCAAAATCGGACAGGATGAGCCTAAACCAAGAAATGGTTATTCACGTCCTGCTTCGGTCAATAAGGTGGAGATGATGGGTTGATCTTAGGGGAGGGAAGCAAAGAATGTTGAGAAATCACTGTGTGATGAAATGATAATGTGTAGTTTAAGATTATATTATCTCTGGGATAGATCTTTTGTTTTCTCTGTTTTTGTTGAATATATGAAGCCATTTATTTATGGTCTTGTTATGCACACATTGATTTCTCGTAAGTGGTGGAAGTTACAAAGTGATGGAGAAGTGATGATCGTGGAGATTATAGTGGAGTCATGTATAACAAGCCAGTGTATGACCACTACTCCTCATCCTCTCAGCTGCTCTTAACCGTCCCAACTTGTTACCTTCTTGTCGTGGATGTGTTGCCATATTGCACGTTGTCATAGACCGCCAGACCAATACCCCAATAATAATCCTCCCATATGTTGTATTTGATATCTCGTAGAAAATAGTGGAGTCATGGACTGCTACTATTTTGATTAAGTCAAGTTAATAACTTGCTAAATTAGTGAGACAAGTTGCTCAATTCACTAACTTGTTTAGTAGACTAACCAGTGTTGAGTCTTGTAAAATGGTAAGTTTAATGGTCATGTACTAGTTTAGAAGTAGTATGGCATAAATTTGGGAGTATTTCAAGCCAAGATTACACGAAATTACCAAGGAACAAGCATGGCGCACTCAAGGACCGGGCAAATAAGCTTAATAAAAATATATATAGGGCTGGCGCTGGCATTTGGTCAACACCATAAGCAATGACGTGTCCTTGAGGGACGATACAGTGAGAAAGGCGTGTCCTCAGGGATGGGTAGTAAGGGAATGACGCTACCACCGTGGGTGGGATGGCTGGTGCTGGAACTAGGACATCGCCAAAGGCAGTGACGCGTCCCTAGGGACGCGTCTTAAGATAGCTGGCGCCTAGAGAAAGGGCTGGAAATGGCATAGAGAAGGGATGGCGCTGACACTAGGGCTGCGCAAGAGTTGGTGATGCATCTTTGAGTGACAGTATAGCAAACTGACGCGCCCTCAGGGAGTAATATGTATCCTTGAGGGCAGGACATCAAATTGTGATTTATTCTTTGCGAACATGGCATTAAGCTAGAATGCGCCTTCGAGGATCAGGCATCAGCTATTCCCATAGTACAATATTGTTTAAATATTAATGCGCATCAAGACAAGTTCAAGGAATTCAACCATGGAAGTTATGCGACTTTAGACTGGTTCGATATGGAATAAATATTGTATATATTAGAGAGACTACATGATCAATATAGAACGCTTGTAGTTATTTGTCGAGACTGTATTCTTAATTATCTTGCGGAATATAAGTAGAAATGCAGTTGTAGATGGTGGGTTTTTGTCAAGGGTAAAATAGTAAAATTATATCTCAGACCCGGGTCTGAGAAATATTAAACATCAGAATTCTGCAAAGAACTTAAAGGAAGGTGCTCACCCCTATCCTCTCTCAGGTGCTTACCCATCCTCTCTCTATGTGTACGGTTGAACTTATCAGGGCAACTAAATCAAATTTACTTAATTGATCAACATTCATTACTGTAGAAAATTATCAGAATAACATTGGTGCTTACTATGACATTCCCATATATTCTATGATCTTTACATAAAATCTCAAGCTCCTAGATAGATTGCCAATAGTATAGAGCAATTTGAGTATCATTTGGGTGCTATATTCTACAACTGAATTCCCAAAATTACCTTATGTCAATATTCATACTCAATGAACAATATTGACTCATTAAAATACATATATAGCTTTTATATAGAAGTATGTAGCAATTTACATACGAAAGGTGTGCTCAGACACCAAATCAAGAATTGTGCTAAACACAAAAAATAGCTTCTACTAGCTAACTTTAGCCATGGACACGTCAATCCTTGCTTAGGGAAGCAACGAATGGTATAAACATACTTCATTAAACGTTCAAGACGCAAGTAAATGGTTAGAGGCTTAAAAGTGTGTTTTTATATCAAGATTGTCAAAAGCAATTCTACACTACCTTGTACAAAGTCGCAAGCTAGGAGCAATTGGTAAAGAATATAGGGATGTGGTTTATACCAAACTTTTCGTGTGGATGTCCTTTACAATATAATAAAAAAACACATCAATCGGACAAACGAGCTAAGAGATATGATTGAAACATTGAACTAAGTTGCAGCTAAAAAATTCCTGAATTCTTATTGACTTTTGTTTGTTTCGTCTTTTTGAGTCCCTGAATGAACTCAAAACTCAAATACATTCGCGAAAGGAGATAGCTGGTTGTCTGGGCATCAAAAATCTGGGGTAGATCATTGAAAACGGATTCCGTATGAAAATTTTACAACGTTTTCAGTGAAAGCCATAAATCTAAATTTTATGACGACGAAGTTTCACGAAATTATTCATCCGTTCACTAAAAGAGGAAGAAGAAGTCGAGAGGGAAAATGATTCTCTTGTCTATCCAAACTCTAGAGTCTGATGTCCCCCTCTCCTTGTCCTCTTTAGCTACCTAACAAAGCTTGTCCTGCTTAAGATACAAAAGCTTGTCCTGCTTAGCTTTACAAAGCTCGTTCGTCTTACCTTTAGACAAAGCTTGTCCGTCTTGGGGTTTTAGACAAAGCTTATACGTCTTAGGCCTTTAGAAAAAACTTGTCCATCTTACTTTAGCCACCTAGATTGTCCGCCTTAGCTTAGCCATTAAGCTTGTTCGTCTTAGCTTAAATCCTAAACTTGGCCAGCTTAGTTATGCTACAAACCTTGTCTTAGATCCTAATGCTTGTCCGTCTTAGGCTTATCTCCTAATGCTTGTCATTCCAAGCTTGTTTCACACATCTAATTTTCTAAACCCTAACTTGTTCTTCCAAGTCTCCAGGCCTTGCCTTTGTCTATCAAAGGCCATACTAAGCCTCACTCACATATATTTTCATGAGTGTCCTCACATATATATGTTTGTGCTCAGTGTGCTACACTTATTTCTACAAATTAAGCACGTCAATGCAAATTGACCTAGTTGAACACACATTGTTCCTCATAAATACGATAAAATAAAATAAATACATATTTTATTTTGGTCTTGCTAGACTCATCAGGATAGTCAAGCAAGACATGACTTAGTCAGAAGACTAACTAAGCAAGTCTCATTCGAGTTAACATTAATAGTGCTTAAATGTTATAAAATTACACGAGACGTCAAGGATGTCACAAATAAGAAGATATTTACTAGGGTATTGGTCTGGTGGTCTACGACATGTGGTGCAGCAATGTATCCACAAAAGAGAAAACTCTAGAAAGTTCGATCAGTAGTTGAGTAGAGGAGTAGTGGGTTGAGCAACCGTCCATTCAACCTCAATCAAAGTGGGAATAATAATTAATACTTTCTCCACCTTCTCCCCTCCACCACTACTCAACCACCGACACTTTCTTCCAGACAGGAGGTCATGTGAACATTTACAATAGCTATGATATAAATAGATTCGTCAATCTATTGAAGACAAACAGACAAGTTTAATACGTAACAACATAAGTCGAACAACTCGATCATTCAACCTTCTCACACACATAGAATTGTTCATACCTATTCATACCTACTACATCCTACAGAGTCTGATACTCTAACCTCAATTTTTCTCTCGCTTCCCTCCCTAAGACCAACCCTTCTCCTTCTCATTTGTGAATGAAGCAAGAATGAAACGACCATTGTTTGGTTTAGGCCAGGATTGTATAGATTGATGACCTCTCGAATCTAAAGAAAGTACTTCAACAATACAAATGTTTAAGGATTAGACACATTATCACCTCCTCACCCCATTTTTCCTAAATGAGCCTCCTAATTCGTTTCCCCACAAATATTTTGACGACCACAATAGGAGATCAATCTCTCGGTTGTAAAATCATTTTTTTACCATTTTCAAAGCGGTTGATCTTAGATCAGATTCAATAACTAACTCTTAATTCCAATTCTGCTAGTACCAACGTTGATACTCCTTGCGATATTCTCCAGTTACTAACGCCCCTTCTCCTGGTTAGAGTGCTGAAGAAGTTGGGAAAACTCAGGCTCCGCCTACCATAACCGATTTGATGAAGATGCAAGATACTCTTTCCCAGACTTAGGCGACCGGCTACAACTACACCTGCTTTGATAGAGAGAGCCAGACCTGCTATGAATACAGAAGCCTGTGAGACTTGTGTTAACATACGACTCAGACGTAAGTGATATAATATTCAACCATATGTGAGTGTTGTGACTGAAGGAGGAAAAAGGAAAGCTGCAATACCAGAGGAGCAACCCAAGCATGCAACACCAATTCCAACTCCAGCATCACAGGCAGGTCAACCAAATATAAGCGGCACTAGCGACAACTCAAGATTTAAAAGAACTATTAAAGGAAGACGATGGAATTATAAGGGGGAAGTTGAAACTCAAAAAACATTGAAGGAAGATGCGCCTTCTACTCAGTGGCACCATCTTTTAATAACCCAATGAACATAAAATTGGATGGGGAATTCTTCTTCAGTTTACGAGCAGTATTCTAGTTGTATTTGGTCTCTACGCCAAGGTCTGAAGGATCGGTAACGAGGTTTTAAATCAAGGTTATGATTTCGAGATAAATTAGGAGAGTTTCGAGACCAACATATAACCAAGGAGGAAGGAGGAGGAATCAATGATGCTTAGAAGAAAATAAAGAAGTATGAGTTTGTTTCGAGAGGACCTGGAGAAAATTTCTTTCGCCGTGAGTTGGCGGTGATGAAATTAGGGAGTTGTTTCCGTTCGATAGAAAGACATGGAATGTTGGATTGAGGTTGTAAAATCGTCAAAAGATGGAGAAAAAAAAATTAGGTGGTGGTCGTTGTTTCTGCAGTCTGAGAGATTATGGGTTTATGAGACTTGAGATCGAGAAAATGGTTGCAGTTGAGTTGAGAAGTTGTTGTGTTAACATACAAGAATAAGGAGTTGATAAATTCTGGCAGTGAGAAGACATGGAAGTATGGAGAGGAGTATTGAGCTCGATATAGAATGCATATGAGATGGTGTTTAATTGCCGTAAACAAAAAAGGATGGGTTCGTGGCTTTAGTTGTGAGATGATTTTGCTACAGTCAAACACAAAGATGATGCGAGTTAGTGAAGGCGGTAAAGGAAGATGATATAAAAGAAGATTGTTGTTATGGGTTTTTTAGGGACGAGTTTGGTAAGGATTGGTGTTCTCTGCCTGGTTTTGTTCAAGTTTGCAGACAAAACAAGAAGAAAAAGAATTGCTTCCACGAAAGTAAGGGTAAAAAGTGAGATAAAAAGAAGGAAATAACAGCCGAGACAAAATAGAAAAAGTAGGAGTTTGATATATTTTGAAACTCCAAAACCTGAACGAGAGTTCAGTGAAGAACAAGGATTCCTGCCATTAATCCTCATTGATGAATAAATGGAATTAAAAGGTGTCATTGATCCTCTTTCCTGCCAACTGGGTCCTTCCTACCTCTCATGCAACTTGGAGGTCCACCTCCATCTTGGCCAGGTCATTAGCAACAACAACAACAACAACAACAACAACACGGCCAAATGATAGTACCATCTGGTATGCCGCACTACACTCAGTTACTCAACGGTTCTTGGATTTAATATTTAACTGTAAATTTATGGTTATGACATGAATTTTGTTTCTGAGTTGATTTTATAGAGAATTAACTACCTCGAAGGATCGAACTACACTCAGCTTGCTCAATGGTATCAGAAGTACAAGGCACAGGGTTAGTAGCAATTTATATCAATTCTGCAAAGGCACCAGTTTTCAGGTTGTTGAGAATAATATAGTATGCCATGATTACCAGGATATTATATGATCATATATGCATTATTATTTTTAGTTGGTATCTTTTGATGTTCTGATTAGTTAAAATTGGTTTCAGGAACAACTCTCAAAGGAGGATGACTGCAGTTTGTTTCTGATTTTGAACAACTTTAGACCCAATTGTTTCCGGTAAGTGTCTAACCTTTCCGATATTCAAAGATTTACATATTTTCAGGGTTGTGTTATCGATGGTAATGATTTAGAGATATAAGTAGTTGTAGCTGGATAGATGTGTTTGATAATGCGGTCATATATTTACATTTCTTACTTATTGATAAAAACTGCTAGAGGAATGCATACCCAAATCTGAAACTAGATAAAAGTATGATTTTGTAAAAGTTTATTAGGGGGGATATTGCTCATTATAGAACTTGTTAAGAACTGCTCATTATATGTACTTGTTATCAGAATCTATTGATAATTACATGTTGTTGATCGATTGATTGTGATGATCAATCATATATATGTTATATGATTGTGGTAATTCCTTTTGTATGATAATTTGGGTCTTCTAGTTCATCAAAAATGGTATGCAGGTTCATAATTTAGGTCTAGAACGACATACGCAGGTGCAAAATCTATATATATGTAGTGCCGAAATCTGCAGAAACATTATTAGCGATTCTATTTTTTAAAACTAATTTAAATTTACAGCGGTTATAGATGTTGGTAATTAACGTTGCTTAATATCTACATAATTAACAATGTATATATATGATACAAAGAAGATAATGGCCGACAACACTTGTTGTGGGACCCAATAAAACGTAATCCTAAACAAAATAACGCTTTACAAAACGTTGCTTAAATTCATTTACCCGTTGCTTTAAATAAATTGAGCAACATATATAATCTATTTAAGCAACTTATTTATCCGTTGCTTTAATTAAATTAAGCAACATTTATAAACGTTGAAAAAACCGTAGCAAATATTTGCTACGCCGTTATTGCAACAGATATAAACGCTCCTAAAAATCAGGGAGACGGTTATAACCATTACAAAATGGTCAAAATGGTGTAGTATTAGAGTTTAAACATGTTAGGAAACTTGGGTTGAATACTTGTGCAAAAATTCAGAGAATTGCAGAGTTTTATTTGGATTTGGACTGAATTTTAACCGAAAAACAGTCACCAAGTGACCCTCTTGCCGTTGAATTTCTAGATGAATTGTGAATATTAAAGCGTGTTTAAGTGTTTGTGGTGGTTTAGGCTTGTTGTGCGGTTATCATATTCGAATTTATAGGGTTAAATTTCTATAAAAGGAGGCTCAAATCACCACCTAAACATACTCTCTCACCCTTGTTTTGACGCCCACAACCTGTTCAAAAAAAGTCTGCATAGAAAAACTGAAGCAAAAGAAGTTAGTTTATGCATAAGTAGTTCGATTTCGTGGCGATATTACGACTCGAGCTCTGATAAGTGCATAATTCACATGATTTTAGTGTCAAATCCATACTAATATTTGTTATAATTCTTTCATATTACTTCTTATTACTCTGTTTTTTCTATCTTATGTGTCATATGAGGTGAATCATCCAAAAAGGAGTTACTAGTGCTTAAATGAGCAAGGAAGTTGAACTCTATAAACGGAGAAGGGACAAAGATCAAGTTCATCTCGTTCAAATTCAGAATTTCTTATCATCATATTGAATAGAATTGAAAGACGAAGACAACGCAAAAAGAATGAGGTCATTTCGAGTTCATATGAGGAAGTTATGAGCAAAACAACCGAAAGAAAATAGCGAAACACTCAACAAAATAATTGGTAGATGATGGGAGCCCGTGCCTATCGATTATGGGTTGTTTTGGACCAAAAGTCTTTGTATACTTCACAAAAATAATCGGTAGAAATGTGGGGATTGGTACTACCGATTGTAGCTCGATTTAGGCCACTTTTAAGGCATGTTTTGGACTTCTAAATCAAGTAAACATGGTCCGAGAAGGATTCTAAACCCTAATAGGAGAGGATACTTGAAGGCCAAGCATTGAAGACTATAAAAGAAGACATATAAGGCCCAAACAAGACATCTATACATAGAATTCTACATCTTTTGGAAGGAATTTCTCCCTTCTACCTCTCATATCACAACTTCTACATCTTAAACCTAGGGGTTACCCTTTTAGGGGGAAACCATTCTTCTTTGTAATATGAGTAGATGAACTTTTTGTTGATTAAGGATGAATTCAATGTTCTAAGCGTGAATCTTTATTAGTAATACAAGTTTATTTGGAATTTTAATCATTACTTTATTTTCACTATATCAAGGGTTTATGATTGATTTTTAGATTGTTCAAGTGTACAATTGGATTGGTCTGTTGATCAGTTTAATACTAGTATTGAGTTATGAGATAAGTGATCATCCATCGACTCGTACACAAGTAGAGACCGTGAGATATTGCAGAGGGATACTGTGGAGCAGTCATGTGTGAATACAACACTAGCAAGTGGACCGAGCGTACTGAGTCTAACTACTAGGATCAAACCTAAATTCACAAATCTTAAAGCATTCGATTGAGTTACACCTTGTAAGTGTACCTCAAGGCAGCTCAGTTGGATAGAATCTGGTGACTAAGCGTACCTATTATCCGGTGATATAAGGAGTTTTGGGGATAACTAAGCGTACCTGCTATTATACGGTTGGTGATAATTGATTCTGACGAAAGATGGATAAGTATACTAATTTAATCAACGTTTGGTAATGGCGAAGGACTCCATAATCATCTCTTTATTATTATTATTATTATTATTATTATTATTGTTTTTGTATTTTTAGTTAATTTAAATAACCAATCCCCCTTAGTTCTTTACTTTTATTATTAGTTGCTAATCTAAATAACCTATCAATTACACTGCTCTCTGTGGGAACAATCCTTACTATCACTATATTACTAGTTAATTATTGAGAAATATATTAAGTAATTTGTTGCACTTACGACACGCATCAAGCTCTTCTTCATTTTTAGTTTTCTTTCAATCTTTTCTCTGATTTGATTTTTATAAATTTCAATATGAGTAGCTAATCTATTTTCTTTGGTTAGGGATGTAACCTAAAATCACAAACATGTTAGTTAACTAATGCATTGATTTTTATTTATTCACTCTCTTTTTATTGTTCATGTTTTACTACACATAATAATTACATGATTTTTTTCATGTAATATGATTAGTTATTTTACATATTTAAGTCGCGAATTAAATATCTTAATAAATTATTTTTAACTATTTAGAAGTCTTAGGTAATTTTATCAAGAATTCTAATAATTAGTAGTAATTTGTGATTACTAGCGGTACGAATCGTGAAGGAAATCACAAGTAAAACTTGACCTAGGTTGAATATAACACGATTGTGTTTATATTACCTATGAATAACCCTTCTCATAGAATTTAAAGTTTTTCTCAAATTGAATCTCTTAGCGATAAAACATTAGGTCATTTGTTGGAAAAGAATTCATATATTAGCGATTGCAATTACTTGTTGATTTTTGGAGACGTAACGAAGTGTTAACACTGATTGAGGATAGTTTTGGGTTGTTGGTAACATGAGAGAGTGATGATAATATTGATGCGTAATTGGGTAACATGTGTAGTGATGGACGTCGAATTCCTTAACCAACTTTTTCCTCTGATATTTTCTTATACGTTTTCAACTTAGTTTTCTTTAATTTAAATTATTTTTTAAACAACAAAATATTCCCCCGATTTACTTAAGTTTTCAAATACAATTAACAACCCATATCTCCCTGTGAATCGAATTCTTCTTATTGCTATACTCTTATTTATAATTGTGAGTGAAAAAAACATAAACTAATTTTGCTTGGATGACAACCGACAACCCTTGCTTTTATTAACTATAACCCATATAAAATAAATGATTAAGGTAACCAAACATATCTTTATAATTACTCAACATAATCCATAAAATTATACGCAATTAATAATTATAGAATATGTTTATGGAGTTTTAGAAGATTGATTTTAGGAAAATAATCAAAATATTTATTAATTCCATTTCAATTGGTGTTTGTTGTGGAGATTTTTTAAGAGATTAATTGAAATATATACCCACAATCTATATTGATGTAATCATGATTGAGAAAAAGTAACATCATTTTAGAGAAAGATATAAATTAGGGTTTAGTTTGTTTTTGGGAAAAAGTAAGAAATAAGGTTTATAATTGGTCAATTTGTGAGTGAGAGAACAATTAGAAATAATTTGAAATATAATTTAGTTTAGATGTATATATAAAAAAGAGTTAGGGTTTATATTCTAATTTGGGAAAGAAGTATGATTTAAATGGATTGTCATTAAAGAATTAATATTTGTTTAATTTTTAATTCTAACTTAAAATTTTTTGGGCTATAGATAATAAATGTATGAGCTATATTTAAGAGAATCCATCATTTATTCAGTTGATAAAAACTTGCATATGCATAGACATTGATAATGCAACTTGATTTGTTACGTTGAATTGCACTGAAATGTTTATATGTTCTTAACTATATCTATTTGGGTATCAATCGCAAAATTAATCAGTTGTTGTATAGTTTGAAACATCATTATTTTCTTATATACTGATTCCTCTACAGAGTGTACCTACAATAGTTTTTGGTTTTTCAGATCTCAGCTATTATTGAAAATGAAGTCTTGAGGTCCATCATTTATTTACTTACAGAAGAAAAAGCTCAGAAATAATAAGAACAATTTTATGCATACAATCTCATAAGTGGTAGTCCACCAAAGACTCCAGACCTAAGCATTCATTGGTTTATTTCCTAACGCTCAATCCAATTCTCCATACTCAGTCTCCTTAATTCCTGTATGTGGTTATATGTGAGAATCAAATATGCACAATATAAACAATTAAAATTAGTAGTTAATAACATAAATTTTTGGTTTCACTCGGTAATAAACAGGATTCCCTGATTGAGGGATCTTATAGGTTGCAGCATCCACCAAACACTCCACAACTAACGCTATAGCATCTCCAATCGACATATCAAAATCATATCTCTTGGTCAACCTCACGTAAGCATACTTTTTGCCCGATCCCTCATAGTAAAACGTTGGAACCTCAAACCACCCTCCGTCGTGGCAAGTACAGAGGAATGGGGTCCGCATCTTCCTCCCTATCTCTCACATCCCATCCCCTAAGTAACAATTGGAAGGTCATATGTCTACTAATTGTATCATTACGAAACCTGCGGTTGTATAGAATACACGTCATTTCTGCGCAATCAGATACATAGGGTTTTATCTAACTACCAAAACCAACATAAAGTTAAGGATTTTTAGTAGATTTCAATTTCTATTTTTCAGGCAAAAATAAAATTTCCTTAATTTTATTTTCAATAACCTTTTTTATAATTGTTTTCAGTTTCCAATTTATATGAACCATATAAAGAGTATTTTAATTTACTTCAAATTGGTGTATAATATTCTTCCCTATTTGTCTTTGTCACTGCCAATTTTTTTTCCCAACTTCCTCTTATCCCAATCCCATAATCTCTTATTATATGTATACAATTTACGATATGATTTTTTTTTTTGTATACAATGTTTCTTTTATGATATAAATTTTCTTTTTACATATAGTTATTTGTTAGTAGTATATTCTATTAATATATAAGTATTAACAAACCAAAAGTTCAATAAATCATGAAAAACTCGTTCATATTAACGTATTTAAATTATCTTAATATGTTTATTATGTGTATTAATACTAAGTTAAAATATAAATGTGTTCTTTATGTATTAAAGATATAATTTCTTATGATACGATGAATTTTATTTTTTGCATATAAGCATTCTCAATTGACTTTTTTTTTACATATAACCTATATCATAAGATATAAGTGAATTCTATTAGACCCAACGGCCAGGATACATTCTCCACTTAGTAGTGGTGGTGAAGATATTCTCCCTTCTTATCTCACTATTCCCTATGTTTGTTTTTTCATTGGACGGCTATGCATATAACTCATTTATCACCACCTTCTTCGTGCGTAGGTCTGTAAATCTTTCCACCTCATTTTCTCAGACCTTCTTTGTAACGCCCCTTTTAACTCTCGGAAAACCCCTTCATCTTCTTTATCAAGCTAGGTGCATCTTTGGGCGTATTTCTAATTCCCCAGAACGCTGAAGGAGCAAACCAGTTAAACTCACACAGAAGAGAGTTCACAATCGAAAAAAACATTAGGGCACACCAAAAACACCCTCTTTCTTCTTCTCTATCTGAGTTCTGTAATCAAACAAGCGGAATCTAGGGTTACGAATCACTGTAATCGTGATGAAAGACTTACACTCTCCGCATTTGATGTCGAGGGAAATCGTCTCTTCTTTGCTTCTTCTGCAAACATTGTTTAAATTTCTCGAGTTCCTTCTACTCAGGTAATAATTATTTCACTGATTTCATTTATTTTTGATTTCATTGTTGCGATTTCTCTTTCTGATTCGCCTTTTGCGATTGATACCTTTTCTCTGTGGTCTTCTGTTCGAGTTCTCCAGTTTAATGTTCCTAGGTTATCAGTTTGCTGTACAATATTGCGCTTAATCTAATCCAAATTTTAATTCAGTATTTTAGTAGGTACCAAAAGAACAAACGGAATGGCATCACAGGTCAGTCTGCTAATTATCTTTCTTATACTAAATATTTTTTCCCTGAGTTTGGTTTTTTTGATATTATTGATCTAAGAATTAGTAAATGTAGGCAAGGGTAATGAATTTTGTGAGTTGTGAATAGAAAGTTGATATTGGTTAGTTTCTTCCTCACTCCAGAAACTTTTGTTGCTAAAATTCTCCGTGGCTTTTTTAGAATTGTTGTTTTCCGCTAATGGTTGCAGCAGCTAGGTTGAAATAACCTGACTGTATTATGAACACATATAGTTCCCAGTTTAGGGTTTGTTATTTGTGTATTATTGATTTGTTGATTCAGAGTTTTGTTTAACAACATTTCTAAATAGTTTTCAATTTATGTTTTGTCAACTACCTCCCAATAAATTCAGCGTGTCTGCAATGCTGGGGTTTCTTTTATAAACATTTCCTCACATCACAACATTTGTCTGCAGGATAAAACCCTTAATATAATGAACTATTGAATTTGTGTGAATGGTGATTTTCACGTTATTTTAGCTGTTATTGATTTATGATTGTAAAACCCTAATTTGAATTGATGGAATCTATTTTTTTGTGGACTTTGCTTAGGATGACAAAGTTGCTTAATGAAGAACTTGAGGAGGATGAATTGTTTTAGAATCAGGTATGACTCCCTCTCATTTAGGTTTCTTATTTCTTATTTTAGATGAAGAAGACCCTGATTTGCCGTGAATGAGCTTTGCTGATGGTTTGATGGGTTAATGGTGATTGAATGGTTTATTGAATGCATGGGTTGTATAAATTACTGCAGGGAAGGAGATGTATAGCCTCCAAAGAATAACTAGAATGTATCCGACATCAGTTTGCTAGGCGTGCAACAAATGTTTGACAGAACGACTGAACCACTTCCAAGCTAAGTTTCACCAGGCCATCATGGGTTTGAGGGTTGTGTACTAAGGATTATGAGAGGACTTGGAAGCCAGCAGGGAATCGAGTGTGGTGCAGCCATGGGTCCACAACAGTTCAATCAATTAGAGAGATGTGGACAGAGTTTGAGTCCATAAATCAGTTAAGAAATTGTGTTGCAGCCGTTGGTTTTGTAGATCGATTGAGAAGAACAAAGATGAGTTAGAGTCCGGGAAAAATCAGAAGGAGAGGTAAAACCCATTATTTTTGTTCCTTCGCGATACATTGATCATACATGAAAATCCCATTAAGATTTCTTTGTTGTCTACTGAGCTTTCATGGTTCGTTGTTTACGCGATTTGCTTGATATGTTTGGATTAGGAAATTGCAGGTTGCAAGGCTGTAAAAGGTAGCTTAGATCACCACAGAAAGATATACCCTTTTACTGTTGTTGTTCATCAAAACTGAGAGGAGCTTTTGCTCCTCTTCAAACACTTACTGCACCTGCACTGCACATCTACCTCGCAGCACTCCACCAGCACCTTTACTCCACCTTGCACCAGTCCCCATCGAGTTCAGTAGGTAGTGGAAATTAAAGTAATCTCCATTAGTTCACATGGAATTAAAGTTATTTATTCCATTGGGGAGGATAGTGAGTATATGGGAATTGACTGTGGAGTCCAAGCCAGAGAGATGGTTAAGAGATGGAAAATTTACAAATGAATCTCCTTTGTGTTCAGATGATGTGTATATACTTTAAGGATATTCTACAATATGTCATGCTTTTCGTGGTTAAATTTGTATGCCCATTATATATTGTGCACTACATGGTGCAGTTAGTGTCAATGGGAGCAACTACTGTAACCTACAATGTATGGGGCCGAAATAAAATAAATTGTATGAGACATTATGATAACTTTTCATTGTCATGTTGCTGACTTTTTTTTGGAGAATATTTTTTAAAATGTGACAATACTTGCACAAAATCAATTTGTGAATTTGTTATTTTAATGGAATTTATGCTATTTGGTCCTTAGCTAACTTCGAATTTAATGGTTTACCAGGGTCAGTCGCTAAACACTATGGCAGCGGTTGTGTCACCGGATAATTGTTGATGTATCCAAGAGTGATAGCAGACTCGAACAACATAAGTGGGAGAAGAATGATGAGCTAGCTATCAAAGAACCAGAGTTCACTATCAGGACCATATAGCTCGATATACGAATCTCGCTGATGGGAAGTGCTCGGATCATCCATTTAGTTCACCTGCGGCAATTATCTCGGACTACCCCACTCGAGGAGAAGTACACTCAGCTCACCTCAGAGGATAAGTGTATGTATATTTTAAAGAATGATCCAGTTGCCCTGGAAATTTTATTCTACTTATCATCCATATGTCCGTAACAGCTCATTCCCCTTCGTATTGCTTTGTGTTCCTTTTCACAACTATCTAGAATTGGGGAAGGTGTAACCGTTGCAATTTTTGAAACAGAAGTGGTATTAAGGACAGGTACTGATTTCATTTTATCTAATAAATATACCCCATATTAGAGCTTTGGTGACCTTTAGCATTGCAGACTAATATGGGCCACTACATATGAACTCACTAAACTCCAATGTTTACTTTTGGATCACTTGGAAAATCTGAACTCAAAAAACAATTTGTTCTCAGGATCTTGAGATGGTTGACTGACAAGGACAAACAACTAAATGCCCAAGGTCTACCACAAATCCAACACGTGATTGTTGAGATATCGCATACGTAACCTAAAAGCTTGATACTAATATTCTCTACCTGAGTGTCCATTTCTATGTATGCACATTCATGTATAATCTTACGTAGAGTTTCTAATTGCTTCAACTTTTTGTGTTCATTATAGCTGTCACGGACATTGACACCAGTAGCATTCATGCACTTGAAGATTTACATAAGAGCCTCCATAATAGAGATAGTCAGGTATGGACCATGATATTGTGTAAACTCACCTTCTTTTCTCTGTCAGAATAACATTTCAATTTTTTGCTTGAATGGCATTGACATTTATCCCATGTTTATCTCTCAGTTCAGTCTAGCCAACCCTGAGGCAGCAGTGATCGTCAAACTTCATACATCAAAACTCGATGATGTAATTGGCCATGACAAAATCTTTCTTACAGTGGCAGACGCAGTCCGAAACTGACATCCAAAGAGTACAATTGACAAAGTGTGAAAAGCTCAAGTGTGAAGTTTGTGATGCAGAAAATGGTTGCAGACATGAGGTGATAATGTAGGTTCTTTTTTCTTTTTGTTATTCATTGCTTCTCAAGTGGCTCATTTTTTGGTTATTTTGTTATTCGTTGCTTCTCAAGTGACTCAAAATCCTACGTGTTTTTAAGTTTCTGATTAAAATTTGGAGAAGTTTGTTTGACAACTTCTCTAACCACAATTTCTTCTCCATTCTATCTCTTTCTTCCAGGACACTCTAAATCTGTCTTTCCATTGGATTTAGTAAATCATAAATTATGTTGTTTATATAACTTTCGACTCATTTTTTTTCTTTTTTTTTTTGTTAGATCAATACTCATGAATATTGCTGCTTTTCTTATCCGATTTGGAACATGTATGCATTGTCTCGCCGTCGATGTTATGCTTTCATAACCCTTACGTCCAGTTTTTTTTTTTTTTCCTACTTAGATTTGTTCTGCTTCTTGCTGGGGTTTAAGCCCTTCAAATTTCAACCATGTGCAGTATGATATGTCGTGATTGTGGTTACCCATGTTTTTTTTTTAAATCTTTAATCTTCAAAGTGTTCGTTTTTGTTCCTCAGTCAAAAGTGGTTACCCATGTTTTTTTTTTAATCTTTAATCTTCAAAGTGTTCGTTTTTGTTCCTCAGTGAAAAAAAAAATTGGGTCTAAAGAATGATTTGATCTGTTGAATTGATATTTGGGGTTCGTTGTATTTGTAGATGGCTGGAGACTAGGAAAATATTGTGCAGATGATTGTAAGTTTTGAAGTTTTTATTAGATCAGACTGAAGAAATGATGTCAATGGCAATCATAAACGTTGGTTATCGTAGAGTTCAATGCTTTTGTGGTAAGCATCGTGTTTTTGCACTTTGCACTTATTGTTGGTTACATGAGGCTTCTTTTAATCATACTTACTATTTTTATTGGAATTTTCTAGGAGGAAGAGGCTCCTCTTTTGGAATCATTGTTTGGCGAAATATGAGGTTAGAATGGGGCTTGACATTACTGATTACATTTGTGAACGGCTACTGACTTTCAACGTTTTGAAAATATTTGAAGTTGAGAAAACCACATTGCATCAACTCACTTTTGACAAAGTATTTGTTTTGTATCACAGAAAGATTATAGAAGCGGCAAACATAACAAACTTCAGACACCAATTTATTGATATCAGGTGCAGATTTTGTTTGCACGAGGTCTCCCAGGCTCCATCAGACATTTCGGTTGTACTGCGTTGTACAAAGAAGGGTAACCTATCAATCTGAGTCTTCGGTCCCACTTAACGTCATCAACATTTCTTTGAAGAATACAAGTTATAGTTCTAGGAGGAAGAGGCTCCTCTTTTGGATTCACTGTTTGGAAAAATATGAGGTTAGGATGGTGCTCGATAGATTACATTTGTCAACAGCTACTAACTTCAAATAATTGATCTTTTATTCTTTTTCAATCTATAATTCACAGAGTAAACTGGGGTTTGTTGTATGTGTAGATGGCTGGAGACAGGGAAAAGATCATGTGTATATGATTGTAAGTTTTGACATTTTTATTAGTGCAGACCTGAGAAATCATGTCAACTGCAATCATAAACGTTGGTTTTCGTAGAAACCAATTATTTGGTGGTAAGCATCGTGTTTTTGCACTCTGCAGTTATTGTTGGTTACAGGAGGCTTCTTTAAAATCGTACTTTCTATTTTTGTCGGAAAATTGTAGGAGGAAGAGGTTCCTCTTTTGGAATCGTTGTTTGGTGAAAGATGAGGTAGGAATGGGGTTGAACTTGACATTAGTAATTAGATTTGTGAAGAACTACTGGATTCCAATGATTTGAAAAGATTTGGGGCATGTTGCTTGCCGTAGCAGCAATAAACAATTATGAAGACTAAGAAGAAAAAAAATGAATGGTTGGAAACTATAGCATTCCTAATTAACTGACTGATTTGAAATTGAGAAAACCATACTACATCATCATCATTTGAAATTGACAAGTTACCATCATGTATATGCAAATTTCAATTACTACTAGATTTTACAGAACAAGTTTTTTTTTTTTCATGCTACTCACTGTTGACAAATTTATACTGGTTTGATGTTACAGAAATATGATAGAAGCAGTAAAGATAACAAACTTGGACCCTAATTTACTGATATCAGGTGCAAAATCCTTTGCAAAGTCTCCCAGGCTCTCTCAGACATTTGGGTTGTAGTGTGTTTGTACAAAGAAGGGTAACGCGTCAATCTGAGATGCTCTTTGGACCCAGTTTTACATCGTTTATTTTCCAGGATTTTTGTTCTTAATTATGGTTAGTAGTTGTAAAGCGGTAGTCGGGTAATCTCTTTTTCCTACACTTTTGTTTTGGTCTTTATGATGCTTAAATTTATTCAATTACGTACCTCCAGAATCGCAGACTGTGGGGGTACTCTTACGGTGCCATGGTGCCTGGATGAACTAGCTACGAGATGCCCAGCAGAGAAATTCGTCAAAATATTATCTTCTCCAGAATGCATTTCGAACCACCCAGTGTTATCAAAGGAACTATGTAGGCTTGCATCGTTTAGGACGTAGTTGTACTCCTAAAGGTGTATGAAAGGATGCTACAGCGAGTTTGTGTTAGCCTATTTCTTTATGCGTAAAAGCCATGAAATTGTCTTGCTAATACGAGTAATTTGTTTGTATTCCATAAACAAAATCAAGTGGAGTTGGAACGGAAGTCAAGGGACATTACTGGAAAGTACAGGGAACAGAAATATCAGTATCCATTTTTTTTCAGGTAATCCCTTATTAGACATGAATTCTCTAAACAAGTGGCTTTCTATACATGTTTGTATTCAGTTCTAAAATTGTGTTAAACAATTCAGAAATTTTGGTGCGGGTTCCTCGAGCAAAGTGTTATTGAGGCTACTGAGGAATTTGGAGTTACTGGTGCAGCTCCTACAGCATATGCAAAGCTCCTTTGGACTACAAGGGTGGTACATTTAGCTGAAAGATATTATAGTAGTCTGGAGTTACTGGTGCAGCTGCAGTAGCAGATGCAAACATGAAATTCCTTATGTTAAGGTTTTTGCTATAAAATGGTTGTCTTTACATTTTGAGAACAAAGAATTTCTTAAATACGATTGGCTAAAGGTCTAGAAGAGAAATAAAGATTGTGGTTTTCATTGACATACGTAGCGAAATTTACTCAAATATGTAGCAAAATAAGCTATCAATGAAAATGACTTAAGTCAATTCCCTTTGAACGAATAGGTATCATGTTCAAAGAAACAGGCTATGGGCAGTTGGTTTTCATCCCTAGAATATCTCCAACTCCAACTTTGGGCGATGTACCGGTAAGAATGACAAGGAGGTAATTCCTGGTAAGACAACTTTGGGCGATGGTAAGAATGACAAGGAGGTAATTCCTGGTAAGACAACTTTGGGCGATGTACTGGTAAGAATGACAAGGAGATAATTCCTGGTAAGGCTAGGATACACTATGACGATCAATAAATCTTAAGGGTAGTCTGGGAGTAGATTTGACAACTCCCTTTAGTCATGACGATCAATAAATCTTAGTCATGACGATCAATAAATCTTAAGGGCAGTCTGGGAGTAGATTTGACAACTCCCGTTTTTAGTCATGGACAATTTTACGTGGCATTGTCAAGATGTACTAAGGCAAAAAGATTAAGGTTGTGATGGAAGAAAAAACAAATAATATCAAGTTCTCCTTTAAAACCATCCGAAGAAACTGGTTTATTAGACTTTGTTGGTTACATATGATGCTTATCTCCTTCTCTTATATATGATAGTTTTATTCATAAACCTTATATGTCGAACGATTATTCACGTAATTTGAACCGATATACGGGTTAGATATCAAGATATTTTTTATACTGAGTCGTGGTATTAACATGTTAATTACATAATCAACTACAATGACTCTTTCTTTGGATAATGTAGATTATAGTGGAATAACAACATGGATAATTAAATAGGAAAACCGGGTTTATTGGGTTCATGAGTGCCTTAGATTACAACTTATATACATAATAATATTGATTTCTTTTCACTATATCTAGATGATATTGTAACAAAGCATTTCTAACTTTCATAGATACCAACTATAAGATATAGCCCGTGCTATTTCGGCATGGGTACAAACCTAGTTATTCTTATATGATAATATATTTTTTATTGTATATGTTTTTTTAGTGGGTTTGAACATTTTAGTATACATAATTGTTTTTTGAATAAATCATATAAAAAAAACGCAAGTTTGAAATGCTATATATTTTTAATGAGTTTGAACATCAGAATCATCTTTTTTACTCTCGTTATCTGTTATGTCTATTCTTGATTATGATCTTCAAGAATAAAACATGCCCCCATTAAATTATGTTATGGATTCGCCACTGGCCATGCCAACGTTCATCCAATTGCAAATGTGGAATTTCCTTGTGAAATAGTCGTTTTGGCAGTACAAGCCCGTGTAGCATGTCTACTGGGCGAAGAAACTTTATTGTCTCACATTTTACATAATAATCCTCAGGATCATAATCATCTCCTTCACTTCTAGTTAATTTCTGGCGTGCTGACAAAATAAAGTGCTATGAGTTTCATCGTAATGTAAAGTAAATACATCATCAACACTCCATCGCTCTAAAGACTTTTACAAAGTTATTCTTAAACCAGTTAGAATCTTGATGGCATTCAAACCTAAAATATAAAAATTCCCTCTTTTCCTCAAACCCAAAGTTACTTACGTCTTTCTCCTAGAATCAATCTTAGTATTATATTTAAAATGATAAATCCACACATCAATATGAATGTAGTCGACAATACCTGGCTTTAAAAGGAGTTGTATCATGCTTTCTCCAATTCTGAAAAATGGATCGCTCAAATTCTTCTGATGGAAAACTAATGCCTTCGTCTAAATTCTGTTGGGTTAATGTCTTTTCTATAAGCTCTGGAACTTCTCGGTGTGTTACTGTAACGACTTGGGGTAAAGGATCCGGTAATGGATATGTTGGAACAATTGCTGAATTATGTCTGCAAAACAAATAAAATCAAATATGAAACAAATATCATGGTTGAGTCGTGGACTACATCGCTCTCTTTAAGACGTTTCGCGGCTCTTCCCAAGATTTTGCAAGTAGTTCATCGCTGTCGTGTCGTCCCCAGGATAAAACATCCGAGTTTAATCTCTTACAAAATCACTCTTTCACGGTGAAAGGATGTGAAACTTCTATACTCCATTCTTGCTCAGAGATTATTTTAGAAAAACCAATGATGATCACTCACTTGTTTTTCTTTCTTACAAAAAAAAAATATCATCTTCTTTAAAACTCGAGAGACATAAACAAAAACTCTCACATAAGAAAAAGGCTTCAACAATTCTTCAAAAAAAAAAAACTTTTCATAAAAAAAAATTGATTTCTAATAGCCAAAGAAATAAATGTGGGATTACATGAAAGCCATTATTAAGATGTTAATTAGCATCATTAACCCGTTCAACAAAAAAAAGGTTTTTGGCATTAAAACAACTAAATTTATTCTTTAAGAGAAAGAATAATGATCACATTAAAATAATTTAAATGAGAGACTAAATATTTAGAAATCAATTAATGTTTTTAAAACATATATCCCCAACAGAATCCATAGGAGTCCCACGTAGATATTTGAGGAATGAAAATAACAAAAAAATAATCCATTTTTATTATAAGTGATCAATAAAAGAGGTTAGGGTTTTCAAAATTTTGTGAGAAAGAAAATTCGGGTGCAGAAGAAAATGGATTTAAGACTCTTAAGTAATCGAATGATGGGTTAATTATTACCAATGGATACAAAAAGGGGTTTTGGTTACAACGATTAATGAAAGAGTTTAGTGTCTTAAAAATATTTTGAGAATGAAAATTTATGTTGCAAATCAGGGGTTTTGAAGTTGGGAACGAAATGAAGGGTTTATTAATAACAATGAAAAAACTGAAATTGAAATTAAAAATAGAGCTCGTGAAGAAACAAAGGTTTGGGTAATATAAACAAAGCTCTTGGAGAAAGAATGATTGAGAAGAAAAAAAAAACGAATTTATATACGTTTGTGACAGATTTGAATGAGCAGAGAGAAGAAAAAAAATATAGTCGTTATATTTATATCTTAGATACTCTATGCCTTCAGGTTTGTTTCAACTTTTAATGCGTTCTTTGCGGTAAATGCCTTAAGACATGCGGTTAGTGCTTCCGAAAGAAAATATGGAATTAAAAGCCATTGCTTTAGATACTGTATTAGACGTGCTTGTGAGACCCTTGCTACTGTACGATTTTCTTAATTATCTTCCTTATGCAATGATACTTCTAGACAAGACAAAAAATATTTAAGAGGAGATCCCCTTGAAGAAAAGGGTATCTTATAGAGTTGATGATTTTTTTTTTTTGTGTACCCATATGCGAAACTGATTGAGTCACTTTGGCTCGACTTTCATTGCGCTAGAAATCATGTTGGCATTAGACCAAGGATAGTTTATGTACCAAGAGAAATGCTTATATTTGCAACGATCCTCGGTCTTGTTTCTGTTGCAATCTCTGGGAAGGGGGTTCATTAAGGATATCACACAGTGGGATTCATTAAACTTCATTAAGATATATAAACATCATTAAGAGTTTAAAAATTAAAATATAACTCAACTTTCACTCGTGTCAGGATATCATGTTGTGAGATGAATTCTTCAAAAGCATGATTCTGCATCTCTATTTTATTTATGACTTGGTGCCCCATTTGAACCTATATTTTGGGATCTCACTCCATAGGTAAGAGTTATCCTTTTGAATCTGCATCATAAATTACTCAATCTCAATGATGCACATCTCTATAGGCATTAACCTGATCCCATAAGATGTATTCACACTTGCTTATTAATCTTTTCGTTAAAGGATCAACAAAAATTCTTTCCATACTTTATATAATCCATTCTCATAACATCAACTCTTATAGTTATAGTTAACAATTCTCAACTCTTGCAATAGTCGTGGTGGTATCGCATTGGATTAATGTGTTTGTTATTCCTCCATCTAGTAGAGGACTTAATCGCTCCATCCCTTAGAGGATTCATCTGAAAAGATGTCCAATCAGCTTCGTAATATCCTTAAAAGATTGTAGTAACAATTTAGATAGTGTATTTCTAGGTGTAAGATGCATTTCAAACGCCTCATAACCTTCTCAATATTTTACCAATTTTCCATACTAGGATCGGTAAATATGCACATAGAACCCCACAATGGAAGAAATGTATTAAATCCCCACTACAAAAAATATACTCCCTGCGTCCTTGTTACTTGCTATATATTAGGGTTTTCCCCCTAATTTAGTTGATGTAGTTTATATTTTTCCATTTTCTTTCCTAATTTATCCCTAACTTGGAATCAATACCTAATTTAGATTAATGTGTGTGTCCAACTTTCTAGACATTTCTCTAAATACTCCTCTAAAAAAACCTAAAAAATAGGGGTTCTAAAAACTAGGAACATCAATACTAGTCTAGGGTATCTGAGGAAAAAAAATACTCTCTAAGTACTTTCTTAATTTTGTATTATACCCTAATATAGCAGCTAAACTAGGATGGAGGGAGTATATATAATCAATCACATATCAAAGAAACATACTGAGTTACCATACACATGTCTAGTGCAAGCACACACAATCTCAAAATCATTAGCACTAAATCAAGTGAGTGAAAACTAGTCTACAGTGAGACTATATATATTTTTATTTCTTTTAAAAATCTCTTTTCATTGTAATTAATTATGAAATAGATCCAAAAGAAGAATAAATTCAATTCAAACATATATATTATCTTCACTCAAGTCTTTTATGTAAAATAATAAACTAAGCATGTTCTCATTTTCATTAACATCATATAAGTTAGAATATAAATTCAACAAATCACTTATGCATATAAACAAATAGTGTTATGCATTTCACTTTCATCAGTTCTGAAATCATTCAAATTAATCAAGTAAACAAGTTTTTCATTATTGCTTCAAAGTTTGTTTTTGAATATGTATGATGGCTTATCTAACTTATATGCATTTTGTTCTTCTAGAAACTACACAGTATTCCATTCTTCTTATCTTTAACTTATACAATCAAATATATATTTATACATATGACTATAACAAATCATGCATAGTAGAAACAACATCAACAAAAAAAAAAGTAATTTAATTTAACGACATGAATGCAAGTGTCAACGAAGTATATATTCTCCGTTTGCTTAGTTAAAACAATAGGCTCACTAATTTTTTTGCCAAATATTAAAATTTTGAAGAACAAAGTTACTCCCAAGGAGAAGTTGTCTTCCAAATTATAAGCAACGTAATATTCAGGAATAAAGTTTAGTCTTACTATATATATGCTTTTCTAGGTTCATTCTTAGTGAGCTACTTGTTACTTTTATTTTTTTAGTTCCTCTATTTTTTTTTTATTTGATAGATAAACCAGAGACTAACCCTGAAAGTTACAAAAGACACAAAACAAGAACATACATACAGGACGTGATACAAGGTGATTTCGATAAGTAACCAGAATCATGTGTAAACAGAATCAGATCGTTGAACAATAACGTAACAATAACACAAGCAGTAACATCCGTCATATATACGGGTGAGTTTGGATCGGTGAAATTTGATCCACAATCGGTAGGAATCTTTTAAACTTGATCTGACAAAACCATCCTCCACAAGGAGAGATGTTATAAACCAAAGTTGATCTATCTTCCTTGGCGTACATACAACTGGCTATCAGAAAAATCGTCGGAGCTTTTCAACCAGCCGGAAAGACACAAATCCAAATTGGAGTAATATATCTTTTAAAGAAGATAATCACCAAACCTATAGCATATCATTATCTGATCATAAACAACCCATAAATTCAAAGGACTAGAAATAGTCACAGGATACAAGAGATCATTAGTCCTAGTTGGTAAACTAAGTACCCGTCGGAGATAACCATTTCTGATTACAAGACAACCATCTTCCCTAGTTGGTAAAGCAAGATCTAGAAAGTCTTCTAATTATTTTACCAATCGGATAAGCTTGTCGTGAAGATAATGGTCGTTGCTAATCACTTTTATTTCATCCCTACTAACACAACATACAAACATGGAAGAACTAGAGAAAACCCCTACGAAATAGCCGGATAAGCCATTTACGGAGGTAGAAACTAAGTCAATCCATTCACAAACTAAACTGAAATTAAAGAAAACAAGGAAACTAGTTACAATAACCTAACAAAAATTGGAACTAACAGCTACTAAAGCAATAAAGGAAAGAGATCTTCCAAGATCTGCCCCATAAGGAGCCAATCTGAGAAGAAGAAGAATAACCGGAAAAAGTTTTTTCGTTGAGGGAGAGAGGGAGGAGAGAGACAAATAGGAAAAGCATAAATTTCTTGTCCAAACACTGTTTTCTTGAAGAAAGCTATTATTTGGGCTGCAGTCCCTTGGTTTTAAGGGCTTACAAGATGATAAAATAGAGTCATCAAGTAGCAAACCCAAAAATATTTTATCCTAGTCATTTTGTTAATGGCTAAAGTGCCCTCTATTATTTAGTGTTAATGAAGTTGATTAACTTAACTAATTAAGATTAATGACTTTATTTTTGTTAAAAAATATATTTAACTTTACAATCAACAAATGGGGCATACGTCTCTCTTTTTTTTTTCATTTTCAGAGTCACTTACGGTTAGGAATTAACCATTTCCTAGTCGAAAATAGCAAATTACGTGTAATATCCGATATTTTTATTTACCGTTCCGGGTCGAGTTATACTAGGGGTGTAAATTGGCCGGGCCGGGCAGCCCATCCCATTAATTAAATGGACAAGGGAAGATAGGTCAGAGTAATCTTTTGCTCGTTAAATCAAATGGACACGGGCAGGGATTTGCATCAAAATAAAGTGCCCATGGCATGCCCACGCCTATTTAATAATTTGGTCTCGGGTTGGCAGCCGGGTGGACCTTAAATATATAGCAAGAAAATATTTTAATTTAAAAATAAAAAAATTTATTGAGTTATAAAATAAAATAAAAATTAAATTTTCTCAAGATTGAATCATGTTAAAAGGAAATCGTAGATTTTTTCAGTGTATTTAGTATAATAAGCTTTTTATCGAAAGAATATATGACTAGTTTGGTTATTTAGTATGTTATAATTTTATAAATTATAATTTTTAACATAAGATGAAAATTGAAAATGATCAATTAGACCAAATAAATAGATAGTATTAACGAAAAACTAGGCCGGGTAGAAGTAAATTGGCCGGGTATAGGGTCGGGTAAGGAAATTTAGCTCCTAGCCCTTACCCGCCGTTTTGTTTAAATGGGCTAGGCCGGTCCAACCCTAACGGGCCATGGGTACCCATGAGACTCCATGGGTAAGGGCGGTCGGTACTGGATCTTGGGCCACCGGGTAAAATTTACACCCCTAGGTTATACCCGACTTAGCTAATCTTGTTATTTAGATTGTTGCTGAGTCATTTAGCTTTGCCTTAGCCTAAGTGAGTTTCTTAAACTAGGAAAGATACAAATTTGGGTGAAAGTATAATCACCTAATTAATTTATATAAGTGAATAAATTTGATAGAAAATAAAAAGATAATTAAAAGAATTTAATAAATTATTAAATATGAGATTTAATATTAGTATAAGGTTTATAATAATTTAGAGGGAGAAAATCAAAAAGGGTTAGAGAAAAGGAGAAGGAGAGGAAGCTAGGATGTTTAAAGTAGAAGGATATGGATAATCAAGGGAAATATTTAGCTAACAAAAAGGTTGAACGCTAAACCCCTTTCTCTGTGGATGTTTTTCTTGATTTCAATTTCGTATGAGTTTTTGTTTTTAGGTTTCAGTAATTTGTATAAATAAATCTATGTCTCTGATTGATGATCGGATTTCTTATATTATTAGGTAATGTTCTTAGATATTTGTGGTTAAAATTTAAAGATAATCCACCGTAAATTCACCGTTGAATTTATAATTTAATATGGATAATGGTTTTGATGTGTTTAGGCAATCTTTATGATGATTTGTAATCTTAAAAAAAAGGTGTATCTATGTGTGATGTCTTTCATTGTGATTTGAATTTGTTCAATTTCAGGTTATTATGAACTTACCATGAATTGTTTGGTAACAATATATAATCTGCCCAATTTTTAGGATGTTATTGTAAATTCAATATCTTTTGTTTGAACTGTTGGTTTGCTATGAATTTTGGATATGTTGTTTTTGATTTATTCATATAGGTTCATGTAAAATTTGAAGACGATCGGATAAAGTAATCACTATGAAACATATAATATAATATGTATGTAGTTAGTTTATTTGATTAAAAGCTTAAAAGAAATTCATGTTGTTTGTTCATATGTTGCTAACCCATGGTTTCTTGTATTGTTTGTAAAAATGATTTATAAATTGGAAATAAGTTCATGTTTTACCGTTAGATGGAACATGGTTCCATGCTATAACGACGGGTGATGTATGTTTGTTTTAAGTGTAAATCAAGACTAGAAACCGCAAAATTGCAGTTACAGGGAGTGGGTCGGCATGGTCGATAACCGTAGACCATAACGACTTTTCATATGCATGGTAGAAGTATGAAAAATCGTCATGGTATTTCATTTTTGACCATGACGACCTTAGTTGGTTATTTTCCCCTGAAGACGAAGGGTCATTAGAGTCGCATCGTTTTATTTTTAAACCATAACGATTTTTAGTATGTGACGACCCTTTGATAAATCATAACGACCCCAATAGGAAAAAAACAGTAACTTTGTCCATTTCAATGATAAGGGTCGTCACTGTACAAATATTAATGTCGTTATTGTTTTATCTTGGGTCGTTACCATCGACAATTTAGACCATGACGACTCTTTGACTATGTCTAAGATTATTGGTTCTGACTTTTTGATTTTTGCGTATTTTGTATTGTAGTTGGGTTAAAAAGGAAAAGAAAGGAAAAGGTAAACTTGTACCCACTTCTCCTTCAAAAACTACCCACACTGATAAATTTTTGGGGAGCGTTCGAAGGAGGTACCTTTCTCTATTCGTGAACGTACAAAACAAGGTAACGAACCAGAGGATTCCCCTTCTCCTACCTCCGCTATTCCATCTGTGACTTCAGACCATGACAATGAACAAACTGAAGATGAAGTTGATTACACCAATGTTGTTGTTGTTGTTGGTGGTGCTTCTAGTGGTGGTGGTGATGATGGTGATGATGATGGGAAGGAGGAAGAGGTACCATAAGAGGCACAAGAAGAGGTACAAGAAGAGGCGCAAAAAGAGGTACAAGCCAAGGACAAGGGAAGAGGCAAAAAAATAGCCCCACCTGCGAGGCACGTTCCCAAACCCCACTTGATCATGGATGCTGAACGCGGTCGAAATGTTGAAGGCATACCCTTAGATGGAGGAAAGGTTTTATTTGCATATTCTGGTTCGTGGGATCGTACCATCCATCATACCATCGTTACAATCTCAACTTTGCACTTTAACTTGTTGTTAATTAGTTTGTTGATTGGGTTATTTTCTCCCTATTTTGCCTCCATTTTGTAGGATCATTCGAACGTTGTAGTCTTTTCAGACGCTAGTCTTCCTATGCATAAATGAAGTTATGGAAACTAGAAGATGAATGTCCAAGAGTTAGAGAATTAATAGAGAACTCCGATTTGTATCCTGACGTAGAGAACTCTGTGATTGCGTATGACAGGGTCGCAATTTATTACTTCTGTGAGAGGTATTACCCTGAAGTAGATTGCTTCCAAATCCTGTTTGGCGAGGTGACTATAACTTCTGACAATGCAGAGAAGATTTTAGGGCTCCAGGTCGAAAATCCACTGGAGACAACTACAAGTCCAAACTTATTTGGAGTGAAACTTATGAATTGGCCAAGTCCTTGTTTGGATGGGATGAAGACACGACGAATCCAAGTTGGTCAAGGAGGACAGGTACCCGAAGAGAGAGTTTAACCTTGTGGATTTGAGGAACTCATATGCTGGGTCCCTAAAAAAAGAAACATATTATGGTCCCCTCCATGAGGTTGAAGTTCGTGTTGCCGCGGATGCTTATCTGTTGTACGTGCTAGGGGTTGTTGTGTTCCATGACATCAAAGGAAACAGGGTCAACGACAACTATCTGCATCTCTTGTATCCTTGGAAAATGTGAATAAGTACTCGTGGGGGATTCCAGCGTCGTACAAGTGAATGAGAAGCTAGCAAAAGCATCTAGGGAATGAACATCTCAAATGAACGAGAATACTAGTCTACTCCAGGTAATTGAAGTGATCATATTTGTTTGTTGGATGAAATATTATTATTTTTCAATCACTTGTTTGATGAATACTAGTTTTAATGTTTTTATGATTGTTTAGGTGTATATTTACGAACATTTTCCTTCATTGTTCAAAGACAACGAACACGTTAAAGTAAACGTGGGTTGGACCAGGGCTCAATCAAGAGGATTGAAATACACATATGGGGGTCAAGAGAAGTTTCATAAGAGGCAGTTGTTAAACATATAAAGTTTTGGACAACATGACAACTAAAGATGTAGTATTTGATCCGTATATGGGAGAGAGAGAGGATAGAAGGAAAGATGTCTCTTTTTACAGTGGCCCGTTGTTTCACCCTAACGGATTCTGAATGTATGATCCGTCGAAAGTAATGCGGCAACTTGGGTATATTCAAGAACCACGTGAGAAGGATTATAAACCAAAATTCCAACTCAAATTTGATGAATATAAGGAAGATGTTTCTAGCATTGAGGTGGTTTACGAACCCTTACCAGAGACCAGTAAGTGGGTTAATAGACATGCTAATTTGGTACACATGTCTTTGTGGGATCATGTAAATAAGGGTTACGAGGAAAATGAGGGTTACTTGGAATGGTACCGAAAGTTCTCCCCTGGCCGTGTGATACAGATTGATTGTCACGGGAGGAAAAACAACAAATATTTTACTTCTTCTACTCCGGCACCCGACACCAGAACTGACTCTATGATTCTAAAGCTTGCCGTAAGTGTTTTTGCCTTTTTTGTTCTTTTTTTCTTAAATATATACATTTAGCTTCGATTGCAATTTATTTTTTTAGAGAGATCGAAGGGAGATTATGATCAATGGACTGAGTTTCTCGAAGGACAACGGAGAGGCGTTGACGCCTGACCAACTAGGTCGGTACGTTGACTTGTTGAAACACATTGAAAACCCCGTTGCAGCCAAGATATTTACTGGTCTTGCAAGTGAAAGTAAGAGGTCTCGCAAATGTTCTACCCAAGGCGACGAGGGGAAAGGAGTTGATGAAATAGGTGAAGGTGTTGAACAATCCTAAGGAACCCAAGGAGATGTTGGTCGAGGTCATGGAAGTGGAATTCAATGAACTGCTCCAAAGCGAAGCCTGAGATCAGCTGGACAAGAAAGTGACCGAGGTCGTGGTTGATACAATGTTGTTTTTAATACATTTCAATAAAGATCTGAACTCATGTGCCTTTATGTTTCTTAGGTACAACTTGATTTTATCGTACTTGAACTCATGTTTTTTTACGTTTGTTAGGAACAACATAATTTGGTATATTAGTTGTGGTAGTTGATTGTTTTGAATGTGAATGGTGTGTTAAAACATAATTAGCTCTCCAAGTTTCCATATGAATATGGATGTGTCTTCATGGTCAAAACAAATTTTCTCCATTTATCAAGGTATAAAGTCGTCATGGTCTATTAGTATCAACCATTACGACTCTAGCTCTCCCAAAAAATGGCTGATATAAGTCGTCATGGATTATTGGGTGAACCGATGCGATCCTATCACACAAAAACATCCAGGAAAAAACGAAGATGAGAGTAGTTAGGGTCACCACGGTATAAAATAGCAGGTTGACGACTCCTATTCTGAGCAGTTAGGCATTAAGTTCAATAGTAAGGGTCGTCATGGTCAAATAGCAGATTGACGACTCTATCTCTGATATTTTTCTTCTTTTTTTCCAGGGTTAGAATTGACATGGTAACCAATGCGACTCTACTACTCCAAAACATCCAGGAATATTCCAACTATGCCAACTAGTATCGTCATAGTGTATTGGTATCGACCATGACGACCTAAACACCCCCCAAATATTATCACATATTTGTCGTCATGGTAATAACAATGAACAGATGCGACACTAGCACAATATACCATCCAGGGAAAATCCAAGAATTATTATGTAGGGTCGTCAATGTATGTTGGTATCGACCATGACGACCCCTACCTACCCAAATTATGGCAGATATTAGTCGTTATGGTCGACACCTATAAACCATGACGACCATTTTAGAAAATCATAGCATACTCTAGAGTCCTTAGTGTCGATACATTATAACTGCGACGACCCTAGGGAAAAAAGGTTGACAAGCAGCAAGATAATAAACATTGTATTCATTAAGCATTCAACATATAATTTTCAAGACAAGTTTAAGTTCAAGAGATAAGCTTAAGTTCAAGAGATAATCTTCTGAAAGCGTGCTTCAACATACAATTTCTAAAATATATAAATTTTCCAAAAGATATACGACTAATCCCCTAAATCAACCTTTGTTGGAGATTCATCCAAAGTCTTCGATATGGTCATGCCATACTCATGTTGGTTTGTCAACTCCTTAGAGAACTCTCCCCAATGACCATATCCTACCGATGGTAAAGGACACTCTCTTTTTTATCTTCATGCCGATGTAATGGTTATTGTTCACATGTGCCATAAATATTCTTCTCTTCTTTAGTATCGGCTCACACCTAGTTCTTGAGGGTCGTATGTAATAGAGGCCCCAAGGAACCCACGAGAGAATATATGAACAACACAAGTGAATGTGTCCGCTAAGAGTTGTCCACAATAAGGAAATCTCATCCAAAACTTATAACTTGTCGTCTTAGCCCCCTTCCGCCCTTTTACAAAAGACACTAATTCCTTGAATTTATTTTCTTTTTCTTTTCTATCTCCTTCAAGCATCATTGAAATATAAAGTTCCTTGTCCTGGACAAGTTTTGCGGCTACTTTGGTTCTTGCATAATAGATTTGGGTGACGTCCTCGTCATCAGCTTCATTGAAATATCCTACTTGTTTCATTGCAGCATGGAAACCAAAATTTCCATCCCCGTCGACGTCGTCGGTGGATATAAGGTAATCTAAGATGACATGAGGGGGTTGTTCTGTATACTCTTCGTACAACGTATGAGTAAGACGATATGGCCTTCCTTGTGAATCTCTAGGGGCATGCATATTTCCCCTTTTCCATTATATTGTAATGATTTCACTTGTTTGGCTTTGTTGGCTCTTGACCACATACTCAACAACATTAAATTTTGTTGTTCTTTTCTATGTGGCTTCGATGGCATCGCGGCAACCTTCGGTTTTACTTTTCGATCACTTTGGGTGCATACTTCTTTCTTTGGATGACCCCCTTTCTTGGGTGCAACCGGATTCTCATACTTGTTATATTCTGCTTCGACATGTTCATGACGTGATGGATCTACAACTCTTATTGTCCATTACTTGTTATCTCAATGACATCTTTGTGCTTGGTCTACCTTGTGCTTTTTGATTTCTTGCGCCTTTTTGACTTTAACTTTCCTTTAACTTTCTCTACAATTCTAGGTGGGCTAACATCTCTCTGAAGATTCTTCATACGAGCCATGTTTGTAGAAGAATCGTTGATTAAAGTTTTTGAATTTTTTTTTAAAAACGTTAAGGAGAAGAAGATGAGAGGTTTTTGGCTTTAATTTAAAATGGAAATAACGACTGATTTTGGTTAAGTATAATAGAGATTAGGATTAGTTATTAGGGTAAGGGTAAACTAGTATTTACACCACCTTTTGGCACCCCTTGTAATTAATGGTGTGGGAATAAATTTGCTAAATCCCCCTATTAATTCCTCAAGCCCCCAATGAAGCCAGGTTTTATTTGTTATCCGTGAATCATTTTTGAAATATAAATTTCGGCATTACTTTACCGATTTGGATTTATTTTCTCCTTCATGCTTCTTCTTATTTCAGACATGTGATTCCAAAATGCTTCTTAGGTTGAGAAGCAGCAATGGCTTTGGGAAGCCATTCATCACATCTCTATCTACTGCTTTCAACCGTCTACTTCACTTGTCAGATACTACTACATCAACAACAATATCTACAAACCCTAAACCCCAATTAAATTCAACAACACAAGAATCAATCGATGCATCAAAAATGACACATTTTATTGCTTGCAAGAAGACGACTAATGCATTGAACGTAGCTGAATTATTCTTCCATGAAGTATATCGTCTGCATGGATTGCCTTGTTCAATAGTTAGTGATCGGGACACAAGATTTATTAGTTATTTCTGGAAGACTTTGTGGAAGTTAGAGAATACAAGGATTAACTTCAATAGTGCATATCATCCACAGAGTGATGGACAGACATAAGTTGTGAATCGTTCATTAGGTGATATACTTAGGTGTCTGGTTGGAGAAAATCTGAAGAGTTGGGATCAAAAGTTCTGCCAAGCTGAGTTTGCATTTAATCGCCCAGTAAACAGTAGTTTGGGTATGAGTCCTTTCGAGGTTGTTTATGGATATAATGCACGAGCGCCGGTAGACCAGCACCAGTTCCTGATTTGAATAGAATTGAAGCTCGAGCCGAAGAACGTATCCAACAGTTGCAACATGTTCACAAGTTGGCTGAAGAACAGTTGCTTCGAGCTAATGAGAAGTATAAGGAGGCGGGAGATAAGAGGCGCAGAGTAGTGAATTTTGAAGTGGGAGTTTTGTGTGGGAAATATTGACAAAAGATCGTTTCATGGTTGGTGAGTATAAAAAATTGAAGGCGCACAAGATTGGCCCCTTGCAAATTACCGTGAAAATTAGTTCTAATGCATACAAGTTAAAGCTACCAAGCCATATCCGTACTTCTAATGTTTTTGATGTCAAACACTTGGTGCCGTTTTTTGGGGACAATCTGATGATGAGCAAGAAAATTCGAGGGTGATTTTCTCTCAAACCCGGGGGAATAATGCAGATGAGCAAGCTATAGCCTATTTGGAGGCTAAAGACCCGAGTGTCGTAACTTAACTCAACAGGGGTCCATTTTGACGGGAAACGAGCCAAAGAACAGGACAAGGAAATCTATGATTGCCTTGGTCTTCAGAATTTAGCCAAATTGTATCGTTTAGGGTTTCAAACAGGCGTTTTTACTATTTAGGAAAGTTGTTGTTATGTTAATAACTTCTTCGTTAAGAGTCCATTTAGGTCTCCGTTTATGACATAGAGTTTCTCTTTTAATATAATTTAATATTTAGGAAAACCTTAAATTTACCAAAAATAGTAAATTTCGAGTTTGAATCGGTTTAAGAGTTTTTTTCATCCTTTCTTGGCTAGCAAGTTAGGGTTTTTCCCCAAGTCTATATAAGAGTCTTCAATATATTGTTTTAAATAATTGAATTTGATTAATAAATTTTCTTTATTAAATTTTGTTCAAGTTTAATCGATTTTTATCTGTATTTGGGAAATCGAAGTCTAGATATTAATCATCGTTCATAGTTGGTGTTCCTAAGAATACTCGAAGTCTGAACAAAACCTCTATTTTCTTTCTGTTCGCTAATATCCGCTGCATCAGCCTCACTTTTTCTTATGTGGTTCGAATATTTGGCATTTTTTATACTCCATGGGTGCAACATCAACCAATTTGCTCATGATCAAGTTACAACCTAAGATTTATGACTATATTATGTTGAATCTTCGTATTTCATTTGATTTCGTCGATTTGTTCTTAAGTGCCTGTCATTTTGATCTCTTTGCTAGAACAAAAGGCTCTTTCTGTGGAAAGCTTTACGGACAATAGTCGGTATTTAATGCTTTTTTCACTTTTCACGGCTGCTCTTTCCACACCTCCGGATATCTGGTGTCAAATTGTCACCTGTTCTGTTCTTTATTCGACCATAGAGTTGGCTATGTTTGTGGCATTGGTTAAACAAGTTCGTGAAGGAGTGGAATGAAGTTGTTTAGTGGCTAATCTCATCCTTCAAGGTAGTTTGCCGACTCATATGCTCTATATGTGATGAAGGGAGAGGTACATTCTGTCGACAAAAAAGATGAGATTTATCTTGTTCGTTTCCTCATTCTCCCACTGATTTTTATTTTAGGGCCATTGATAAACTCACTTGTTACTTGGCTATAATCTCATCATGTATTCACAAATTTTGAAGTTCAAATCACTATATTGATATTTGGAAATACTCACAACTTTTTGTTTTCATTGTTATTTGGGTTAGAATTGAGAGCTAAAGAGCGTTTTTAGGTGACTCGTTTCGATCTTATTCAAGATCAAGAATGGGAACAAGGTTTATTTTATTTTTTTAAGGGAAGTTATTCAGTATTAGGTTTAGAAGTGCCAGTAGTTCTCTTATATCTTTAGTGCCATGGAGATTTTTGGTTCACTGTGAATAATGCTTGAAGTTTTTGTCGACGATTCAGTCTAGACTTTTACACATATATCGTGAAGGCAATGCAGTGGCTGATTTGCTAGTTAAGTGGGGTGCCTTTAATGGTACTCAAGGTTGGAATCAACCACCACAATTTATTCACTCTACTATGGGATGCGACAGGTCTCATTTATCTAAGTATCGCTTCAGATAGTGTTGTAATATGTTTTTTCGACTTGTTTTATTCTCTTCCTTTTCTTCGTTTTATTTTGACTTGTTCTTCACTTCACATGCCCTGACTGCACGGTCACTTGACTTGGTCTTCACTTCACCGTACGGTTGCCTCGGTCCTTTTCTGCACCTCGGCTACTGGTATATACGTGATATATACTCTAATAATTTCCCAGTTTATATACCAAAAATGTGGAGAAATTAGGAGATGGTCTGAAAAGTATTTCTATTTTAACTGAACAGGGGTTCACTTCTTAAGCAGTTGGCAATAGCAAATAAGAGCATTGGTGGTGGCGTTGTTGTGGTTCTTGCAGTAAAAGACAGGGAAGACATGGAGATGGATATAGAGGATCTGGAGTTTGATTTATGGGTACCTATGTCATCTGCAGAAGTGGGAGTCCTCCTATATTGGTTGATTTAGAGAAGGTAATTATGGTTTTTGTAACCACTTATTCCACCACTTGTTTTGGTAAAGTATTTATATACTCTATACAATATTTCGTTTGCTTATTGTAGGTTTCAGTTTCAAAAGCATGCGCGATAATAGTTTTGGCATCAGATGAAAATGCAGACCAGGTTCGCACATCCTATGTTATTATTTTGCGTTTATCAATGAAATTGCTTATTTACCACCTTCAATAGCTACAACAACCTTACGTATTAGAATAGGTAATTGTACTCTCTGATCAGAGCAATACATGTGCTTTGTGAGTTGTGCTGAGCCTCATACCAGTAAAACAGGGTTTGTCTGGTCATGTTATTGTAGAGATGAACGATGTAGACAATGAACAACCGGTGTAGCTTGTTGGAGGAGAGGTCATTGAAACAGTAGTTGCTCGTGATGTGACTGGTCGCTTGATGATATAATGTGCTCCTCAAAAAAGACTAGTGTTAACGATAAACACCAATTGTTAACAAGCATGCCCTTGTAGTACAATAAGTATGATTTTTTAATCTCTATTATTTTCAGATTGTTTTTCTTTGATAAAGATAAGATTATTCACTTACCGAGGAAAGAGGGACTGGCATTTATTTGTTTCATAGAGTAGTAAGTAATCCTACTAGTCGGCCCATAGACCTTATGGTACAATGTGCTTGAACTAGACAGGATTGAGGTAGGGTGAAATAGTAGAAACACAGCCCCTTACTTAGAAAGGCTTGTCACTTCAATCGCAAGGAAAAACTGCTTAGTTAACTGATAATATGATTTTGCTATAGAACTAAACTTTCGCAGATAAAGCTGCTAGCTGAGCTGTGCTTGGGCTTGGCGTCACTTCCATATTGGAATTTGTGGTCTTAATTCTTACTGGCAGATTTCCTCCATTGTACTGTCAGCACCTCTTTTGACACCTCATCATACTTGAGGGTCCATTCTTGGGGTGGTTACTAACTGTGGGTGTAGTCTAGCCCATACGAAAAAGAAAGAAATGGCTCAATAATATGAGGAAAATTATGAATTGAGACTATATGTCTTGATACCGAAAAGTCGAAAATAGGGTTCTATAATCTGCTTTCACTTAATAGGTATCAACCGTGTTTGCTTCTCTATTCTATGATTTATTGACTCGATACTAATTGCCCGTCTCGTCCATCTGTTCCGCATGCTACAGGAGCGCAGTGGATGTTTCCCCAGTATTTTTAACCCTCTAAAATATCCAGAGAAGATACTGTTCTGTGGTTGGCTTCGTGACATCCATGATATGATCATGGTAATTTTGTATTTGTTTAGCAACTGAATTCCGTCAGATTCATGTCGTCAAAATGTATACGGTTCTGTTGCCAGTTAGTTTTTTTACGAAATGACCAATTTATGTTTTTATAAAGTTTTGATATTTTCTATTCACTTTCAGGTGTTAGAGGCATTGTTGGTGTTTAGATAAAAAATCTCTTCAACTAAACAACCAATCAAACTCTTGTATGTAAGTTAAAGATTGAAATCGAATAATAGAGAAACATCCTAATAATAATTTTATAAAATCATTTCCATAAAATCGGTTACATATGATTATCCGATTTATCACTTTCGGTTTATGATCTTTACACTTTTCAATTAAACAAAATATAATGTAAAATCTTAATTTCAATCAGTTATCCCCATAAATTCATACCTAGAAATCTCCTCTTGATCTTCCTAAGTTTCTCTCCCTTTTTCTCAATTTTTCCGACCCCCTCTTCGTTGTCTGGTTTCTTGTATTTATAGATTTATTTACTGGGTCCCACTTTATTCATCGTGTCAGTCTTTCTAATCTCATCATCGTTCTTTGATTGATTCTTCTTTGGTTCGATCCATTTTATTTCGACGTGCCCATCGTTCTTGTACTTTATCTTCTGATCTGTGCGATCTTATAGTTGTCAGATCACTCTAAATTGTTTTTTGGTACGATGCTTTTCATAGTCGACACGTGTCTTCCTATCCTTATAAACTTCTTCCATCTCGTTCATTAAAATAATATAAGTACGCATTACATTTACTTTCTCGATCAAACAGCATTAAATGTTATTTGTTTTGTTCAATGTAATTCAGCTTTCTCGATCTTACATGTCCTTCATGCAATTCATCGTTCAGCTTTTGGGAAATGTTCCGTATCTTATTTGATATTTGATTATGTGGTTCTCGCTCTTTTTAATTTGATTGCTTCCTATCTTAATCTTCTTCCACGTGTCGTGCTTCTTTATTTTACTAACAACTTGCCCCCTTCTTCTTCTTTTTACAAAATCATCTTGCGGTCGATCTAAAATTTTAAAAAATGGAGAAGAACTTATCCATTTTAACTTCTTTCAGTTTTCTTTCTCATATGTCATCCGAATTTTCTGCCAGCATTAATTATACTAGCACGCTACCCATTTTTTTTGGCTTTGCATTTATTGTTCCTATTGTGTCAGTTACACTTTGTCCAATAGAATCAAATCTTTTCCTTTTCCCATATTGTGGCGGTTCTAATACTCCCCTTTAAATACTCTGCAGTCTTTTTTACTATCTTTTAGTTCTCATAGTTATTGCGCTTTGTCTTCCTTAAACTTTTCAAATTCTCCCAATTACTAAGGAACTTTTTCTTATCAATCGACTTCTTCTTTACTTTGATCAGACATTTGTTCATTTCTCTTCTTCACGTAAGTAATCCTGTTTTATTTCTTGCATTTGATTCATGTTTTCTTACCATAATTAAAGTGATGATTACCTTTTACATTGTACTTATTTCTAAATAATTTCTTCACACGTTAACTTTCTTTTCCTTATACTTCTTTTCCCTCAGATTTTACACCATGCCTCACAGGAAATATGATGCTATCGATAACCAGAGTGAGATCAGAAGATCGGTTAGATCTTCTTCTTCAAGATATGTTGTTGCTCGTTCTGCCCATGATTCATCTTCTGGTGTTCCTACCCCTGCTGCGTCTCGTACTGTACGTTGTTCCACTCCTGATATTCCTAACCCTGCCCCCAAGAGTAAACGGGCTTTGTCTACCTATAGCTATCGATCTATGAATATCGAAGAATTCAAAAGAAAACATAATCTTCAAGGATTTAGAGTTTCTTTCTTTGATGATGTTTCTGATATGATGACTTATGACTCAATGAGAAGTTTTCAATATAGCCATCACAGATTATTAATTTCTGCTGGTGCCTTAGAAGCTGGTCTTCGTCTCCCTTTATATGAAAAGAATAACCCCTTTCAGTTCACAGTTCTTGCTACTCGCAATAAGGCTCCCCACACTCAACCCCGATCCATTGCACAGTATAATGGTAATTGGTGGCGAATCCTTGATGAATGCATTCTTCGTAGTGAGGGTCGCACTCGTCTTACTTGCTACGTTCCCGATCCTTCAGAATGTATTCATTATACACCTGAGAATTTTCAGAACACATATGGTGATGGCATCAATATCAAAAAATTTGTTAAATGGAGCGTTAGTCCTGTTCGCAAATGCTCCTAAGGATTTCCCTTACTTCGGGAGGTCGATGACCCTAGAATCAAAATAGCTCCATATACCAAAGTCGATTTTCCTTCTAATGAAAGAATCCGTCGGGAACACGATTATAGATGGTATCGTACCCCAATTTTGATTGAAGGGCCTTGGGTATATGGCGATATCCCTAAAAACGAAATTCAAGATCTCCGAAACTGTTTCCCAAACTACTGTCCATGGAGATTAAACTTTGATGAATATAGATTTGAATACAAGGTCTGAATTTTACATTTCATGTTTCGTTCTTAGGATATATTGTATCGATCTCTGATATCTTCTTATAATATTTCAACTTTTTTGGTTTCAGGTCGATCCATCATTAGATATTGAAGTTCCTCTTCCCCTTCCTGAGCGCAGTATTCAGATCGATGAGGGTAGACAAAGGATCGAACCCGTAGTTGAGGGTAAAGGGAAGCGGAAACTTGTGCTTGCAGAGAAGAAAAAGAAAAAACCTAGGACCCTTGTGCTTGCATCTGATGTTGTAGAAGAAAGGATTATAGAAATTACTAGTGGAGAAGGAAGTTCTGCTGCTGCTTTGCTATCGGAACAACCCGATCCCATTGATGTTATTCCTGTTTCTTCTATTCCAGCTGAATCTGTGGTACCGAGACAACCCGATCCTTTCAATGTTGCACCTATTTCTGGTACTTCAACTGATTTTTATGATTCTATTTCCCCTCTACCTTTTGATTTTGTGATTGATTCTCCCGTACCTGATAGTGGTACATTGGCTCAAGAAGAGGGAGATGATGTTGTTATTGATGAAGAAAATGTTGATGTAGTGAATAAAGTAACCTATGTTGAAGAAGAGAATACTTCGGAGAATAATGGTGAAGTAAATCAAACTGGTGGTATCGAAGATTATGTAGATAAAGTGAATGTCGAAGTCGATGCTACTCTCATTAAAAAGGCAAATGATACTATCAACGAAGATCGTATTGAAAAAGAGCTTTCTCCTTCTTCTAATACAATTGCTCCTAATGTTTCGATCCTTTCTGAAGTTGAAGGTACTGCTGAGGTATTTTCTGAATTGATCATACCTAATGAGACTTTGGTTCGATCTTCTCCTGTTACTGTTGAGGTCGATGCTGAGATACCCAATGTTGATCCCTCTATTCAGAAATCTCTTTCTAGTGAAAATTTCAGTACCAGAGTCGATGAAGGTATTAATCTAATCGGTGACGAAGAAGAGGCTTACAAATGGTTTCTTTCTCAGGGACTTTTGAATACCTCAGCATATCCTGATATTCTTAAATCTGACACATCTTCTATGTCTCGATTACGGGATGCACTTAGTGCAATCCCAATGGAAGAATCTCGGGATGCATGGTCTAAGAATGATGATCAATCATTTCCTTTGAATCCTCCTTCTTCCTTTACCGAAATTTTAGTTGTTGCTGAAGGTCCATTGTATTCTTACCCACAACAAGCTTTGCCCCAACTTCAATATAGCACCGACTGCTTGTTTAGTTCCTATAAATTTTATAAGGCTCGGGCTACTATGTAGGAGTTACTGTTCAAGAGTGAATCAGATAGGACGAAACGAGGGAATGATGTGTTACAACAAATAAATGATGATTTGAAGCGACAAAACGATCTCCTTCAACAATAACTTCAACAACATAAAGAACAACATCAGCAGCATCAACAACAACTCCAAGTTATTGAAGTTAAAAATCAAAATCTTCAGAATCAAAACCAAGGTTTGTTCTTTATTTTGCTTTCGTTATTATTTTGTTTTATTTACTTATATGAGAAATTTAAGTTTTATCCTGGGTCCACTGTAAGACTTGGAAATCTTATTTAGGTACGATCATAGAATGGCACAGTTGAATAATCGTGCAAAGAAAATCTACACAGAGATGAATGTGGTTAGAGAAAAACTAATTCAATTGAACAATAGTTTTGATTTAGCCACTTGGAGGCGTAATAGAGCTGAATCGAAATATGAAGAAGTTGTAAAATCAATAACTCTAAAAGAAATAGAGTTTAAATCTGTTGTTAGAGGTACATTTTGGGTTTATCTGATCATTTGGCTTATTATACCATAAAATTTATCTAATATTTTCTTGTATTTTCAGAACTTGAAAAGAAAGTCAATGAAGCTAAGGATCGTGTAACACTAGTAGAGACTGAACTCAATGTTGCGAATGATACAGTAAAAAACATCACTAAAGAGTTAAAGATTTCTGAAAATAACGTGACTCTTAGTGCAACAAAAATCCAGAATTTACAAGCTCAACTGAATGTTGAGCTTTCTAAGATTGAGGCCCGTGAACAAGAAATTGTATCATTGGATTCAAAATCTGAAGGGTTAATTATAGAATTAAATGCAGAAAAAGATCAAAGGTTGCGTCTTGGTGTTCAAATAGAAAAAGATCAACAAAAGATTGAAGAGCTTCAAAAAGAAATCAACTTTGGGCATGACTTTGTTCATTGGGTTAGACAGGATGCTAAAGCAAAAATTACGATGTCCTTTAATACTTCTTTAGAGCGTGCTCAGTCCGATCCTTCATTGCTTAGTAAACGTACCACTGTGCCCACGGTTCCCCCACCACCATCTCGATCCAATCCTCCCGATGCTTGATCATGTCTTTTATGACTTTCTCTGTTGTTAGCTTCATCATTTTGTGTTTTGTCTGACTTTCCTTAATCAAGAATTTTCTCTCGTAACTTATTTCTTCTTTATTTTGGTATGTTTTTACCATTGTTTCCTGCACAAGAAAATTTGACTAAGTAATCTTTTGGTTATCATATGATTTTCTAAGTACCATGAATTGAAGTGTATTTTACCTCAAGTCATGTTATTCGAGATCCCACACATACGAAACAAACCCGAGCCAGGGGTAAGATACAGGGTTGGTCCCGAACTGTACTTTGAAAATTGATAAACCAATAATTAGGAACCCCTTCTTTATAAGAATTTTGTTGTTAATGAAATTCTTTAGGGATGTTTACCTTTTATATATGATTGTGTCGTCAATCGTAACGCTATCCAGAATAAGATGTTCCTGGAGTAATTTTGAGCGCTCTCCAGTATATGATGTTCCTGGAATAATGAAATTTTGATTATATCGCTAATCGGAGCGTTTTTTCAGAATATGATGTTCTTGGAATAATCAAATTATAAAAGAAATTACTGAATTAAAAGGTTATATACCTTTATTTTGTGTCAACACTTCATTGTTATTTATGGATAATAAAGCTTTAGGTATTGTGCATTCTATGGATGCTGTAAAATTTCTCCTTGCATATTCTGAAGATAGTACGATCCTCGCCCTGCAGATGCTTGAATTATGTATGGACCATCCCAAGTTGGTGCGAATTTTCCTGCACTTTTGTCCTTTTGGTGTTCCGTTATTTGTCGTAAAACATACTGACCTTGGACAAAGTTTCGTGATTTTACACGTTTGTGGTATTCTCGACCAATCCTCTTTGATAATTTTCTATCTTCTGGAGTGTCACCTCTCTTTTTTCTTCCAAATCATCCAACTTTTGTAACATAGGATCTGAATTAAGATTCTTTTCCCATGCTTCCGTTCTGGTTGTGGGTAAAATAACTTCTGTTGGTATTACCGCTTCCGTTCCATAGGTAAGAAGATAAGGTGATTCTCCAGTTGAAGTTTTTCTCGTGGTTCTATATGCCCATAACGTGTTATGTAACTGTTCGCACCACTTTTTATAATGTCCATCCAATGTTTTCTTCAAATTTATTGTGATTGTTTTATTTGTAGACTCTGCTTGTCCATTGCTTTGCGGATAGAATGGTGTGGACTTATGTTTTTGAATATTAAATGCTTCAAATAACATATCGATATTCTTTCCTTGGAACTGTTTTCCGTTATCTGAAACTATTGCTGCGGGAATCCCAAATCTACAAATGATATTCTCGAATAGAAACGTGAAAACATCCACATCTCTGATTTGTGCTAATGCTTTTGCTTCTACTCATTTGGTAAAATAACCGGTAGCTACAATTAAATATTTCCTTTTCTTTGTTCCTTCAACTAATGGTCCAACTATATCAACTCCTCATTTTGCAAATGGCCATGGACTAAGTATCGAATTCAACTCTGTAGCTGGTGCTTTGATTTTCTTCGCAAATCGCTGACACTCTTCGCACCTTCGAACCATTTTTTCCGAATCTTTTAACATGGAAATCCAATAGTAGCCTTGCATTTTGGCTTTTAATGCTAGCGATCGTCTCCCACTGTGATTTCCTGCATCTCCATAATGTATTTCTTTGAGAATTCGCAATCCTTCTTTTTGAGATAAACATCGAAATAATGGTCCAAGAAAAGAATTTCGATAAAGAATTCCATCCCAGAGTTGGTAACTATTTGACTTGAGTTGAATTTTCCTTGCTTCTTTAGAATCTGTTGGTAACAATTTATTTTGTAAATATTGATGTATCGGGATTCTCCAATCTGGTTCATTTGATTGGTCATCTTCTTGTTGCGGTACAGGTATGGCGTTCCGTATTGTTGGGTCATCGACTTCTTCCATCACACCATCTTCTTTTATGTTATTTAATACATGTACTCTTATGGATGGCTCATATATTCTTCCAATTTTTAATGCTTTAGCGGTTGGATCATTTATCATGGACGAAACATATGCAAGTGCATCAGCATGTCGATTCTGTTCACGGGAAAAATGTCAAAAAACAATGTTTGGAATATGATCTGCTAAATTCTGTACGAGATTTTTATATCCTTCCATGTCCTCATCAATCGTTTGATACTTTAACTCGATTTTGTCGAATTACCAACTGTGAGTCACTTGTGAGTCTAACATCACTTATTCCTAACTCAATAATGAGTTTGAGAGCATGAACCACTGCCTCATATTCTACTATGTTATTCGTATGTTCTTCGAACTCAAGACGAAATGAATGTACCAAACGTTCGCCCCTTGGTGCTGTAATCACAATACCTATCCCGGCTCCCTCTTTATTTCGTGACCCATCAACAAAAACTTCCCATCGTTGTGAATTATTTGAATCCAAAATATCTAATGGATCTTCTTCTTCGCATCCTGGTAACCCTTGAATTTCATATTCTTCCTCGATTGGAAAATCTGCCAGGAAATCAGCTAGAATTTGAGATTTCAGCGCAGTTTGTATTTCATAAATAATGTTGAATTGTTCTAGCTGAGCATTCCATTTCGCTATTCTTCCTACTTTCCCCGTATTCTTTAGAACTGATTCCAACGGTGCTTTGGTTGGTATACGAACATAATGAGTAAGAAAATAAGTGTGTAACTTCTGAGTAGCAAATACTACTAACAAAATAAGTTGTTCAATCTTGGTATAATTTCTTTCTACTGAGTTCAGAGTTTTGCTGATATAATATATTGGTTTTTCAATCTTCTCATTTGTTCGTACCATTACCCCACTGATTGAATTTTCTGTTGCTGCTATGTACAAAGTTAATATTTCCTCTGGTTCTGGTTTTTGTAATTTTGGCAACGTAGCGAGATGCAATTTTATACTTTGAAATGCTTGTTCACAACGATCGTTCTATTCAAATTTATTTTTCTTCTTAAGTACATCAAAAAAGGGCTTACATCGTTCCGATGATCTCCCAATGAACCTACTTAGTGCAGCCAAACACCCATTTAATTTCTGTACACTTTTTATACTGTTTGGTGACGGTATTATCTGTTATTGCTTGGATCTTTGCTGGATCAACTTGAATTCCATTTTTTGTAACCAGATACCCCAAAAATCGCCCTGAAGTAACACCAAAAATACATTTCTCTGGATTTATTTTCATTTTATATTTTCGTAATGTACCAAAAATTTCAGCAAGGTTCTGCAAATGATTATCAGATAATTTACTTTTTACTAGCATATCATCTACATAAACTTCCAAAGTTTTCCCAATCCATGGTTTGAATATTGCATCCACTAATCGCTGATATGTTGCCCCTGCATTCCGTAATCCAAATGGCATTCTAGTGTAGCAATACAATCCCCGTGGAGTGAAAAAGGCTGTGTGTTCCTGATCTGTTTCTGCTAGTGCTATCTGATTGTATCCAGATTGTCCATCCATAAATGATAACATCTCGTGTCCTTCAACAGCATCAACTAACTGATCGATGTTCGGGAGCGGATAACTATCCTTTGGACATGTTTTGTTTAGATTAGTAAAATCTATACAAATTCTTACTCCACCATTCTTTTTCGGGACAATCACCATATTAGAAATCCATGTGGGGTAACGTACTTCCCGAATGAACCCTGCATTTAAAAGTTTTATTAGTTCTTTTTCTACTGGCTCATGGTATTCTGGTGCGACCTTTCGTATCCGTTGTCGAAATGGAATTGCATCGGAACGTATTTTTAATTCATGATGTACGATGCGGGGATCGATCCCCGGCATATCCTCCATTCTCCAAGCGAATATATCTACAAACTCACCAAGCAAATTAATTAACCGTTGTTCCAAATCCATTCTTATTAATGTCCCAATTCGCACTTGTTTGGGCAACTCTGCAGTGCCAATATTGATTATTTTTGTTTCTTCTACTGGCGTGAAAACTGGTTTGGAATCCCAATTGGAGTTGGGGTCCCCTTTAGTTGCTACATCGTCCCTTCATGGTGCTGGTTTATCAAATTTTGCTGACTCTGACTGCTCTCTCCTTTCTCACTTATTGTTTTATTTTTTGCATTCTTTTCTAAATATTGATTTACTTCTCCCTCATTTGCCTTGTCTCTTCGTTCTTTTTTCTTTTCATGTTGTAAATGCTCCCGTTCCTCATTCATTTTTATCTCTGCCATTATACAAAACTTGGCATCTTCTTGATCACCCTTTATCTCCATCTCTCCTTACGGTGTCGGAAACCGCAAATATTGATGGTAAGTTGATACTACTTCCTTCAGTTGATTAATCCATCATCTTCCGATTATAGCATTGTATGGTGATGGTGCATCCACGACACTAAACCTTGTCAGAACATTGATCAGTCCAGCTGAAACTTCAAGATCAATATCTCCCTTTGCTTTTGAAGCTAAACCATTAAACCCAAAGATGATGTATCGCGACAAAATCAACTGATCTTCTTTAAAACCCATTTTAAAAAATGTATTATAGAATAACACATTTAACGAGCTGCCCCCATCCAAGAGTATTTTCTTTACATTCCAGCATGACCTCAATAATGTTAGCACAAGAGGATCATTATGCATTTCAATTTCTTGGTTTACTTCTTGTGCAGAAAACGTCAATGGACATGCCATCCAATCTTCCCATAATTCTGCTTGTCTTCCTTGAACTTTAAAGACCTCATGGTTCCGAACTCTCTTGCACAATTTCTTATTGATTGCTACGTTCAAATTTGTATCATTTTTTTCCGTATATGATATCATATCAATTGTTTGCTTATTATAGGGAATGTGTATTGCTTTTCCATTATCTTGTTTCATTGTTGGTTCGATCTTCTGAACAAATTCCTTTAACTCCCCAGCATCGACCATTCTTTGTATTAATGTTATAAAATTCCTACAGTTGTTGGTTGTATGCCCTTTATAGCTATGATACTCACAATAATCTTTTGAATGTTGCGTAAACTCTGGCTGATTACCCTTTGTCATTGGCCATTGAAAATCTGGCCTATTCTTCAAAATTTTAAAAAGTTCGAGATATGAAATATTAAGCTTGGTAAAAGTTCTTTCTCGAAATTGTTGAGCAAAGTTTTTTCCATTCCCTTGTCGAGGATGTTTTGATTCTCTTGATTCAAACTTTGGAGGAAATTTCATTTTCTGTTCCGGCGACTCCTCAACTGAATTTGTTCCCCTTGTATCTTTTTGGTAACTCGAAGTAATTCTCGATCCCTGCTCCTGTATGTCTTGGAGCCTTGCACATGTTTCTATTATTTCCCTTAACTCGCCTTCATTTTTTGGATTATTTCGGTGAATTTCAACAAAAAGCTGGCTCTTCCGATCAGCAATTCCCCACTTGTAATGGTTAATAGCTGTTATTGGGTCTATCTCACCTATTGTTTGACATATTGTATGCCATCTAACTGTATACGATCGGATTGATTCTTCTGGCCAAGATGTTAAAGAATAAAGCCTGTCTTCCCCTGAGTCAACTGGTTTGTTATACATGTATGCCTCAAGAAATTTCCGCACCAACTGTGCGTAATTATGGATAGAATTTTCCGGTAACCTATCATACCACAACAATGATGTTCCTTTTAAACTTGATGGAAAGCATCTGCACATGATTGCTTCATGATCGTCCCACCGTGACATCACTCGGTTATAATATTTTAAATATGACGTTGGGTCCTTAGTACCATCGTAACATTCGAACACTGGAATATTATACTCCCTTGGTAATGGCATACACGTCAAATGGCGTGCTAACGGCGTTCGTTTTGCTTCTTTTAACACCTCTTCTATTCTTCCCCCCTATTTATTTTTTAATCCTTTAATCTCTTCTTTCATTTGTTCCATTGCTTCCAAACATTTTTCCCATTGGGTTTGTTGAATCTCTTGATTTTCTTGTTGTCTTCTCGCTCGAGATGTCAATCCTACTAACGCCATTCTTTGATCTGGATTCTGTTGTTCATTTCTTGATATTTGTCTTCTTGACACTGCCTCCTGATTTCGTATTTCTGTCACAGCTGGTCTTTGTTCTCGCTGAATTGCATCTTTTAAAACTTGATTTTCTTTTGCTAACAATTCAATTCGATGGTTGCTTTCTCTTTGTTCTTTTCTCATTTCATTTATTTCTTCTAATAAATCCTGTACGTGACTTACCTCATTTTGAGAATTTCCATGATGTGAAGAGGGATTCTGAACTACTGTATTTGGTGTTAACTCTTGCATTGGTGTCTGATTTCCTTCATTACTTTGTTGTTGTCTTAATTCACTTCCTTCCTCTTGTCTATTCCCCGAGCCTTCATTACTATTTTGGTTCCCAAAATTTGCGTCTTGAGACATAATTTTCAGAATCTGTTGTTCATTAACTATTTTTTTTTCTTTCTTGATTGCTTTCCTTCTTCTATATCCTAGAAATATTTTTTAGAAAGTCAGTCAAACGAATTCTTATGCATCAAAGTCATAAGAAATCTTGCGTATTAATTTATTTGTAAACCCTCCCTAACACAAGTTCAATTTTTATAATATATTAAACCTTACTTAAATAAGTAAACTTAAAACTCATTTTTTGTATCTTGCAAAATGAATTTTCCAACCTTTCCTTTTAAAATTTTAACAACCAGATCCGTATCTTTTCTTACTAAAAAATTTTTCTTTCTTGCAGAATTTAGTTTTGAGATTAAAACCATTTTTTCTTTATCAGGCAGGATAAATCCTTTAACCTCCCTGTTTCTAGCGCCA
>JAJJMC010026446.1:442718-487280 GCA_023531435.1 Papaver californicum
TCTGATCGGTGCGATCTTATAGTTGTCAGATCACTCTAAATTGTTTTCTGGTACGATGCTTTTCATAGTCGACACGTGTCTTCCTATCCTTATAAACTTCTTCCATCTCGTTTATTAAAATAATATAAGTACTCATTACTTTTACTTTCTCGATCAAACAACATTAAATGTTATTTGTTTTGTTCAATGTAATTCAGCTTTCTCGATCTTACGTGTCCTTCATGTAATTCATCGTTCAGCTTTTGGGAAATGTTCTTTATCTTATTTGATATTTGATTATGTGGTTCTCTTCCTATCTTAATCTTCTTCCACGTGTCGTGCTTCTTTATTTTACTAACAGTTGGCTCAAGGTTCAGAATTAGAATGTTTAATGAGGTTCCAGTTGAAGAAAGAGAGAGGAAAGTCATTGATGGTGGACCCAATATTTCTGGACTAGCAAACCTAAGTCTTGTCCTAGGTATGGTAATGCTGTCATTCGGCGACTTCTAGAGAGTCTTCCTCCAGAGACATTTTGGGAGAGAGAATTTTTAATTTTTATCTTAATTTAGAATCTGATCAAGTAGTCTTGTGTTGTGATGGAGCTTCCCTGGCAACCCAGGGCCTGCAGGTACTGAGAATATTTTGAGAGGACATAGTGGAAAAGTTTTGAGAGTTCAGGCAATTGGCTTGGGTATTTTTTTTTGATCAATCAAAGAGAAGAGAATAAAAGGCACACAAGCCGTGTGTGGGCAGAGACAACCAACAAGAAGTAAAAAGCCAACAGAAACAAAGCAAAAACAAAATCAAAAACTAGAAAGAAGAGGTTTCTAAGTATCAACAACACAACTTATGAAACCTACCAAACCGATGGCAACTTACAGACCGCAATGAGGAACAAAAGCCTATTGTCAGTTAGTTGACTCGTCAACATCTTCTATAATTAACTCCTCATGGTTTTTCTCGAGATCACTTAACATTTCTTCACGCTTATTCTTTATAGATGGAAATTCTAAGCCCCATAGAGCACCAAGCTCGACGAATTTATCAATTGACTTGGGTATTAAAAGTAAAATATATTGCAGAGACCTTGGCAGAGTGGTGGTAGGATTAGAATTGGCGATTGACTGGTATGTTTTCTGACGTAAGGTGGTTTCGGCTTCAAATCATGTTGTCTTAGTTTTTAAAAACAACTCCATTTTGTGGGTGTTGGCTTGTTGCAGCTAAATGGAGAAGAATTAAACACTACGAGGAAATCAGTTATGAAAATCCACACAAGGAGGTTAATTTTGCAGAGATATGATGGCTAAATGAGGTGCAAGATTGCCAGAAAGTCGGCCTGAGAGATTTGAAAAGCCTAACTTTATATACCGAGTAGACCGGCAGGGAGTCAGCTACTACAGATTTGTGTATTTAGTTACCTTTTTGTTAATTTTGTGATGGAGTCGTCTGCTTCAGTTATCAATTCTTTATAGCTATTCTTCGAGGTTAATAACATTATGATACAACCAAAAAAAGAGCTCATAACGGTTACAACAATGAGTCAAACCTCAAGCAAATTCCAACAAAATTGGACCAATGAGGATTGGCAACTTTTGGTTCCAACTCTAATGTATCATTGATGTCCTGAATACCGCTGAAGTAATGATCAAATCTCGCCCTGTTGAGAGTCTGCACCTTTACCTTGTAAGTAATAGCATCTACAAAACCAGTGATATACTAGTTGATAACCGACTCCAATAGTTCTGAAGCTGTATTGTTTAGAGTTCAAAAAGAACTTGGAAGAAGAGAATGAATTAGGAAGATGAGAGTTCAAAACTTTACAGCTCCAATTCTGGATAAGCTCAATGAAGGAATTAGGAAGAGAGTGTTTGCACAGTTAGAAGATAAGGCCGTACCTTTTTTGATTGAACCACTTATGCAAGTACATCTCACTTCAAAATGAAACACTAACCAGTAATTTGATTGAGCCACTTATCCATTTCAAAAGTTTTTGAGAGAAAACCGAGTTGTCGGTGAGTCATCGAATTTGGAGTCTAATAGTAGACACAGAAGGTAATTCATTATTTCTAGACGATATAACTGTTTTAATCTCAATCTTACTTCTATCACTATGAGGACCAGGAAAAGATGGATAACACCAATCTCTATCAGGAACAGTACCACCAACACCACAATTCTTCTTTAATATAATCATCAATAAATGAATTTCCAGCAGCTGAAAATCGATTTAAGCACACCATTTTACAATTCTTATTAAGATGATTACATACAAAAAGAAACAGCAAAAAAAAAAAAAAAATTGCAGACAAAAATTGAGACTGTATATCATGATACTGCACAACAAATTCAACTTCATGCACCCGCTGTGGCTTTAACCTCAGTCTCAGCCTTCCCCTACATAAAAAAAAAATATTTAAGAATAAGAAACAAAAGATGGTGATTAACCAATTCAAGGCATTGCATTTTTTTTCACGACTTTCTAACCTTTCTAATAGAATGGAAGCTGGATTATAATGCACTTAACAAAAAATAAGAGCAAATTAACTTTCAGCCACTAAAACATTTTGTTTACAAAAGTTCAATCATACGGGCCAGAGATCATGACAAACATATAATCTTTGAGGGATCCTGGACAAACCTCAGATTGGGTGTTCTGACGAATCTTTCTAGTTGGAGTTCTCATGGTAACAACTCCTCTGCTGCTGTAGGGTGGATTCCTATTGTAGAATCAAAGTCAGCCTTGGTTAACCCAGCTTTATAGCTATAGCGAACCCCTGAAAGTGTAAATTTGCAATATATTACATAACATCATTATATGCTGCATCAAAGCAAAACTAAGAACAAGTAAATTATGCTGAAGAAACGAGCAGAAACCTGAGTTATTTCGGGTGAATCATATCTTCACACATGTGTAAACCTATAACTTTGTCTGTCTTTGCACAAACTATAAGTTTCAAGAAGGCCCGATCTGGCAACCCAGAAAGAGTGGCTTTCAAGGGCCTGAAATTGGTTGTGTAGACGTCAATATCTCCATACTCTTGAATAGCATGCAAGAAAAATAAAATGTTACTGTTAGAAAAGATCAGGCACATGCTCTACAGTTGCAGACATGGTGGATCACTTAGGTACCTGTTCTTCTGAAAGACCAACTTGGCCAATAGGCGGCTGCGAGAACACAGCTGATGGCACAGCACTAAGTTAGTCCTCCATTTTTTTAATTATTCTATAGGCTCGTCTGTTGTAAAAATAAATTTTATTGTGCTTCTTTATTAGACAAGAGAGCATTCTATAAGAGACACAACAGATCTTGACACAGAAGTAAAAGCTTCTTTATGAGTACGTCTTCAAGTGAATTGGTAGTGTTATGGAAGAAGATTTGTAAATTTGGAAGGAGTTGTCTTCTTTATGAGTATGTCTTCTTTATGAGTATGTCTCCAATTCTTAGCTTCTTTATCAGCTGTTCAAATTAATATTATGGAAGAAGATAAACATAAAAAAGTAAAGAAACTGCATCATCATCAACTACAAAATCAATTGTGTTATGGAAGAAGAGATACGCAAGAGAAGCAAACCAATGACTTCCATGGAGAAAGAAGAACTCTAGAAATGAGGTTATGACCAATTCCAACTAAGGGAAAGGTTAAAGTCCGTTGTGGATGAGACAAAATAGATTAGGAACTATTACATTGTCATGGATCTTCCCGAAGAAGATCGAGAAGATGGTATATTTTGGAATCTGGTAAAAACAGGACCTTACGTTCCCAAGCCGGATGCGAAGTGGAAGGGTCCACGCCATGATTACAATATCGATTATGTTTGCAGAACGACCTTTCATATTAAGAAGTTGTGCATCAAGTACAACGAGTTTCTCGCTAGGCACATAAGGGATAAGTTTGTGGCACATGATGCATTTACCAAATGGAGAGGAGAGTCGTTTTATCATTTCGAAGCTTCCATGATAGTTGCGTCTCACGCCGAGAAAAAGAATAATATATAATGTGTTTAGTAAGACCAAGTTGGTCTACAAGTTGTTAGTCTAATTCAATATCACTTTCACGTTCTAATGTACTACTAGTTATCCCAAGTTTGAATCTAATTATCTTATTAATTTAAGTCTAAATGTTGTTCAAATTTTTATCATTATATGTCGTCATTGTCGATACCCATATACCATGACGAACACATAGGTAAACCTCCAACACAGGTCTCTAAATAGCTCTTTCAGAATCATTATTGTCTTAAGTATAAGACCATGACGACCTCTTATCTAAATTTTAAAAAAATATGACCGATGGGATTTTTTCTATAAAATACAACCCCTTTCTCTAGAAAAAACTGTCCCAAACCCCGTCTTTTCACTTTTTATACATCTAACATTTTTTTGTTTTCATTCGAAACTGAGACATCAATGTCAATGGCAGAATGAGAACCGGATGAAGATACGGATCTCGTTAAATCTTTCATTAAGGTGTTCCATGAACGTCCGGATGAAATATATTCAATGTTTTGGAAGAGAGTGAAAGAGTTCTATTATTAGCGCACCGCAAATCCCAAAAACCGAAAATGGAGAGAATTAGCGTTTCGATTCGACTACATCAAAAGTCCAATTCGAGAGTTCATTAAAGTTAGAAAAATGGTGAACGACCATCATCCCCAAGCTCATTTTACCGAAATAATGAGTAACATACTAAAACTTAATACTTTGTGTACCTTTCTTATGATTTTATGTTTGCAACTAAACATTTAATTCATTTTATCTCAGCTGGAACTATTTAATGGTCTATGGCGAATAAGAAATGGTAAAAGAAAGTTCATTCACGTAAAGTGCTATGGGGTATTGTACAGTCATTCTCGGAGGTTTATTGACGAAGTTTTAATGTGCAACATACATCGTCATCCATAATAAACATTATGTAATGCTAGATTGATGTAATGTTATTTTCTTAATGAAATCAATGTGCTTTTTATCTTTCCAAAAATGACCACTAATGCCTTCCAAATTGCATATAGAATCGTCAGGGTCTATACCAAAGGACCATGATGATCCTAGGCATCATCGATTTTTTTTCCTGGACGTTTGTTATTTAGGGTCACATCGGTCTATACCAAACACAATGACGACAGAAAGCTACCCTTATTTTGGTGAGAGGGTGTCATCATGGACGACACCTTTAGACCAAGACGACCCTAAATGCCAAATTTGGTTTTTTTTTTTGATGTTTGGTGCACCTGGGTCGCACCGGTGCATAAAATAATCCATGAAGACACATATCATCTATTTTCTTGAAGAATTATAGTCATCATGGTCGATAACATAAACCATAACGACACTAAATGCAGATGTTAGTACTAAGTGTGTCATTGTTATAGTCGTTAACCTGCTAAATTTGACCATGACGTCTCCAACTAAAGTCGTCATGGTCGATACATAAATACCCCGATGACACTAACAATTATTTAGGAAGAAACAATTCAATTTCTCCAAAATAACGATGTCTCAACATAAATACCCTATTATAACATTGTCTCCATAATAAGATTGTCTTAAAGCAAATAAGGGTGTACCTAAGAACTGTAAATAAACAAGAGTTCAAGTTAGCATTGTCTTAAAAACAACAATATGGTCTCAACCACGACCACGACCCCTATTAGATGATCTCCGGCCTCGCTTTGATGCATATCCTTCACTTCCACGACCTCGTCGAACATCTTTTTGGCTCCATTCGCTTTGTTCAACACCTTCGTATACTTGATCGTCTTCTTGCATCTCTTCGTCTTGGGTATCAAATCCTTCTCGGATAACTTGGTGAGACGGTTTCCGAGACCTCTTACTTGCACGATCCAGATCAGCATACATTTTACTTGCAGCGGGGTTTTCAACGTGTGTCAAGTAGTCAATGTACTCACCTTGTTGGCAAAGCGTCATTGGTTCTCCCTTGTCCTTCAAGCAACATAGTCCCTTGATCACAATCTTCACTCGATCCATCTATATGCATAAAAATTGTTATCGAGGTCAACATATGTATAAGAGTGTATATTTCAAAAAGAGATCAAAAAAGACAAAATACTTACAACAAGTTGTAGAATAGTAGAGTTGGTTCCGTCGTCGGGTGCCGGAGTAGAAGAAGTACACGCTTTCTTGTTTTTCCTCGCGTGAGTATCTACCCTTATCACACGGCCATGGGAAAACGTTTGGTACCATTTAAAGTAACCCTCATTTGCCTCGTAACCTTCATTCACCTTCTCCCAAAAAGAGATATCTACTTTGCTATCATGCCTATCATCCCAATGACGGGTCCCGGGTAGAGGGTCGTAAGCCACGTCAAAGATGGAAGTGTCAAAACTGCATTCATCAAGGTCGAGTCGGAACTTTGGTACATAATCCTCACCATGTGATCTTGAATATACCCAAGATGGCGCATTATTCTTGACGGATCATACATTGAGAACCCGGTTGGGTAAAAAAAAGGACCATAGTAAAAAGAAACAGGTTGACGATCAAGATCAACTCCATACGGATCAAAGACTACATCTTTGGGTGTCATGTTGTCCAAAATTTCCCGCATAGATAACAACATGGACTTATGATCCTTCTCCTGACCCCCATTGAATGTGTATTTCGTCCCTCTTGGTTGAGCAATGATCATATGCCTTGTTCATTTTGACGTGTTTCTTGTCTTTGAACAATAAGGGAAAATGCTCGTAAATCCACACCTATACAATTATCAAAACAATAAAACAAGTAATCGTCAAACAAAACATTAAAAAAGAAAAATAAATCATCCCACAAGCTAATAAGATCACTTCAATTACTTGGAGTAGAGAAGTATTCCCGTTGATTTGAGAAGTTCGATCCCTAAATGCTTTTGTTAGCTCCTCGTTCATGTGAGCTACGATGGAAGTCCCATACGAGTATTTACGCACATTTTCCAAAGGATGCAAGAGCTGGAGAAAGTACGCGGTGACCTTGTTACCTGAGCTGTAGGGAAACATCATAGACCCTAGTACGTACAAAAGATAACCGGAAGCAGCAACACAAACCTGAACCACAGGGAAGAGTCCATGTTCTCTTTTTTTTTTTTTGTAGTTTCCGAGAATATCTTTCCCTCAACTGCACAAGATTGAACTCTCTCCTCCGGTACTTTGGCCCTTTCACCAACATGTCGTTCATCTCCTCTTCATCCCATCCAAACAATTCCTTGGCCAATTCATAAATTTTAGGCCAAGGAAGTTATTTCTTGTAGTTGGTCATGGTGGATTTTCCTTCGACTTGGAACCCTAGAATCTTCTCTGCACCATGAGGAGTTAAATCCATCTCGCCAAAGGGGAATTGGAAGCAATCGACTTCAGGGTAAAACCTGTCACAGAATCAAGAAACCGCGACCCTATCATAATCAATGACAGAGTTATCTACGGCAGGATACAAACCAGAGTTCTCGATTAACGCTTTAACTTTTGCACATTCTCTTTCTAGGGGACGAAACACCATTTTTACGTACGAAGACTGGCGTCTGAAAAGACGAGTTGCATTTGTATGATTCTACAAAATAGGGAGAAAATAACACAATAAGAAAACAATCAATGACAACAACAAGTTGAAAAAGAAAATTTGAGATTTTTATGATGGTCTGATGGATGGTATGAGCCCAAGAGCCGGGATATGCAAATAGAACCTTCCCTCCATCTAAGGGTATGCCTTCAACATTTCGACCGCGTTCAGCATCCAGGATCAAGTGGGGTTTGTGAACGTGCCTCGCGGGTGGGACTTTTTCCTTGCCTTTGTCCTCCGCTTACACCTGCGCCTATGTTTGCACCTCTTCCTCATCATCATCACCACCACCACCACCACTAACACCACCACCACAACCACCATCATCAACGACACTATCATCATCATCACCACCATCACTAGAACCACTAGCTCTACCAGAACCACCAGTTCCACCTGCACCATCACCCCAACCACCCCCAACATTGGTATCATCAACATCATCTTCAGCTTGTTTGTTGTCATGGTATGAAGTCGCAGTTGGAATAGAGGAGGCAGAAGAAGAAGGGGAATCCGCTAGTTCTATGTCCTTGTTTGCACATTCACGGATAACAAACGGTATCTCCTTCGGATGTTTTCCTCGATGCGGTCCAGCCGCCAAGATTTTCTCGTGGCGGGGAGTTTCGAATGAAGAGTGGGAACAGGTTTTCCTTTCCCTTTGTTTTTATTTTTAAGCATCCTACAATTGAAACAGAACCAACATTCATAGACTAAGTACAGGGGTCGTTATGGTCTAAATATTTGACACTAATGACCCTAGTTAAACAATGACGACCATATAGATAAACGGTAACGACCCATGGTTTCATATAAACTAATGTCGTCAAGGTTTAAAATACAACCGATGCGGCAATAATACACTATGTCTACAGGAAAAATAAACAATAAGGGGCGTCATGGTTTTAGGTAATACAATAACGACACTAGACGAACCCTTCGTCTTCAGTGAAAATATACAGTAAGTTTTATCAGTGAAAATATACAGTAGGTTCCAAATCAAATACCATGACGATTTTTCATAAATTTCGTATGAAAGTCTTCATGGTATTTATATTGCGACCATGACGACCATTTTTCTGAAACTGCAATTTTGTGGTTGTAGACCTAATTTTATACTCAAAATACACATACAAACGATCACAACAACTAGAGTAATGGGTTTTAGTTACTTACTCTGTCATTGGGGCCATTTCTGCTTCACGGTTTAATTCTTCGGTATTTTTCTCGCTCCACTTTTCTTTTAGTCTCTCTACGATTCTGGGCTTATCTTCTTATCTTTGATAATGTTTCGTACGAGCCATGTTTGTAGAAAAAATTAATCGTCGATTAAATTTTTCGAATCGCCGATTAAGACGATGAATTGAGTTCGAAAAAAAGGGGTCGTTTAGGTTAAGAGGAAAGGGAAAGAGGTGGAGTTATTTTCTGTTTTTTGATTTTAGATTGAATGAGGCCTTATAAATTAAGCATAATAGGATTTTATGATTAGTTGCTATGGAAGGTTAATTTAGTATTCACACCACCTTTTAGTATCCCCCTATAATTTTTGGAGTGTGTTAAGATTTCTAATAGCGCCTCTATTAATTCTACAAACCCCCAATTAAGCCAGGCTTAGAAATAAGTCTTCACTCTTCAAGTAATATGATGTCCTTCTCAATTCTATCAACTATTAGTTTCAACCATTTCCACTTGATTCCCTATAAAATAATATTTTAAAATTTTAAAAATGCATTATCACTCTTAAAATTAAACTAGATTAAGAAAATATCTATAACAGGCCACCAATCATTTCCACTTGATTTCCTATGCAATAATATTCAAATAATTTAAAGTGCATTATCACTTTGAAAAATCAAACTAGATTAAGAAAATATCTATAACATGCCACCAAACATTTCCACTTGATTTCCTATACAATAATATTCAAACAATTTAAAGTGCATTATCATACTGAAAATTAAACTAGATTAAGAAAATGTCTATAACAGACCATCGATTTTACCATTGAACTCCACTTATTTAGTATAGTCTTCTATGTGCACGATAAATGGTAGATGATGTCGCTATCTTAATAAGAGCACACAGATTCACTTTACGTAACAATCTATATCCTTTGTCTTTTAGCCCCCAAATTCCAATAATTTCTTAAGTGGTTTGCAATTGGCATCTCTGGTTCAACGGTTGTTTCCTCGTGGAGAAAAGTAGGCATAGTTTTAACCAACATATGATGGTAGTTACATTTTTCCATGATTTTATCAAAAGAAAAAGGAGAAGAAAAAAAATCCATATTAGAAGGTTCAGGTTCTTTTGTGGAGTGATTCCATATAAAAGATGTTTTTCTTATCTCAACTTTTTGCTCATCTACAACTTCAGAAGCCTTGGAAAGTACAACTATCTCTCCAACATCACTCAATTGTGCTGCTTTTCCAACAACAATTACTAATGGCTCATATATAGCTGAAGGAATATGAGGTGGAGGTGGAGGTGGAGGTGGAGGTATTGGTACTTAGAGGTGGTTGCATTCAACTAGAAACAAAAGATGCATTAAAGTTTTATAAAGAACAATCTGAAAAGGGATGATTCTAATCTGTTATGCACTAAGAATATAAATTAGATTAGGTTTCTAGGTATTAGGAATTCAAATTAGATAAGGTTTTGATTAGGGATTTATATTGCTATGAAGTTTGAAAAGTTTTCTCCCTCGCAAGAGTTTTTCTTCCTTAAGATTCTAGTACGTTTAGAAATTAGAATTCTATTAGGATTAGTCTTTAACTAAGTCTTTAACTAAGTCTTTATAAGTAGATTTCTTTCATCTTTGTAGAGGAAGAAGAAAAGTTTTATCAGATTGTTACATTTTTCTTATTTATATATTGTCTACTACTTGCTGGCCTTAGATAAGAACTACCAGTTCTTATCAATAGGTATCAAGAGCAGACGGTCCTGTTATGACCAAAACAAGACAACAAAAAAAGCGATAATAATCACAGATTTAACAGAGGTGTCTTCCGACCAGAGTTTATTTCTCGAGAATCTTATGGAGCTTGTTCAGAATCGCACTATTGGTGGAAAAAAGAAAACGAGGGGTGAAAGAATTTATCTTTCTCGTTTTGATGGCTTTGATGTGGAAGGATGGTTGTTTCAAGTAAGGCAATATTTTGAGCACTATAGAACCCTTGATGATCACAAAATACGTTTAGAAAATTGCCATCTTGATGATAAAGCTTTACAGTGGTATATGTGGGTAAAAGAGGATGATATCACAACTTGGGATCAATTCTCTAGGGAAATTACAAATCGTTTTGGTAAAACAATATATGAAGATACAGACGCTTAATTAGCAAAACTGAAACAAACAGGGTCAATATAGGAGTATATAGAGTAGTTTGAATGGTTAGTAAACATGGTTAGTTGGATGCCACCATATTTTCTGTTGAGTTGTTTTCTTAGTAGAAAGAAGGATTAGGTCAGATTGGAGACTAAATTATATAATCCAAAGGATGTTAAAGAGGCAATGTCTGTTGCGCGACTTCAAGATGAAAAATTTATATTGTGAAGACAAAATTATAGGGAAGCAATTAGGACCAATATCGCTACTAATGCACAACCGCTAAATTCAAACCCATCGACAACACTTGTCATGCATGTGAGAATACCCCTACTCTTCGAAGATTGGCTCAAGATGAAATTAAAGAGAGACAAAAGCAGCAGTTATGTTATTACTGCGACAAAAAAGTGGCAGTGTGGTCGTCGTTGCAAATCCAGTACTACTTTTAATCGAAGGTGATAACAACAGATAAGAGTTTAGTGGTTCAGATGGGGTAGTTGAAGCTGAATCTGGTGGAATGGAATCTGATGAAGATATTGAACTTGTTGAGATTTTTATGCATGCCTTGGACGGGTCGCTAGCTCCCCAAACTATGCGAGTCCAAAGGGAAGTCAAGAAGACTCAGGTAACTATTCTTATAGATTCTGGTAGTACTCATAGTTTTGTTTATATCTTCGTTCCAAAGAGATAAGGGATTAATATTATTAGTGACGACTCGTTTGAGGTAATGGTAGCGAATGAGGCCAAACTACCTTGTGAAGGGAAGTGTATACTCGAATAAAAACTGTAAAAGTATGTTTTCCGTGGAACTTTTTATGTTCTGCAACTTGGGGGGTGTGATGTAGTATTAGGTGTTCACTGGTTAGAAACACTTGGTCCTATTACTTGGGATTTCAAGTACCTTATTATGGATTTTAGCATTGATAATAAAAAAATCAGAATCGAAGGCAATCAACGGAAACCTTTGAAATTATGAAGCATTCAAGTTATATAGAAGTTACTTAAGAATAGATCCATGGAAGTGTTATGTCAGCTTCAAGCAGTTGACGACAATAACGAGCAGATAGGAGTACCTGAAGAGATACAGTCACTAATTGAAGGCTCCAAAGACATGTTCTCAACACCTACAACATTACCACCAACACGTAGTCATGACCACCGTATTATACTACAACCAGAAAGTGCACCAGTCAACATAAGGCCATACAGGTATGTTTACTTTCAGAAAAATGAGATTGAAAAAATAGTTAAAGAACTATTACAATCAGCCTTGGTGAGACCTAGTACTAGTCCTTTCTCTTCACCTGTTTTACTTGTTAAAAAGAAAGACGGTACTTGGCGTATGTGTGTGGATTACCGAGCACTAAACGAAGCCACGGTAAAAGACAAGTTTTTGATTCCATCAATTGATGAATTGCTAGATGAGTTGCATGGTGTGATGTTCTTCTCTAAACTGGTTTTGAGATCGGGTTATTATCAAATTAGAATGCATGAAGAGGATATCCACAAAGCGTCTTTTTAGACTCATGCCATTTGGATTAACTAATGTACCGTCAACTTTTCAACATATCATGAACGATGTGTTTCGAGACTACTTGCAGAAGTTTGTATTAGTATTTTTCGATGATATACTTATTTGCAGTCCTTATTGGGATACACATCTTACACATCTTCAAGAGTTATTTCAGATATTAGGAAGATATCAACTCAAGGTTAAGTTGAGTAAGTGCTCTTTCGGCATGAAGAAGGTAGAGTACTTGGGACATCTTATTTCTTATGAAGGGGTGGAAGCTGACCACAATAAAATTCAGAGCATGATGGACTGGCCACAACCTACAACTTTGAAAACATTGCGTGGATTTTTTGGTTTGACCGGATATTACCAAAAGTTCTTAAAGGACTATGGTAAGATAGCATCACCACTTACAAAATTACTCAAGAAAGACGCATTCAGTTGGACGGAAGAAGCAACAGAAGCCTTTCATAACTTGAAGAGAGCCATTACTACAACTCATGTACTTACACTGCCCGATTTCTCTAAGCCTTTTATCATCGACAGTGATGCATGTGGAATATATATTGGATTTTTTTTAATTCAGGAAGGAAAACCAACTGCTTTCACCAGTAAACCATTAGGGCCTAGGCATCTGTGGCTATCTACTTATGAAAAGGAGTTACTAGCAGTTGTTCATGTTGTGACTAAGTGGAGACTGTATTTAATTGAAAGAAGGTTCATTATAAGGGATGACCAATAAAGTTTGAGGAATATTTTAGATGTCAGAGTTGTTACGCCTATGCAACAACAATAGTTGCCAAATTGTTAGGGTATGATTATGTGATTGAGTACAAGCCAGGGGTGACCAACAAAGTAGAAAATGCTTTATCCCGCAAGTACAAAAATGACGTCGGCGAAATTCTTGCAATATCCTACATAAGTTGAGATTGGATGGAAGACCTTAAGAAAGAGATGAAAATGGATCCACGGCTATTGGATTTGATCCAGAAGATAAACCAACCATCATTCATTGGGAATAATTTTTCCATTCGCGACAGATTAATCTACTATAAGCAACATCAGCTTGTAATCAATTCTAAATCAAGGTGGAAATCATTATTGATGATGAAATTTCATGCTTCTCCTACAACCGGTCATACAGGGTATTTAAAAACTTTGAAACGACTTACAAAGTTGTTCTATTGGTCTGGAATGCATAAGGATGTAAAAGATTATATTGCTACTTGTGATACTTGTCAAAGAAATAAATGTAGCACTTTCACCCCCGTTGGATGTCTTCAACCGTTATCTATCCCAACAACTGTATGGACTGATATTTCCATGGATTTCATTGAAGGATTTCCTAAATCAAAGGGAAAATAAATTATTCTTGTAGTGATTGATAGTTTAACAAAGTATGGCCATTTTGTTGCTCTGAAACATCCTTATACAACTGCAACTGTAGCTCAGAAATTTCTTGAGGCGGTTATCAAAATACACGGGTTCCCACAATCAATAGTTTCAGATAGTGATGCGGTATTTACGAGCAATTTTTGGCAAGAACTATTCAAAAGGCAAGGTACCCAGCTAAGAATGAGTTCATCATATCATCCTCAAACTGATGGTCAAATAGAAGTTGCTAACAGATGTGTGGAGATGTATTTACGGTGTTTCACGGGGAACAAACCCAAAAGTGGGGTTACTTGGTTGCCATGGGCAGAATATTGGTATAATACGTTTTACCATACTTCGTCTAACACTACTCCATTTGAGGATTTGTATGGACTTCCCCCGCCAGTGTTGAAAACCTATGTTCCGGGAGAAGCGAAGACATCAGAACTAGATGAACTTATAGAAAGGCGTAACCAAGTCTTAACTATGTTGAAGGAACTTCTCCAAGTAGTGCATAATAAAATGAATCAACACGCAGATATGAAAAGGCGAGATGTCGAGTTTCAAGTTGGAGATTTTGTTTATTTGAAGTTTCAACCATATGGGCAAGGCTTGGTTGTTAGGTGAATGAATAAGAAATTATCTCTAAGGTATTTTGGACCATATAAGGTGTTGGAGCGTATTGGACCAGTAACATATAAGCTGGAGTTACCAAAAGAGGCGAGGATTCATCTATTATTTCATGTATCATTTCTTAAGAAGGCTCTTTTTCCGAACATTGTTGTGGGTGATACGTGGCCAAGCCTCGATAAAGACGCTACAACAACCACAACCATGATTGATTCCATCCTTGAGGGAAAGGATGACTTTAAGAATGAGGGAATGATAATGGATGATTATAATATATTATGCACTAGGAATATAAATTAGATTAGGTTTCTAGGTATTAGGAATTCAAATTAGATTAGGTTTTAATTAGGGATTTATATTGCTATGAAGTTTGAGAAGTTTTTTCACTTGCAAGAGTTTTTCTTCCTTAGGATATTAGTACGTTTAGAATTTAGAATTCTATTTTAACTAAGTCTTTATAAATAGACTTCTTTCATATTTTTAGAGTGAGAATAAAAGTTTTATAAGATTATTACATTTTTCTTATTTATATATTCTCTACTACTTGCTGGACTTAGATAAGAACTACCAGTTCTTATCACAATCATATAAAGAAATGACTTTGACAATGTAAACAGATAACTAAGATAGCAAAAAATATTATAGGTGAGGCCATGACTTTGTTGCAGGCAAACTGAAAAAGGACAAATACTAAGAGCATATGGTACACATTATGTCAAATGACATATATCAAGAGCATTTGACACATTTTATGTCACTACCCAATACATCAAAGCAATTTGGTTCATAATTTCCCCTAACAATGAATTACCTCAAGACAGATGACTAAGTCACAGCTCTCGGTACCGAATAAACTTTGATATGACATTCCAAAACATACCATTTCTAGCTCCTATCTATATATACGAAGAAATTGAGTTGTATGTCACATGTTTGTACAACTACACTACATGCAAAGGTAAGAAAAAACAAAATACTGAAGCTACTGAAGGGGTTGATTATTCCATGGGAGTGACCACTGAGTTGATTTGCCCCTGAAACCAAACAATTCACACATATTAGAGATAAAAACATTAATCTACATTTACATTTATAGAATACATATAATCCAACAACCAAAGATGAAGTTGTACTATACTACTACGACATTTGATATGACACCCCATAACCATTCACTCCCTAAATTCAAACCCAAAACTAGCCGGAATTATGAAATATATGGGCTTGTTTCTCTCTCAGATTTATCAACACCTCATCTTTTTTATGTTTTTTGGTGTCCTTGAACTCGTATTTTTTCCGTAGTATTCTTTACTACATTGGCGGAATTTAATTTTGGGAAATGGTTATACACCCATAAATACATCAACAACATAAGAAAATCCTAAATTATTATGGAAAGATTACAAAGGAAATAAAGTCTCAGTAAAATTTTCGACTAATAATAATATGATCCGAACCTGGCATTATCATTTTACACTATGGAAAATGTCAGATTCGGATTATATTGAAAAATAATGAAAAACTATTACTAGCTGAACCTGACAAGTTTGGTCTCTAGGACATTGTTCCGATGATAATTCAATTCTCTAGATTAGCCGAACCTAGCATTAGTAATACACAAAATACGCCTATTTTTATAGATTAACAAATAACTTTTGTATTGTCGAGAATTACCTGAAGAAGACTGAAATTGCCTCCAATGTTTGTACTTGTTAACCTAAAGGTTGTTGCAAGATTTTCGGGTAGGAAAGCAAGGGCAGCGGTTCCCCAAGAGAACTGGTTAAGGTTTTTAAGATCCTTTAACAGTTGGAGATATTGAGCACTCACCTTGTTTCCAGTAAGGTCAAGAAAGATATCTCTGCCGAGAGTATACATCAAGTACGCAGTTGCAGTTTGCTTGAATCTTTCTTCGTCCATCAGCAAGGATCCTTCTGCAACTATCTCTTTTGTCTTCTCAAATTGGTCAACTTGATCTTCTTCAACTTCTTTGGTTTTTTACAAGATTCATGATGTTACACACTATCCACCTCCTTACATACGCGAGCGAACTCCAATTCCGTTTTGGATTGACTCCAATTCCGATAAACTGAAGGCCAGTAATCTTCTTCACATCATCAGGAGTGGTTGTCATCTCGTCGAAGGGGATATGAAATTGTAGGTCTCTAGGAAAAACCTTTTACAAAACGCAGACGGTGTCATTGAATCACATTCAGTTTGTGCGTAGTGAATAGTCGTCCATAAGCCTGATGCTTGTACTAGAGTTACCACCTCGTCAACCTCTCCTATCAAATCTTATAGTGCAACCCTCTGGTGTCCCAATATTCGGGCCGCATCCTTGCTATTAGGAGTCTCGTAAAATCTCTTTTCCCAAGACTCTTTGTAACCAATCAACACATTTCCTCAATCTTTCGGAAGGCCATGGAGTAGACTGATAGGATTTTAATTATGTCGTAAGTGCACAACTATCGAAAAGATAGTATAAAAATACGGTTCGTTCCATATGGATTTTTTAAATTGCAAAACCTAATTCTTGATTAGTTAAAGTGCTAAACACGATTTGAATGAGTTTGTGATTTTTGTAAAACTTTAAAATTACAGAAATTGCTAAAAATGATTTTTAAAACTTAAAAGAGGATTTAGGACCCAAGAATCCACCAGGATTATGTCTACTAGATTATTGCAATCTCTCCCAATAACAATTTTCAAAATGTTACACAAGACGATTTAGGCCAGTTTCTACGTCTCGGAAAATATAACTTTTTTAAACCAATTTTTATTTTCAAAATACTAAAAAATTTCTCTGCTTAAATGCTGTCTCAAAATAAAAAAAAACTATAAACCAAGCATGAGGACATATAAAGGTCAATTATTATCATTACACACGAAAATAATAGGATAATTCTGAAGATTATTACTAGAAAAAGATTAAATTATCTAGCATACATAAATGTTTCATCCCTAATCCTAGAAAAGAGATTTAGCTACTCATGGTATTTGCGATAAAATAAAATAGAAAATATACTATTGTATTCATAGTTTAGGAATGCTTACAAGAAGTGTTTTTCTATTTTCTGTCGATTTAACGACTAATTCCAGAAGCAGTAAAAGAAGAACTAATTTTAAAAGCAACACAAAAAAGCTGTTTTATAGTTGTAAACAAGGACTATTGCTGAAACCGTGGCAAAAAGTGTTGTTGGAGGAATTGAATTTATACTACACAAGCTGTTTTATAGTTGTAAACAAGCAACACAAACTTTGATTTTTTTCTCTTCTCTTCTCTAAGCTCTCCCGTGACCTGTGATGCTTTGCTCGACCTCTATTTATACTACACAACCACCAAATCTCGATTATCTTCTCAAAAAATCTTTTCATTCAATGTAAAATTCTCGATAGGTTATTCTCTTTCTTTCGATAGTTGATTCTCGTCCAACCCCCTTTAACTCTGTTTCCTTATCATAACTTGATAAAATATTTTTTTTTTCAATAAACCCAATCTTAAGGAGATTTTATCTCCTTATTACACATATTTTATTTCAACTAAAACCCGAGAATAGATAGCTTCCCTTTTTACGTCAAACTCTTCCATAATTAACGTGTATTTCCAGTCTTTCATGCTCATACAACTCTTATTTAAAATGAAAGCCCCAACGGAGAATGGCATCAACGAGGTGAGACCAGCTATCAATAGCGCATCAATAGTGTCTAACAGCACAAAAGAGTGAAACTTGGGACTCGAAAGCATCGCTAAAGCGAGATAATCTTGTTTTACTACCTAAGAAAATCTCCTCCAAATTTCCAAGATCACCGATCAAAATCTCACAGTTCGAACACAAAGTTTTCCCACCAATTTTGTTTTGAAAAGAAACAAGTGGGTGCCTTTATCCAAGACATGGTTGCCTTTATAAAAAGTATTGGGGTGCATTTATCAATTTATGTGTGTCTTTAACACTTTTTAAGCCAACCTTTCAACAATCTCCAATTATCCAAAAACACCTACAAAAGAATAATATTAGTACAAAAATTCAGAGTTAGCAATATAAATATGAGATTAATTAAGACATAAAAAATGTATCTATCAAATACCCCCAAACTTATTATTTGCTTGTCATCGAACAAATCTAATCTAGAAAATAAAAATCCTAATCCACTGTCGCAGGCATCACGATTGCACTTAGCTGTAAAACAAGCCTTTGAACCCGTAGGTGGCCCTAGCGGACGAGTGTTATCTCGTGAGTGTTTAAAAGAGATATACCCATAAAAACTTTTAATCCAAACTCTAGATACTTGTGAAAAATTGAGGGTAGACACTAAACATGCTATTTAGTTGGCTACAAAATTCTTTGGCTATCGGAGGAATTACCGTGTTTTAAATCCAATTGTTGTACACGAGTTTGCACTCAGCGTACTAAAATTCATGTATAAGAAAACAAAACACTACTCAGAAAGTCGTACAATGGACCACGATAATCGGAATTTAACAAACCACAATCACATGAATATATTAAGAAGATAGATATGAAGATAGAAGTGTGCGCATGCTAACTAAGGTGAACGGTGTTTCCCAGAATATTTTTATGAACATCATGCCAAGATGAACCCTAATGGTTTGAGATACGCACCCACTGGTCTAAATCCTAATTCTAGTATCAACTCAGCTGGTATATACAAGGGTCCCAACAGTCGATTTATTGAATATATACAATTATTATTATTTATTTATATATATTTTTCTCGTCAACATGATTAGATCTTTTGAATCTAAGCGCACGCTCTTTTTCAGCAGATTACATGAGAGTTCTCATGGATCATGTGTTCTACGCTTGCTTAGACGACGGAGACAGGGAGAACACACACATATTGTTATCCAAGTGTCAATTTTTTTATTTTTTTTTGGGTCAAGTTCAATTAAAATAATGGGGCTTGATCTCAAGCATTCTACTTCATCCTAGCAGTGATAACAAGGCGATACTAGTGCCTCACCAAATCACTTAGAGAAACACAAAAGGTTACAAAAATAAAAATAAAATATGATATGATGACGACTCCGAGATATGATGACGACTATCATGTTATTTATAACACCTAATCCATGTCCTTTTATGAATAGACCATTTAGTTGGGTCCCTCAACTCCTACAACCAATAGGTTTGTTTCCCTCTACTTAGAATGGTTAGTGTCATCCTGAATTGTTCACAAGTTTCTAGATTTTGGAGTTTTTGGTACAACTAAATATTTTAAATTTTTTTTCACTTACCCCCAAACCTAAATTGAACAAAGTCCTCAGTGTTCTATATATAATTATATGAATTCACGAACAAGGAGAAAAATCGAGCAAAGTAAAAAAAAATAGGGAAAGATATTACTGATGCGTGACGTAAGTGCAACAAATTACTCAAGATATCTCCCACTAATTAACTAGTAATATACCAGTACTAAGGATCATTCCCTCAGAGAGTTGTGTAATTAATAGGTTATTTAGATTAGCAAAACTAGAATAAATACTAAAAAGGAGGGTTTGTGAATTAATTAACTAAAAATAACAATAAAGAAAATAATAAGAAAGAAAGATGATTAAGGATTCCTTCGCCGTTAACAAACTTTAACTCAAGTATATACATATCTATCTTTCGTTAGAATCATTCATCACCAACTGTAGAATAGCAAATACGCTTAATTATCCCCAAAACTCCTTATATCACCGGATAACAGGTACGCTTAGTCACCGGATTCAATCCAATTGAGCCGCCTTAAGGTACTCTTACAAGGTGTAACTCGATCAAACGCTTTAAGATTTGTGAATTTAGGCTTGATCCTAGTAGTTAGACTTAGTATGCTCGACCCACTTGCTAGTGTTATCTTCATACATGATTGCTTCACAGAATCCCTCTTCAAGGTCTCACGTTCTCTACTTGTGTAGTAGGTGATCGACAATTACGGACCGCTCAAATCTTACTAGCATTAGAATGATCAATAGAATAATTCAATTGTACACTTGAACAATCTAGAAATCAATCATAAACCCTATATTTAATGAAAACAAACGATAAGATGATTAAAACTTTGGATTTGTATAACTAATAAAGTTTCATGTCTAGAACATTAAATTCATCCTTAATCAACAAAAGAATTAGCTACTCATATTACAAGGAAGAAGAAGATGAAGAAGAATGGCGGTTTCCCCCTAAAAGGGGTAAACCCTATGTTTTTGATGTAGAAGTTGTGATATGAGAGGTAGAGAATATGAGATTATTTCTAAGATGTAGAATATATCTTGTTTGAGCCTTAGAAGTCTTGTTTTATAGCCTTTAATACTTGGGAATCAAGTATCCTCTCTTTCTAGGGTTTAGAATCCTTACGGGACCGTGTTTTCCTTGTTTAGAAGTCGAAAACACGTGCAAATTTACAAAATTCAGAATGGTCCGGTTTCAAACCCGGTTTACAAACCTCTGCGGTCTGTCCAAAATTTTCAATATTATCTTTTTTTGCTCATAACTTCTTCGTACAATGTCGTAATGACATCATTCTTTTTGTGTTGGCTTCGTCTATCAATTCTATTCAAGATGGTGATAAGAAACTATGGATTTGAACGAGTTGAACTTGGTCTTTGGCCCGTCTTCACTTGTAATGCTTTACTTCCTTGCTCATTCTAGCACTTTGTAACTCCTTTTTGGATGATTCACCTAATATGACACATAAGATAGAAAACAAGAGTAATAACAAGTAATATGCAAGAATTATAGCTAAAAAGGGTGTATTTGACACTAGAAACATGTGAATTAAGCACTTATCAAATTCCCCCACACTTACCTTTTGCTAGTCCTCGAGAAAACTACTATCTAAACTAACCTAAACTACACTAAAATACAACAAATCCATTTCATCGAGGACACGGTTACACTTAGCATGTTTAACAAGCCTTTAAACCCCTAGGTGTCCCTAGTGGACGAGTTATAATCTCGTGAGGGTTTACAAGAGGTATACCTACAAAAACTAAATTCCAACTTCCAAACGTTCCAGAGCACATGCATTCAAAGATCTACAAAGACATAAAGTTTCTTCACACTAACAATAAGAAGTTAGAAGTATAAAGAACATTATTCTCATGCTTAGATTTTGAATTAGGAGAAAATCACCATATGAAAGAATCCTGGTTGGAGAGCGATCGAATAAGCATTCCGCTTATAGGCCAAAAACCTACGGTCGCAATCGCACGACGTCTACAAAGTAGAAGCGGCAAATACGGTTCGTTCCCACATGGATTGATAATATTATATCTAGATTTTAAACAAATTAGTGTTAAAACAAATGAAAAGAGGAAATAAGAAATAATTAAATCTAATAAAACTAAATAATATAGTAAAAACCTAGGGTTTCAAATTCCACCAAATTAAATATGCAAATCACTCATTCATCTTCTAAAAAATATTCATATTATGATTCAAGCCTATCGAACCCAATCAATATGTCTCAGAAAATATTACAGTTTAAAATAATAATTACAACTTTTGTTGTACCATAACAATATAATCTTCTTCGTTTATAAAAGATCAATAGCCAAAGACTATGCAAAACAGTGTAGAAACAAAGCTATTAATGAAGAGAAATTAATAAAAAATTAAATCCAAGAGAATAATTTATTTAAAAAATATCTAAGTTCTTTATATAATAATTGGTTCCATCTTCGACCCCAGTAGAAAAGGGCTAGCTATCCATTACCAAGAAACTAAAAGAAAAAAGAATAAAAGAATAAACCTAAACTAATGTTGCTATTCCCCCACCTCTTTAGATGTCTGTTTCTCTTTATATACCCCATACCTCACTTGCCATAAGTGGGAATAATATACGACCATAATGTAAAATTACTCGTGCAAAGGTAAGTGTCTAAATGATCAAGATTTTGTTGCTTTTCTGATATTCATTCTGATCCCCAAACAAGTTCTCTTTTACGTACACATGGTAATTGTGTCTTGGATTTCCTTTTTCACAATGGAAATATAGAAATGGGATCCATGATACTGATCTTCTCTTTAATTTTGACCGCATACATGTATATACATGGAAGTTAAGCATATATTTAGTATGTAGCCTTGACTAGCCTTCTTGCCACCTCGTGCATTGATATGAAAACATAAATCCCCTTTATTCCATTTACGTCTGAACCTTGTAGTCTCCAAAGCATTCTCATTTCATTTTTCTCCAAGTCGCACGCACTAAGTCCACCCAAAGTTATATAAACTTCACATCCAAGATTAAACCATTTGCTTCCTACCCAATCATCCCATTAGTGCAAAACTAATGTTCGAGTCTTAAGGTATCCGGTATTGTAACTAAAGTTCATTTGTGCTTTTTAATCCATTTTACGGGGGAAGTTTCCTCATTTGGTCCACCGAACTTTATTTCCTAAAAAAGTTGTAAAACTAAAAAAAAATCATCAAATTTGTACAAAATAGAGATCTAAATAAGTGTAAATTAAGATGCAATTATGTCGTGTTTGAACACTCATCATCTCAAGAGAACTAAATAAATGTAAAATAAATTTGTACAAAATAAAGAACAAAATAGAGCTTTGACTTCTGCCTCACCAATAGGGTTTTATGAAATTGACACTCAAAAGATGCACTTTATGGTTCTCATGTGTGCAGGCAGGAGTGAAGATAGAAATTCTACACACGTTGAATGGTGGGAAGGAAAAAGACCTTCCTAATTATATGAAGATGTTATCCCATAGAAACATGGAACTAAAAAGAACCTTTTTTTTTTATTTTTTAGGGACCTCTAAGAAAGAAAATCAACCACTATACAAGGATGGGTGATAGGATTCCGAGAAACCTATATATAAAAACCGTAATCGCACGACGTCTACAATGTAGAAGCGACAAATACGGGACGAACCCACAAGGAGTGGGGATAATACTAGAATAAATATCTCTAATCAACTAACTGGAAATGATGTTTTTTGGATTTTTAAGAGTGCGAACGAAACAAATAAATTAAACTAAACTAATAAAGTAAATAAAATACGATGGGAGAATCGGTAACCAGGGTTTATAGTATCCACCACTATTTCTATTCAATTACTGAAATGAAACATAACTCTTGAATATTTATCTATTGTTTGTTCTATCGACATCACCTACTATATTTATTAGAGTGGCAAATATCACTGGGACACTCTAAGCTTGGCTCATCAAAAGCTTTAAGTCTCAGCATACACCATCAAATTGCGTTAGTAAGAAAATCATACGAAACTAAATATTGACTCACAAATAGTACTTGCAATTCTAAGCATACCTCATCAAAGAATTTAACCCAAGCATGTAATATCAAATAATAATACAAATATATTTGTGTCCAATTAATTACGCACAGAGGTTACTGTATTATACAGAACCGGTGAAGCAACAACTAATTTTCCGATAAACCAATAAACAAAATCCTGAAATTAATCAAATCAAATCATAATGGTCTTTTGTTCCATAATCGATTAAAATAGACTAATACTTGGTTTCAACAATAAAACCTAGTTACAAAATTAATGAGATATATAGATGAATTTTTTAGAACCCATAAAAATAATTAATAAAAAAAATAGATCGAGATTTCACTGTTGTCAGCAACGGATCCCTTCTTCTCCGTTTTATGCCAACCACGAACCCTTTTCAGTATTGTCCCTCCGTCAACAGTAAAAGAAACAGAGCAGAGAGAACTCTAGCCGAAAAACTCCTCTCATCGCCATTTCTTCACTTTTCTTTTATATTGCTCCGAGAAATAAACTCCCACGTGTTGACTTTTGGTCCCCACCTTCACATCAAACACCTAGCTTCTCTTTTACCACGTCACCCATTCTACCTCTCTTACGTCTAACCCTGCACCTCTCTTTCTCTACGTTCAACAATAGAAGCTCCAACCAAGCCTTACTTTCCCTTGTTTTACTGGGTCATGTCCCCTCCTTAATCTTTTATTTCACGCCAATTCACTGCAACAAAACTCCCCTCAGCCTACTCTTCATCTCTCGGTCCCCACATTCACTAGCCACTTCCCCTCTTTCTAGCCTTTCAACCCCACTTCGTCATTTCTCAACTTTGATGCCAATAGCCAAAATACACAGCCCAGTCCCCTTAGCCTTTCACGCCACCTACCTCACTTTGTATGTCCAACGTCAGACTTTCTCTTGACTTTCTTTAGTACTTTGGTCAGTCTATACCAATAGATCATTTCTCAACTTTGACGCCAATAGCCAAAACACACAGCCCAGTCCCCTTAGCCTTTCACGCCACCTACCTCACTTTGTATGTCCAACGTCAGACTTTCTCTTGACTTTCTTTAGTACTTTGGTCAGTCTATACCAATAGAAGTAGGCCACCTGCCTCAGCAACTGCAGTCATCGATCATAACCTCGATCAAAGATTAAATTTGATCTTTGATCGCTCAATTTCTTCCACAGTCATGCGATCAGATTTAGTATTTAATCGACGAAAACCACTGTTCAGGATTAAAAGTAATCTCTGATCGACGAGTAAAACTTATAGTCGAGCGAAACACTACCGTCTCGCTTGTGAACAAACGACGGACCAAGATTTCGCTTAAAAACACGGGAGAAGAGCTGACATTTCGCCAACTCAAGCGGGCTATTAATATTTCGCTTGCTGCGACGAGAACCCAGCAGCTCGCTTACACATAAGAGAAATGTTACAATTTCGCCCAACTGAAGGGAAACCAGGGCGAGATTTCAAGGCACCGCTTGGTTTTGTGCGGGAGAGAGCTTGGGATTTCGCTTGGATGTTTTTTTTTTGTAGGCGGTAGAGCAGCATCTCGCTTGTACCAGGCGAAGCCTCAGTTCTCGTCCGTCTTCTCAAGCGATGCGTTGACACTTCGCTTACATTAATGCGATATCCTAGGAATTCGCTTGACTATCCACCGCTGTTTTGAGACAGAGTAAAGATCAAATTTTTTGATCTTTGATCGTTGGGTTTAATCGCTCGACTGTGGATGCCCTCACTTCATACAAACGTTCAGCCAATTTAAGCTTTTAGAGGCATAAGCAAATAAACGAGGATCCCAGTTGTGTAAATATTATAACACTTTTAGCCGTGTTTAGTTCATAGCTTTGGATTTAATGCTAATCACCTATTAAAGCAATAAAAAATAATATTAATACAAAAATGAGTACTAGTAAGTATAAAATTGGTGGTTAAAATGTATAAATTATGCCTGTATCAAATATCCCTAAACCTATATTTTTCTAGTCCTCGAGCAAAACTAATCTAAAAATAAAATAAAATCCTAACTCACTTTCGCAGGCATCGCGATTACATTTAGCATATGTAACAAGCCTTTAAACCCTTAGGTGGCCCTAGTGGACAAGTTTTGTCTCGTGAGGGTTTACAAGAGGTATACCCACAAAACCTTAACTCCAACTTCTAGATACCTGTGAACGATTGAGGATAGAGACTAAACATGCTATTTAGTCGGCCTACTAATTCTTAGGCTAGAAGAACCATTACCATGTATGAATCCAATTGTTGTATACGAGTTTTCACTCAGCATACTAAAATTTATATAAGAATGCAAAACTCTACTCAAATAATCATCAAACGTTCCAAACACATGGATAGATTAGAAGATGAATATAGAAGTAATGAATGGTGCACATGTTGACTAGGGTGAACGGTGTTTCCCATATCTATCAGAAGGTCAGTGCCAGGATGAATCCTAATGGATTGAGAGACGCTCCCACTGGTTTAATCCTAATACTAATATCGACTCAGCTGGTATATACAAGGGTCCCAGCGGTCGATTTGTTGAATATATATAATTATTGAATGTATTGACAACATGATTGGATCATTTGAATCCAAGCGCATGCTCCTTTTCAGCAGCTTACATGATAGTTCTCATGGATCTTGTGTTCCACGCTTGCTTAGGCGACGGAGAAAGGGAGAACACACATATATTGCTATCAAAGTGTCAATACTCGAGTATTTTTATTATTATTTTAATTCTTGGTATGAATAATGGTCTAAATAAAATACAATAATGGGGCTTGATCTCAAACACTCTACTTCATTCTGGCGGCGACAACAAGGCGATACTAGTGCCCCACCAAATCACTTAGAGAAACACAAAATTGTAAAAATAAAAATAGAAAGTGATATGGTTATGATGATTCTGAGATATGCTTGTTCAATGATTATCATGTTATTTCTAACATCTGAATGCATCCAGATATGAATAGACCATTTAGCCGAGCACACCAATTCTTATAGATAAGAGTTATGTTTCCATCTACCTAGAATGGTTAGTGTCATCCTGAATTGTTCACAAGTTTCTAAATTTGGAGTTTTTTATTGGCATCAATTTTCGGAAACTTTACCCCAAAACCTAAATCTTACATTGTCCTTAATGTTTCAAATTGTGCAGCCTAGACTGGCATACAATAAATATAAATTAGAGAAACAAATATAAATCAAAGAGAAGGGATTGGAAGATTTCACCTGATTGACGTAAGAAAAGTAGTATTCTCTGTAACACACATCAAACAATAGTGATAACAAAGAACACTGATGAGTGTGTAAACACGTCATTTTTAATTTTAATTTACATTTATTTAGTTCTTTATTTTATACATATTTAATGGTTTTTGTTTAGTTTTGCAGTTTATAGGAAATAAAGTTTGATGGACTAAAATGCGTAATTTTGTTCGTAATATGAAGGAAATGAAGTAATTTATGATTGAATGGGCTAAGCCCGAAAGGAAAAACATGGAGAATTATTTCATTGAGCCAACTATTTGGATATGGGAGTGTGGTAAGCATGCCATAACGTGTGTTGAAAGTATGGAGACCATTTGCAAGATATTAACTATGATAAGATATTTGGTTTAATGAAGAAAATAAACAAAATAAAGAAGGAAATAAAAATTATGGAAAAATGTTATTCTTTATGGTTGGAATTAATAAAGAATAATATATTTCCCAAATTATGAATGATGTGGTTTACATTATTTGACGCGTGACACATTTTGATTGGAGGATTTTTATATTATTTTACACGTGATATATTTTCATTAGATGATGATGTGGTAGTGGAAATGGAAAACTAAAGTAATTTCCTTTGAAAACTATATAAATACTGGTGGAAGCAGATGGAAAAAAGAAGGTCGGAGAGCAGTGGAGTTCTTAATTTGGCTTTCATTTCTTGTAGTTCTTTTCTTTTGCAATGAATTAATATCTTTAATAGGGCTAAAGTTGAAGCCCTCTGATGTATGCAAAAAAGTCTTTACTTGTTTTTTATAATAATTCTTATGGTCCTTCTATCTTATTTCTAAATGATAATAGAATTTCTTCATAAGTCCTTATGCTTGTTAAATAATTTATTTATTCTTTTTAGAAGTCAGCATCTTTAAATGAAGAAATCTATTAGTTTTTTTGAGATATTTTATTGGTTTAAAACGTTTTATCTTCTGAGACGTCGATTCATGCCCTAAATCGTCTTGTGTATTTTAATAAGACTTTTATAGAGAATTGTTTGATTTATATAGTATCGGTGGAATCTATAGTCCTAGGTTTTTTATTTTATTTGTTTATTCAATTCATTAGTTTTATTTTCACAATTTAACTTTTTATATTTTTAGCATTTAATTTAATTAAAAATTATAAATAATAATTAATTAGTCTATGTGGACGATCTGTATTGTATATTGTCCAATCGACGGCCGTACACTTGCGGCATAATTAAAAATCTCATCAAACACTGAAAATGAAAATAACCAAAAAGACTAAAGAAAATGTAAGAAAAACAAACAGAAAATAAAAATCTACCTACTGGATTGTACAAAAAAGATCTCCATAAATTAACAATCTAAAAACTTTGGGATCAACCCAAAATGCAATATTTACAAATGACATGTTCACACTTATATTATGGCACCACGGAGACACTGAAACTATCAAAAACAAAAGGATTACCCCAAAACCAAGTTTTTACTATACCTGGAAGTGCGTAAAGAACAAAATATGGGGATACTACTGGTATTGGGGAAGTATCAATTGGTTCATGCACGGTGTCAGGAACATGCAAGTCCTCTGGGTACTTGGATGCAAAGTAATCCAATAAAACTTTCGAAGCACATAATTCTAACCTTAAATTAGGTAACTTTTGGAAATCTAGGGGTCTAGAACAACCTCTAAGTCAGGTGAATGATCTTTCATCTATGGAATTAGGCAAATCATCCACATAATCATCCATAAGGTCATCTATATACTTTGTCTGTAACAGAGAGTCACTGCAAAACTGATCATCATCAGCAAATAATCTCTGGCATTCCAAAAATCTCAATCTTTGATCCAAACTAGGTGGTCTGTTTTTATAATACTTCTCATATATCATTTGAGGTGATTCTTGACTTACCATATGTGAAAAATCAACCTCACGGTATTGGGGTTGATACTTATCTGAATAACTACCCATATCAAAATGACGTGGATTTGTACTCCCATACCTGAGACGGTTATAAGCAACAACCTCCTTATACCGTGGCCCATACATAATTTTTCTAAGTGTCATCTTAGATGACGTCTCCATAGAAGGAGTCATCATCCTCAGAAAAGTACCTGAAAACGAATCCTAAAACAAAAAACAAGTAAAAAGGAAAAATAAATCCTAAAAAAATATAAAAAAATGTTGTACAAAATAATAATAAAGAAATAAAGAAATAAAATACAAAATACAAAATAAAATAGAACCTAAACTATGATTAGAAAATTAAAAATACTAGTTACAATATTCCACAACCGTTCCCAGGCAGCGGTGCCAAAAATTGATAGGATTCTGAGAAACCTATATATAAAAACCGCAATCGCACGACGTCTACAATTTAGAAGCGAAAAATACGGGTCGAACCCACAAGGAGTGGGGATAATGCTGCAATCAATATCTCTAATCAACTAACCGAAAATGATGTTTGTTGGATTTTTAAAAGTGCGAACGAAACAAATAAATTAAAATAAACTAATAAAGTAAATCAAATCAAATACGATATGAGAATTGGTAACCAGGGTTTATAGTATCCACCATTATTTCTATTCAATTACTGAAATGAAACAGAACTCTTGAATATTTATCTATTGTTTGTTCTATCAACATCACCTATTATATATATTAGAGTCGTAAATATTACTGGGACACCCTAAGCTTGGCGCATCAAAAGCTTTAAGTGTCAGCATACACTATCAAATTGCGTTAGTGAGGAAATCATACAAAACTAAATATTTGCTCACAAATAGTACTTGCAATTCTAAGCATACCCTATCAAATAATTTAACCCAACCATGGAATATCAAATAATAATACAAATATATTTGTGTCCAATTGATTACGCGCAGAGGTTACTGTATTGTACATTAACCTATGAAGCAACAACTAATTTTTCGATAAATAAATAAACAAAATCCTAGAATTAATCAAATCAAATCATAATAGTCTTTTGCTCTATAATTCAATTCAAATATCCTAATACTTTAAGTGGTTTCAACAATAAACTCTAATTACAAGATTAATGAGACATAGAGGGATTTCTTAAAACCCATAAAAATAATTAACAAAAAAAATAGATAGATATTTCAATGTTGTCACCAGTGGATCCCTTCTTTTCCATTTTATGCCAACCACCAACGCATCTCAGTATTTGTCCCGCCGTCAACAGTAAAAGAAACAGAGCAGAGAGAACTCTAGCCGAAAAACTCCTCCCCTCTCAATTTCTTCACTTTTCTTTTATACTGCTTCGAGCAAAAAAACTCCCACGTGTTGACTTTTGGTCCCCACCTTCACATTAAACACCTAGATTCTCTTTTACCACGTCACCCATTCTACCTCTCTTGCGTCTAACAACCCTGCACCTCTCTTTCTTTACGTCCAACAACAGAATCTCCAACCAAGCCTTACTTTCTCTTGTTTTACTCGGTCATGTCCCCTCCTTAATCTTTTATTTTATTTCACGTCAATTTACTGCCACCAACTCCCCTCGGCTTACTCTTCATCTCTCGGTCCCCACCTTCACTAGCCATCTCCCCTCTTTCTAGCCTTTCAACCCCACTTTGTCATTCCTCAACTTCGACGCCAACAACCAAACACACAACCCAGTCCCCTTATCCTTTCACACCACCTACCTCACTTTGTATGTCCAACGTCAGACTCTCTTTTGACTTTCTATAGTACTTTGGCCAGTCCATAGACTCCATACCAAAAGAAGTAGGCCACCTGCCTTTTTTATCCGCCAACCAACCAAAAAGAAGTCTCCTCACTTCATACAGACGTCCAGCCAATTTAAGCTTTTAGAGGCATAAGCAAATAAACGAGGTTCTCAGTTGTGTTAATATTATAGTATTTTTACCCGTGTTTAGCTCATAGTTTTGGATTTAATTCTAACCACCTATTGAAGCAACAACAATAATATTAATACAAAAATGAGCACTGATAAGTATAAATTCGGTGGTTAAAATGTATAAATTATACCTGTATTAATGGGAACGCTTACTTACCTTCTCACCCGGTCCATAATCAACACCACTCTCACAACATCCAATAGAAATGTCTTCGGTCTTCAACTGTTGATGATGAACTCTTGAACTTCGTAGAACCTTAACAATTGTAACTCTTTTTTCTCAATTCCTTGTTGTTTGATAGTTCTTTATAGATTTCTTCTTCCCCACGGCCTTATTGAATGAATACAAAAGGAAATATACACTAAAGACTTGATTCTTCACAACTTGTATTGTCTTGATATCATGAACTTCACTAACTCTCATCTTTTGATTTCTTTCACTCTTGTACATAAGTCTTCAACATGGATATATAACCCTGCTCTTTGTATTGTTACTTCACTTGAATATGAAATTTGCTCTTTCTTTTATTGTTTCTTGTAAACCTTGACTGTATTCAACTTCCCTTCAAATTTTTGATGCTACGCTTGTTGATGATGATGGTGTTTCTATGGAGTTGTTGTTGTCGAGAGAATGGTGTCAATTGCAAATAAGACTACAAGATAAAGTTAGCAATTCTGATGACACCCTTATGATTGATAGAAATAAAACTCAAGAGATCAAAAAGTAGTGCTGAAATTGTGCAAGGTTGGGTAGCTCATCATTCTACCAGGAGTTTGCTCAGATGAAACACTTTAAAAGGAAAATTGAAGGTTTGGTGCCTCACTCATGAGTATTGAGTGATCAACTTCTTTAATATTGTATTCTCTCTCGGCAGTTTAAGTCCCTTTTTGTCAGCTCGTGACTCTCAACAACTAAGAACTCCGAATATAGTTCTCTAATACTTCTAAGTTCAGTTATTTCGGTAAGAACTCCTTATGTAAACTTAGGTAGAAGTATACTAAGTGACTCTAAAATCTCTAAAGTTGGAGGTTTATGCAAAATATATATAACAAATCGAAAAAATTTACTCTACCAAAGTGAATACTAAAAATATATATGCTTAATCCCTCCCCCCACACTTAAACTTCACATTGTCCTCAATGTGCAAAACCAAAATTTCTGAATTATCACGTAACCACATATTAACCCTGAAAAATATACATATTGGTAAGGAATTAGGCAAAACTTCCTTGACAAAAGTTGTTCTCCTATGTCTTTTCTATAATGTTTCCAAAAGGGTATAGTGTTTCGATAAACAGTCTGACTTTTATGGCCTATGGACTGACTAACATGCAATCTGAAAAATTTCTGAAACAATCCGGAACTCAGTTTACTAGGCCAATCTCTCCTACCTAACAGACTCCAAATTTAGATTTTATTTTTAAAACAGAAAGGCTAGTTTTTCCTCTTCAAAATTTGGGGTCAACCACTCAAATCGGACTCCGAACTAAGTCTCTAGAGACGTTTCATTGAAACCACTGTCAGAATTTTTCTGACGAAAATTTTCTCGTCAAAATTTTCTTCATTATAGATTTAGGACTCTATGAAATTAAACGTGGGAATGAAAATATGATATGCAAACTATAAAATTAAAAAGAAAAGAGATATAAATACAAAACCAATGAGTTTTCTACCATTCAACGCTTAGTTTAACGTCCTTAGCATGACCTTCTGGTTAGCGCCCGTAAACCAACAATCTGAAAATCTGGGGATCCACCCAGATAACAATCTGCAGTTCTAATAACAACTTTACAAAAACATTAGCATAAGAAATAAACATTGAAACTTCTATTTTATGGAAGTATCCCCCACACTTAGTCTCTTATACACTTGGAAGTGTATAAAGAACATAGAACAAGGGAACTTATTTGGGTTCCTCTCGGTGAACCTGCACAATGCTAGAATCAAATACATCAAGCGGTGAATACTTAGAATCAAACTAATCCGTTAAAACTTTAGAAGCACACAACTCCAATCCTAAGTTAGGTAGCTCTTTAAAATTTGGATTAACAACTCTTTGAGAAACTATTTCAATCAGGGGAGAATGATCACTATAAATAGAATTATCAAGAGGATTAGACAAACATTCCTCTATTTCTTGTATTGGATTATTTACCTCATGTGTATCGTGGTCCTCTATTAAACTTTCTAACCGTACTTCATTATTCTCTTCTTCGATCGAAATCTTAGCATCATTATAATCCCTGTCAAGCTCGATTGGGTCTTCCACGAAATCAATCAACTTCGTCTCATTCTCAATCTCCGTCCCTTCAACACACTCATCATTAGAATCAGAATCCTCTCTTAGAAAGTCTAGTTCATTAGTGCAGATTTTAGGATCATCTGCATGAGTCTCTTTCAAAAAAATAATCGGTTCTACCACTTGCAAATCAACTTGGATAAACACATTGTAATTCAGACATTATTTATAACATTGATATGCGTTTGAGTACACTAACCCGTTTAGAACAATGGTTCTGTTATACCAAGGCTCCTCCTTTTGAATAGGCGAATGATCGTTATTATGATCTGGAGTTGGAATAACTTCATCATCATTGCAAGGAATTTCAGAAGGTTCATCATCTTTAGCATCGATCGTATATTCATTACTAACCGTGGAAAAATCAGAATTATTTTGGCTTTGAGTCCAAACTTCTTCCTTCGTCATCTCCTCTTTAAGTTGACCCATGTGATTCTTCAGGACTTCCATAGTCCCTCGAAATTCTTGGAGTGTATCCAGCATCTTTTGATTTTGCTTCTCAAACTGCTCAAACATATGGGTAATGCTAGCTTCTAAGTTAGGATAATTTATCCCTTCACTTACTAAAATATCTCTAGTACAGACCTCCTCTCTTTGAATGGGTGAATGATTGATGTGGTTTAGAAAGTGGTAAATAAAGATTCGATTCTCGAACTTGTGAAGGTGATGATTTTAGAAAATAATGATTTAAACTAACTCTAGAAAATTCCAGGAGTAAGAAAAATACTAAATAACCTAACTATGATTTTTAAATAATTTTAAACGTACCAGGAATCAGGAATCAGGTAATACTAACAACCTATGTGATTAATCAGATAATTCTTTTTTAATTTAATTGAAGCCCAAATAATTGCCAAAATTGGTTTTGTTATGCTAACAAACAGAGGTAAATCACAAGCATGGATTATCAAAATTAATTAACTAAGCATAATCCATCAAGCAAAAGCACAACTGTTGAAAGAAAACCGTTTTTACTATTCGAAACTATGCAATTTTAATGATAAAAGAATTATAAATAATTATTAGAAAATAATTAAATCACATAAAATTGAGAAAATTACCTTATCCATCATCCCAGTAAATAGACTTAGCTCATGGTGAAGAAAACTTGCTCAAAAGTTGATTTCATTGCTCAAAATATTGATTACAAGGTTGAATAACGCTGTAACAGCTGATTTGATACGCTTATAAGCGTTATAGAAGAGGGTTCAGCTGTTACAGAAAAGTTTAAGCAACAAATGGTTTGAAGCAATAGACGACAGGAAAATTCAAATCAGCAACACATATAAATGTTACTGAGTCTTCTTCTCCGGCAGTGATGGATGAAGAACACGCCGGCCGGTGCAGCAGCAGCTCGTCGGCGGTGACGGAATATTGACCGGAAATCTCTAAACTCTTCTCTAAGCTTTTGTGTTCGATTCTCTTGGCTTCTCTTGGTATTTATAGATAGTAGAAACCCTAGAGAGAGTTCTAAACCTAATAGAACTCTCTAAAACAGCCCACAAATCCCATTCCTAATCGAAATCAAATTCCGGCCATGTTCATGATTTTTCAACTGATTTCACGGGATCTTTTTGCTGTTTCTCGATTGTTCTAACTTGTGTGGGTTATCTACTATCATTTGGAACAATCTGGAAGCAAAAGAAACCAAATTTTACGTTGGATTTGTGCTGCCAGTGAAACAGACGAGTCCGATGAGTCGACCCGTGACTCGGCCCGATCCAGCTCGCTGGGCTGACCCGCTGGGTTGACCCGATGGGTTGACCCGATCCAGGGGTGCCCCAATCCAAAGTGTGGGTGCCTTGATCCATTTTCCCGGGTGCTTTGAACACTTTTTGAGCCAATTTTTCCACAAATCTTTATTCTTCTAATGTACCTACAAAAGCAATAAAACACGTAATAGACACAAAATCGAATACTAACTCACTAGAAATTAAGGTGCAAATTAGACACTAAAATGTGTCTATCAATGATCATGAATACGATCAGAAATCGGGTCGAGAATGTTATAGTTAGGTTCAGTTGATGAAACTCTCCCTAAAATTGAACCCATACATGTCGTATAATCTCGGAATTCATCTGTCAAACTAGAAGAAACATGATTAGTAGCATAACTATCCTCCCGTCCTCGTGATCATTCATGTACATACCCGTAATAACGTTGTTGGTATGTATGAGAATATTCGTAAGGTTCCGTAGGATATTGATAGTAACCAAAGGATTGGTTTTAATTATACCATGGTACAGTTGGTAGTTGTCATAAGATTGAGATTGAAAACCATATTAATTACCACTATTATATAATTGATCTTGTGCACCGTATATATTATTTCCGTAAGGAAACATGACGACTCACAAGAAAAAGAAAAATCTAACTAAAACCTAAATAAATAAATAAAAACAAAAGTGATACTTACAACGTGTTTTCAAAATTTACCTCCCGCTTTTTACGAGAGTTGAACACTTTCAACTAGTTGTTACCACCACGAAACCTAAAATTCTGAAAAACACTCCAGAAAAACTTGAAAATTTCTAAACTAATAAACAGACTAAAACACTGTAGTAGTGAGGATCGTTCCCACTGTAGTAGCTGTATAATTGATAGGTTATTTAGATTAGCAAAACTAGAATAAAGACTAAAAAGAAAGGTTTGTGAATTAATTAACTAAAAATAACAATAGATAAAATAATAAAAAATAAAGATGATTAAGGAGTCATCCACCGTTAACAAACGTTAACTCAAGTATTATACTTATCTATCTTTCATTAAAATCATTCGTCACCAACCATAGAATAGCAGATACGCTTAACTATCCCCAAAACTCCTTATATCATCGGATAACAGGTACGCTTAGTCACCGGATTCTATCCAACTGAGTCGCCTTGAGGTACGCTTACAAGGTGTAACTCGATTGGACGCTTTAAGGTTTGTAAATTTAGGTTTGATCCTAGTAGTTAGACTCATTTCGCTCGGTCCACTTGCTAGTGTTATCTTCACACACGATTGCTTCACAGAACCCCTCTGCAAGGTCTCACGTTCTCTACTTGTCTAGGAGGTGTTCGAAAATTACGGATCGCTCAACTCTCTACTAGCATTAGAATGATCAATAGAATAATCCAATTTTACACTTGAACAATCTAGAAATCAATCATAAACTCTAGATTTAATGAAAACAAACGAAAAGATGATTAAAACTCCGAATGGATTTGTATAACTAATAAAGCTTCATGTCTAGAACATTAAATTCATCCTTAGTCAACAAAAAAATTAGTTACTTATATTAAAATGAAGAAGAAGATGAAGAAGAATGCTGGCTTCCCCTAAAAGGGGTAAACCCTAGGTTTTTGATGTAGAAGTTGTGATATGAGAGGTAGAGTATATGAGATTGCTTCTAAGATGTAGAATATATCTTGTTTGAGACTTAGAAGTCTTCTTTTATAGCCTTCAATGTTTGCGCATCAAGTACCCTCTCTTTCTATGGTTTAGAATCCTTACGGGACCATGTTTTCCTTGTTTAGAAGTCGAAAACACGTGCAAATTTACAAAATTCAGAAATGGTCCAGTTTGCAAACCTCTGCGGTTTGTCCAAAATTTTCAATATAATCTTGTTTTGCTCATAACTTATTCGTCTGATGTCGGATGACCTTATTGTTTTTGCGTTGGGTTCGTCTTTCAATTCTTTTCAAGATGGTGATAAGAAACTATGGATTTGAACGATTTGAACTTGGTCTTTGGCCCGACTTCACTTGTAATGCTTTACTTCCTTGCTCATTCTAGCACTTTATAACTCCTTTTTGGATGATTCACCTAATATGACACATAAGATAGAAAATAAGAGTAATAAGAAGTAATATGCAAGAATTATAGCTAAAAAAGGTGTGGATTTGACACTAGAAACATGTGAATTAAGCACTTATCAATTACCAGCACCGTGTACCAAAAGCATATGGGTTTCCTACCATAGAGCGCTAAGTTTAATGTATTCAACTAGAAAATATGTATTTGCAGAAAATTAGTCATGATAAACGGGATCCTCTAAATTTATATTTTCCACATCAAGGTTGGTTAATTCGATGAATGGTTTCAATCGTTGACCATTGACTTTGAAAGTCTCTTTAGTATCATGATTTTTAATTTCAATAGCATCGTGCGGAGACACGGTCTTGACATAGAATGGGCCAGTCCAACGAGATCTAAGCTTACCAGGAAAGAGATGAAGACGAGAATTATACAAGAGAACTTTTTGGAAATGGCTTTCGAAGGGTCGATTCGTCGTGAAAAACTTTGGTTTTCTCTTTGTAAATTTTCGCACTTTGGTAAGAATTATTGCGAATTTCTTCCAACTCATTGAGTTGTAGTCTACGGTTGGCTCTATCAGTGAACATGTCAAAGTTCATCTTTTTGATGGCTCAATAAGCACGGTGTTCTAATTCTACTGGAAAATGGCAGGCTTTACCGAAGACAAGTCTGTCCGGAGACATCCCTAGGGGAGTCTTAAAAGCGGCTTTGTAGGCCCACAAAACATCCAATAAAAGTAAAAACCAATCTTTTCGGGTAAGGTTTACGACCTTTTCCAAGATTTGTTTGATTTTCCTGTTAAACACCTCCACTTGGCCACAAGTTTGTGGGTGGTAAGGTGTAAAACCTTATGGGTGATGGAGTATTTCTTGGCTAGGGCCTCAAAATATCGATTGCAAAAATGGGAACCCCCATCACTAATAATTGCTCAAGGCATACCAAAACGGGAGAAAATGTTCTCTCTAGCAAACTTGATCACAACGTGGCGATCGTTTGTCTTGGTAGCTATAGCTTCAACCCAGTTGGACACATAGTCAACAACTAGCAGAATATAAAAGTTGACAAAAGAATTAACAAAGGGACCCATAAAATTTATACCTCATACATCAAATATTTCTATTATTAATACATGATTCAGTTGCATCATATTACGGCGGATCAATCTTCCTAATTTTTGACATCTTTCACAGCTTTAAAAAATTTTACGGGAATCTTTAAATAAATATGGCAAATAGAAACCAGATTGCAATACCTTAGCAGTTTTTTTCTTGGAACTAAAATGACCACCACATGCTCCAGAGTAACAGAAACTAAGCACACTAGAGATTTCATTGTCAAGAATATAACGACGGATGATCTGATCTGGACGATATTTGAATAAGTATGGATCATCCCTGAAAAATGTTTGACTTCAGACAAGAATTTTACTATATCCTGTTTAGACTAATGCTCAGGCATTTGACCGGTTACCAAATAATTAACAATGTCAGCAAACCAGGGTAACTGAGAGACGAAAAAAAATTGTTCATCATGGAATGTGTCAAGGACTAGTTTCTCATCATCTCTAGACTCAACAAGGATATGAAATGCTCTCATACAGTTTGTCATAGATTTGATTCGTCGAGATTGGTTCCTATTACACGGCAAACAAATCGAGAATCTGGATCGATCGAAATCTAGGCCAACATCAACTACTACTATTGATTATGTTAAACCAATTCCTTCTAAACCCATGTGCATCTATAACTCTAAAGGTTTAATGTATCACGACGAGATGAAGTCCTACCACACCAAATTAAAAAAAATTATCGAACCTGATGCGTAGTACGGGTTACATGTTAATTTTGTAAAAAGAAAAAAAAATTAATCCGTAGATAACTGTTATGAAAAATTAAATATATCTGATGTATAGTACGGGTACAAATCTAGTTTAATGTTATACAAATTGCCTTAATTTAAACCAAGGTAAGTTAAGCTTGTGAAATGTTGTAGGCTTTGTTATACTTTAGTTTTAGCTGGTCAGTTGTTGCCGAGATGTTAACATAGTTGGTTTAGGTGTATATTCTTTTGCCATGTGTTATTACGACATTATCCAATAATTTTTAGGGTTTTAAGAATTTTGACTATATACAGAACAAGAGGAGTTGATCAGCAAAGGCTCAACATTTCAGAAGAAATACCATTTCTCATCGCTGCTCAGGTGCAGTAAAATTAAAGAAGAGAAAGAAACCTTTATCCTTTGTGACCCATGTTAGTGCGTAAACGACCGGGTAAAGAACTATTTTTTTGAATAATTGTAGGAGATGGGGTTTTTGCAACAATAATTTATATTTATTGTCTTTTGGATTATGATTTGAGGTAGGTGCAACATTAACTAAAACATGTTTTTATTTGAGTTAAAATTATTAAATCCATATTTATGTATGTTAATTATTACGAGGATATATGGTTGTTAGTATTATATTTGTTGGTTTTATGAAATCATTGAGATTGAGTGATAAATATATATGCATGATGGGTTATGGTCTTTGGGAATTGATGGTTGCTTCCCTAAAGAACTACTTGATGGGGTATGAGTTATCTATGGGAGTTGATGGTTGTCTCCCTAAATCACATGGGGTTCATTAGGAGTTGATGGTTGCCTCCTAAATAATTGTTAAACCGATGGGGCTCCCATAGTGCGAGCAATTTTACTTGGGAGTTGATGGTTGCCTCCTAAGTGATTTTTGATATAGCAGTTGATGGTTGTCTCCTATGTGATTTTTGATGAACTATGGTCGTGCTTGATCCCAATGGGTACGTAGGCAGCCGCTTGACGGTTAAGCATGCGTGATTATAATTTAATATGTGATTTTGTCATCTTAATTATTGTTGTTCCTGACATTATAATAAATTATAGCGGACAATTGATTCTATTAGGTGTTCAATGAAATGATTATGAATATTTTAGTTAGCATTTTATGCTTATTTCTAAGATGTAATTAATCTTAGTTTCAAAGATGCAAAAATTATGTACTATGTTGAGTTGAACGTTAATAGTTCCTATTTCGTGATAGTTTTAGTTCTGATTCTTTTTGTAATAGATGTAAAACATTTTTAGAAACGCTTGGTGTAAATTTTAGAATCTTATGAGTTGCGTAAGTATTTTAAAATTAATTCTTTATACCGATAATCAATCCAGAAAACATTTGTCATTTTTAAATGTATCGTAGATATCCTATTTTCAAACTATCATCCGTTGATTGTTAGACTTTAGTTTCTTCTGTAAAACTTTAGATCTATCATTTATCTTACAAGAATGACAAACCTCACCCCGTTTAGAGTTGTTTCTGATTTGATATGAATTTTCCAAAACATAGTATCAGAATTTCAGTTTTTTGTTGTGTCGGTCAATTATGCGTTTGACCTTAGTCTTAGGGTATTTATCATAACCCGTAAATTCTTTCAAATTTATATATAAGAGATATTATAATAAAAATTTAAAATATAACATTATCATAAATTTTGGAACACGTATGAAGCCAGAATTCTTTTAGAAGTCTACCTTTATCAGTTTTCAGTTTTACAATTTGGTGTTGAAATCGTTATTTAGTAATTAAAGCCTAAGTCTTGAACAGTGCTAATATTTTTATTTGAGAACTAAAATATGTTTTAGTTTTGATGATTTTAAAATCATTTGAAATCGACGACTAGATTTTCCTAAATATTTTTCTAAGTTTTCACTACGACAAAGCAGTTAATTTGAGAATAAATAAATTGCCCAAATAAATTGCTCAATGAGCTTGGCCTTAGTTAGCACCCTGCGGCTATGATATTAATGTAGCATCTCGGATTTTTGGGCATGGGATTAGGATAGAATCCGGGATCGAAAAATAGGGGTGTTAAAGTTTGGTATCAAAGCAACAATTAGATCCTTTCGGAGCTAGTTGTTGTGCAAACCGTTAGGAAACATTAATCATATTTGGATTAATAGGTTGTGTGTTTTTTATTTTCGGCTTAAAAATCTAGATCATCGTGTATAGCTTAAATTTAGGGACTAAAAAAATTTCTTTAAGGAGGTGAGGTTGCAATATCCGGTCTAAACTCTAAGGGTATTTTTGTTATTTTATATATAAGCGTATTTTCATTGTTTTACATATAAGGTAATTTTATAAAAGAAAATCAGTTTTGCATAATGGCTAACATGTATTATCGTGAAATGTAAAAGCACATCGTCAATTCGAAAAATGTTTAAGCAGGTTCCCCAAACAATTAGTTATATGATTAAAATTACCTTATTTTATTATTATCTTCCCTTTTAAAGGGCTAACCATTTTATGCGCCCATGTTGAATAGTGAACAATACCCACCCTTAATTTTTTTTCTCAAATCCATAATTGGTGAAAGGAGCGATTCCTACATTTTCTCACATTACTTACCCTTTTTCCATATATTTTACGTCAAAAAAAGAAAAGAACATGAAGAACAAGAAGCCCGATTAATTGACACAGGGAAATAACCCAGTCAAAGTAACCTTTGAAACACAAACCTTAGAAGAAAATAAAATAACAAAAAACAAAAAAAGTCAAGACCCCACTCAACTAAACATAACCGGAATACATCACTTATTGGATGGGTTACTTTGACTGGGTTATTTCCCTCTGTCAATTAATCAATTTGGGAAGAACAACGGGTTTCGCTGTGAGAAACTTCTCAGTGAGTTGAGAAGAAGTTGACGAAGGATACGTTATGAAGAGTCTTTGATTAGATTTCGAAGAAGAATAGGTTGTGATCGATGGTAATTTGGATTGTGGCTCGAATCTGTTACTATGGGTTTTGAGGAATTCTCGAAGAGAAAGAAGATTGAGGTTCAGACGAGATGGGTATTGAAGTCGAGATTGTTTGAGCTCGATAACATGAAATATAAAACAACAAAGAGAGCAGAGAATCAGGTTGTTGTACAACATGAAGAAAATGGGTTTCTGATTGTGGGTTGCGGTGAAATAACAATGAGAAGATGGTGATGAATCTAAAATTACCGACAAGCCGAGAAGGAAGTTTGGGTTTTATGCTGTGGCAGTTGAAGAAAATAGTGGTGTGATATTGGTGATGGATCTGTGAGGTTCAATAATGGTTTCTGCTCGATGTTTGGTTGAATGAGTGTGTTAAGTCGTTTGTTTGAATGAGTGTCGAATGGATTTTATAAATGTGTATCAATGTTTCAGTGCAGGGAAGGAGAATTGGTGCTCTAGCTCAGGGGCGGAGCCAGCCCATGGCATGGGTAGGCAGTTGCCTACCCCGCTGGGATGGCTCCCAAACCCAATTTTGCCTACCCTAAACTATTTTTTACCTATTTCAAGGCTTTTTTTGCGTACCCTAAATTTTTTTTAACTACCCATAAGATCTTTTCTGGCTCCGCCCATGCTCTAACTCACCAACAGTTCATGCTTAGAACATTAGCAGAAATGTACATAAGTTGTTTGATTAATTGCCATAATGAGTAGCCGTGAGTTTGAGGAGAAAATAAAATACACTGTCAGTTTCCTAAAACTGACAAGCTTGGATGATTTGTAATTGAAACCTAGACCCACCGTTAAAAAAATAGAAAATCTTTGTTGGTATAGGAAAATTATTCGTTGATGTGATAAGAGATGTAATAAGTGCATGAACTGAGGTTTACGATCGGCTTTGTGTTTGCTGATGTGTTTGGAAGAATTTTGGGTATGGAGTTCTATTGTCATGTTAGAATGTTTTGACAAAGAAGTTTGTTTATATCTTAGTTGTAGAAAAGAAAAACAAATTGTATATACAAGTGATTTAGGGGAATGATCATGGGTTTTGCCGGAGGTTTTCAATGGAGGAAGAGTCCAATTCGTGGATTAGGAGGGTGAAATGCTCTCATACAGTTTGTCATAGATTTGATTCGTCGAGATTGGTTCCTATTACACGGCAAACAAATCGAGAATCTGGATCGATCGAAATCTAGGCCAACACCAACTACTACTATTGATTATGTTAAACCAAGTCCTGCTAAACCTATGTGCATCTATAACTCTAAAGGTTTAATGTATCGGGACGAGATGAAGTCCTACCACACCAAATTAAAAAAAAATTATCGAACCTGATGCGTAGTACGGGTTATATATTAATTTTGTAAGAAGAAAAAAAATTAATCCATAGATAACTGTTATGAAAAATTAAATATATCCGATGTATAATACGGGTACAAATCTAGTTTAATGTTATAGAAATTGCCTTAATTTAAACCAAGGTAAGTTAAGCTTGTGAAATGTTGTAGGCTTTGTTATACTTTCATTTTAGCTGGTCAGTTGTTGACCGAGATGTTAACATAGTTGGTTTAGGTGTATATTCTTTTGCCATGTGTTATTACGACATTATCCAATAATTTTTAGGGTTTTAAGAATTTTGACTATATACAGAACAAGAGGAGTTGATCAGCAAAGGCTCAACATTTCAGAAGAAATACCATTTCTCATCGCTGCTCAGGTGCAGTAAAATTAAAGAAGAGAAAGAAACCTTTATCCTTTGTGACCCATGTTAGTGCGTAAACGACCGGGTAAAGAACTATTTTTTTGAATAATTGTAGGAGATGGGGTTTTTGCAACAATAATTTATATTTATTATCTTTTGGATTATGATTTGAGGTAGGTGCAACATTAACTAAAACATGTTTTTATTTGAGTTAAAATTATTAAATCCATATTTATGTATGTTAATTATTACGAGGATATATGGTTGTTTATGAAATCATTGAAATTGAGTGATAAATATATATGCATGATGGGTTATGGTCTTTGGGAATTGATGGTTGTTTCCCTAAAGAACTATTTGATGGGGTATGAGTTATCTATGGGAGTTGATGGTTGTCTCCCTAAATCACATGGGGTTCATTAGGAGTTGATGGTTGCCTCCTAAATAATTGTTAAACCGATGGGGCTCCCATAGTGCGAGCAATTTTACTTGGGAGTTGATGGTTGTCTCCTAAGTGATTTTTGATATAGGAGTTGATGGTTGTCTCCTATGTGATGTTTGATGAACTATGGTCGTGCTTGATCCCTATGGGTACGTAGGCAGCCGCTTGGCGGTTCAACACACGTGATTATAATTTAATATGTGATTTTGTCATCTTAATTATTGTTGTTCCTGACACTATAATAAATTATAGCGTACAATTGATTCTATTAGGTGTTCAATGAAATGATTATGAATACTTTAGTTAGCATTTTATGCTTATTTCTATTTTTAAGATGTAATTAATCTTAGTTTCAAAGATGCAAAAATTATGTACTATGTTGAGTTGACCGTTAATAGTTCCTATTTCGTGATAGTTTTTGTTCTGATTCTTTTTGTAATAGATGTAAAACATTTTTAGAAACGCTTGGTGTAAATTTCAGAATTTTATGAGTTGCGTAAGTATTTCAAAATTAATTCTTTATACCGATAATGATGCAGTGGATAACCAAGAAAAGAAAGAAAAGAGAGGTTTTGTTCAGACTTCAAATATTCCTAGGAATATCGACTATGAACAACGATAATTATTTAGACTTCGGTTTCCCGACTATAAACAAAAATCGATTAAACTGGAACAAGTTTAAGAAAATAATTCTTATTAATCAAATTCAACTGTCTAAAATAATACATAGAGGACTCTATTTATAAACTTGGGGGAAAACCCTAACTTGCTGGTCAAGAAAGGATGAAAAAACCCCTAAACC
>JAJJMC010026446.1:487290-550791 GCA_023531435.1 Papaver californicum
CTAAACCGACTCAAACCCTAATTTTCTATTTTTGGCTTTGGTCGACCTAAAATACTGAAAGTACTCATAAAATAAAACTATTTGCCGCAAACGGTGACCCAAACGGATTCCTAACGAAGTAGTTATTAAGAAAACAAAAACTTTCCTAAAATAGCACAAACGCCTGTTTGAAGCCCTAAACGATGGAATTTGGCTAAAATCTGAAGACCATGAGAGGAAGGAGTCCTCTCATGTCATCGTTGGCCCATTTCTAATCAAATTGGACCCTTTTTGAGCTAAATTACGACACTCGGGTCTTTAGCCTCCATATAGGCTATAGCCTGCTCATCTGCATCAGATAATCAATCCAAAAAACATTAGTCATTAGTAAATATATCGTAGATATCCTATTTTTAAAAACTATCATCCGTTGATTGTTAGACTTTAATTTCTTATGTAAAACTTTATATCTATCATTTATCTTTCAAGAATGACAAACCTCACCCCGTTTAGAGTTGTTTCTGATTTGATATGAATTTTCCAAAACATATTATCAGAATTTCAGTTTTTTGTTGTGTCGGTCAATTATGCGTTTGACCTTAGTCTTAGGGTATTTATCATAACACATAAATTCTTTCAAATTTATATATAAGAGATATTATAATAAAAATTTAAAATATATCATTATCATAAATTTTGGAACTCATATGGAGCCAGAAAAATTCTAGAAGTTCACCTTTGTCAGTTTTTCAGTTTTACAATTTGGTGTTGAAATCGTTATTTAGTAATTAAACCCTAAGTCTTGAATGGTGCTAATATTTTTACTTGAGAACTAAAATGTGTTTTTGTTTTCGATGACTTGAAAATCATGTGAAATCAACGATTAGATTTTTGTAAATATTTTTTTAAGTTTTCGCTGCGAAAAAATAGTTAATTTGAGAATAAATGAATTGTCCAAATAAATTGCTTAATAAGCTTGGCCTTAGTTAGCAAGCTTTGGCTATGATATTAACGTAGCATCTCGGGTTCTGGGCATGGATTTAGGCAGAATTCGAGCTTGAAAAATTGGGGTGTTACACATATTACCGGCTCCCAATCTTTTTGGTGCAACCTCGTCGTGGATCGGGAGTTTTAAAAGTAGGAGTTACCTCCATTTTCTTTCTTTTACCTTTACCACTGTTCCTAACGCACACAAAGTACAAAAACTAATTAATACCTCAAACAACAATTTTTTTTGAAGCATTAAACAACAAATATTTGGTTAGAAATCATAAAAGATTTTCCTTAAAAAATATAACTTTGACTCAAAATTATAGGAAAATCATAAGGTTCGGCTAATATTTGATAACCCAATATCAGCCGAACCTTACAACTTGGGGAAGTTCGGCTAATGTTACAAAACTCAAAAACTTCGGTTGTCCCGAGCTTTTGAATTTTCAGCCGAACTTCACTAACTAAGATTAACAATACCAACATATAAAAGTTCGGCTTGGGAAAAATAATTATCAATTGAACTTATTAGTTGTGACTTTTTGAAATGAACAGACGAAAGTTAGGCTGATAATTGAAAGAAAAAAAACTCAACCGAATTTCGGACTGTAACTGCCCAAAACCCTATTATTATTATTTTTCGATTTAACCCCTTTTTCTCAATCAAATGCAAGGAAATAAGAGATGGGTTGTGGGAAATACCTTCGAATAAACATGTTGAGATTTGGTTCTCCCTCTCATCATTCTCCTACTTCTTTTAATTTAATTTGTGGATAAACTCCTTCAACTTATTCCACAATCCGTGGATTAAAACCCCTGCGGTCGGAACGAGTTTTAGTACGAGTCATTTTATAATTGTGCAGTTGTGTATAATCGACGATTAAAAGTTTACGAATCAACAATTAATTTCCGGCGAAGAAAAATTGAAATCACGTTTTTTTTACGATAAGAAAAGAGAAAAAGAGAAAAAAAGAATTATATAACTGATTTTTTGATTTTAATTAAGATTTAATTTTATAACTGATTTGTTTATATTTGATTATTAATAGAGAGCGTTTAAATAATTTAATGATTTAAGCGTATCTTAATTCAGCTATCCATTGAATATCCATTGAACACCCTTATAGCTTTATAATTATGTATGCCTATTAAATATGAGGTATGCCCAAAAACAGGGTTCCTAAATCCTAACTAATATAGAGTTGGCTGTAACAAATTGGCCCATTAGGAGGCCCAAAGATTTCTTATATATACACTCAGCTATTCACTCAGTCACACTCGTTTCTCTCTGTCAAGTCCGACCTGCGAAACAGAGTTTGCGCTGGAAGAGAAGCCAAACCAAAAACCCTAAAGTCTCGGCACTCCATAAGTATGCTTTTCCCATGATTTTCCTTACTTAGATTCATCATAGTTTCTTATTTCTAGTTACTTATCTAACCCTAATTTTTGTTTTTGTTTTTAGGTTTCAAGTTTCGTTCAGAAATAAACACTAGAAAGTTGTTCCGTTAATCTGATCCTTAGTTCAATATGAGGCATGTCTCTCACTCTGTACATTGTTCTGAGTTTATTCGTTCATTTTTTATTCTCTTTAGCAGCTAATGGTGTGAGATTTTGATTTGGGGATTCAAACCCTAGAATTCTTTTCTCTATTTCTTTCTTCATTGGGTTTTTACGTTTGAAATACCCATTTTGTCAGAGAAAGTATGTTGGGTTTTAAGTGGTAGTGTTAAGAAAACTAAAACCATAATCTGATCTGATTTCATGGAATGTTTTGTTTACTTTAAAATCAGATTGAAGTTTCCATCTGTGCTACAGGTTTCTCAAATCCGCTGTTTTTTTTGTTTACTCAGTGTGAATTTTTAGCTTTTTTGGTTCTTTTTGCAGTAAGGTCTGGTTTTCTTGGTTTGGTACTTTGACATTTTGAGGGGATCACTTTGTATTTTGTTTTCTTAAGCATGTTTCAAACGTAGTCTCCAAAAGGATTTGTTCTACTGTGGTGTACATTTCGTTGTTGATATGGGTGGATACTTTAATTAAAGTTGTTGCCACTAATAGATAAGATTTCTGTAATGTTTCTAGAAATCAATGGGTATGAACCTTCAGTAGTTCTCCTTAAGTTAAACGGACAAACAACCCTAGAAATTCAATTTCTTTGTTTGCATCATTTTTAGTTGCTGATGTTGGTTTTGTTTTACTTGATTGCAGTCGGCCAATGGAAGATGATACTAATGTGAGTTACCCTTTTACTTCTCTATGGATTTTAATATTTTTGATTACTTTGTTCTTGATGGTTATGTGTTCTTGTTCTGTCTTTTTGGATTTTTTCTAGCTGCTGTTTCATGACCTTTATTAAATTTGGATGCATGTATTGTAATGGTTAGTAAATTGATGGGGGTGGTGACTGCGTATGTGACATTCCAGGAACCGATAACTAGGTTCTTATATTGTTACCATGGTTGCCAATTTTATTAGACCACGTTGGGTTTAGTCTATTGAAGATGGAATCCCTAAAGGACATACAACTCATCGATGCCATTTTCTTAGATGATTAGTAAAAGCTATGAGTTATGATTGATTGAGACAAAGGCCTAAAGTTTTTTTTTTTCTTAATTAATTTTTTAAACCATAAACCAACAATGCATAATGTAAGGATGTGCTGACGGAATGGTGATTAGAAACATGAATCTAAGAGTGTAAGTTAGTTTTCAAGTTTTTACCCCAAGATACGATGATCTGACTCTAGTTTCCTAGTGTTCTCACTAAGGTATGATCTAAATCCTATGTCTTTGTGCTCTTGTTAAGGATGAATCAATATCTATTTTTCTGGGTTGATGGGACTAGAAAGGAGTAATGCCAAACTAGACTTTTGACGAGACCTTTAAGATTCACTGATTACACCTGAAGTAGGTTGGATCATATGATGAAATTTTATGCTATGATTTCTTAGTAAATTGGGAGGACTTGCTAAACAGGTACATATATATGGAGCATTTGAATGCATTGGAAAACAGCATGAGTCTCATGTCTACCGATATTAATTGATGGAGTTGAAAGTTACAAAAATTCATTTCCCCCCTGTGCATGCTTAAAGGAATATATATAGCAGAATTAGGTCATGATGAGGTTTTTCTTCTGCCACTTTTGAACTTAGCATCTTCTAGAGCTTACCATTTATGATTGTGCATCTACTTATATGAGAATGTGTCTGGTTACCAAGTACTTCAACTCCTTCATGTACTAGAATAGTAAATCTTAAACTTTTCTTAATCAGTCGATTAATCTTCATATCATGCTGCCTTTTGGCCTTCTGCTTAATGTTTTGATTTGAGGAACCATTTTATGCATTTAACTAACCAATTTTCTGTTGTCAGGGTGGCAAGACTGAGGAAGAGGAATTCAACACAGGACCCCTTTCTGTTCTAATGATGAGCGTAAAAAATAACACTCAGGTGAGATTTATTTAGGCAAATTTGGTTGAACAGAAAATTATTGTAAAACCTTCAAATTTGGTTGAATGATTATGGGTACGAATTGCACTTCGAAGAATAGTCGCTGATGAGTTCTTCCATGTATATGCACGATTATTCCTTGTCATGTTCCTGAGCACTTGTCCTCCTTATATCTAGTACATCCCAACTTGGTTAAGTATTGAAATGTCAACATACCTTTCACTCTCAGGCTTTGGCTGATTGCTGTTAACGGCTAAGTACACGAAAGAAGTATGGTTAATCTAATGTCAACCTGATGCTTACCATTTTATGTTATGTTCATTGGTATTTAACCAAATCTAAGGTGTGTGTCTAGTTTTGTAAACATTGCTTTATTTATTTTCTTTTCCACGTTGGTCACATCTTTCTAACCATGCCATTTCTCAGGTGCTTATAAATTGCCGCAACAACCGAAAGCTTCTCGGGCGAGTTGGAGCATTTGATCGTCACTGCAACATGGTTCTTGAAAATGTGCGCGAAATGTGGACCGAGGTCTGTATTGTCTTTGAGTAACGTTCCTATTTCCATACTGTAACCTTATACCTCTACTAAAATCCTTTCATTTTTGCATACAGGTACCTAAGACAGGGAAAGGCAAGAAGAAAGCCCATCCCATGAACAAGGATAGGTTCATCAGCAAGATGTTCCTTCGAGGAGACTCTGTTATTGTTTTTCTTGAGGAATCCCAAGTAATGTTGCTGCTTATAATTACTATTCAAGAGAAGTACTTGGCTATGGAGAGAAAAGAACAACTGTAGGCTTATAAGAGACTTTTCAACTGTAGGCATATAAGTACCTGTTAGTTTGTGAACTTAAACATTGAAATGCTGGATTTTAATCACCTGCTTTTGCTTTATAGTAATTAGAGGGAAATATGTAACTGAATATCACCTGTACAACTTTTCTGCATTTTCCAAGTTAATGACGCCCATCCCATTTTGGTCAGAGTTATCATTAGTTATTTCTCTTTAGAAACTTGCAGCGCTAGCCATGGTGTAGCATTTCACCTGGCTCCTGCAGAGTTTAAGACGCCCGACTAAACATAATATTCAGGTGCATGCTAATACTTGTGTCACCATCCTGCTCGGGTGTGTAGTAATGAAACTCTCAGCTGCTTCTGGATCTCTATAATATTGTGGGGTGTCGTGTGTATCCCTCTTATATGGATTTTATCTGCAACAGGGTATGTGTTTGCAAAAACTTGGACGGAATAACAGATGTATATTATGATGCATTTCCTGGCAGTGATTTATGCAACAACTTGTTTGTAATTCAGGCATCCAACTCCTTCCCTGCAATTGATCCTACACATACATCTATTCAATAGCACAAAGTCAACCAACCCATTCATTTCCCCCATTCTCATAGAACCCTACAGCATTCAATGAAAAGATAAAACTACATAAGCTCTGAACAATATAACAAAATGCGTTCATTGCTAAAGAGCAACAATCAGAACTAACAATGCTCATGCAATTCTCAATCTGAACTAACACAAAGAGAAATTTCCTAACCTAGTATTCGAGAGGGCAGTACAGAAGCATTTCTTCTAGTGGCCCAAGCAGAAAGTAGGTGCAAAGCATGAAGGCGTTTCTACTAGTTCTGATGAACCTGGGGACTTAACTTTCCGGAACAAACCCACATAAAGAATACTCCTCTACCTTAAGAAACACAGTAGATTAAAGACAGGTACATAACCAATATATATACTTTTGAGAATCAACAAGTCTAACATACATGTTTACTACCTTTGTGTTTCTACAGTTTCTATGCAGATACTTGCACTCTGTCATGACAATTCTAAGTACAAATACATCCATTTTCCTAGTGACTAAAATGTGAATGATGTTTCCTTAAATGTGAATTTCCTTACTGATTCACAAGTTACTATTATATCTCCAACTTCCAAAATGTTGTCACTGTTCCTCTTAATGGTTTAGCTAATAACTACCTACAAAAACAACCCTAGACATCATAGATTTGCATTAGTCAAACAAAATTTACCTCTTCCACTCCCTGCAAACAAAAGACTTCAGACAACAAAGATCTCAACTCATCAATAAGTATGTTTAGCTTTCAATTGCATCATATTGGCTAATCACTAAACCAACCAAGTTCACCAACCTCTATATAACTCGCTGGTCAATAATAACTATGACTTTTTCAGTCAGGACATGAATATGAAACCATTGAGTAATTACTATCACTAGTGACAAGGAATGTGAATGACATACTTGACATTATATTTTAACTAGATACACATTCCAACATATTCAACACTATCACTAGTGACAAGTAATGTGAATGGCCTACTTGCATTATATTGTAACTAGATACGCATTCAAACATGTTATACAGATCTCCCAATCAAGAGTAGTGATTCCAGAATAGCATAATGTGTAATCTATACTTCCAGATAAAGAACATATCTATTGGGGGTACACTCAAAATACCAACAACTTCACCTGCAGCACCAGATGGTGGTGATATTACAAAAAAGAAAAGGAAAAGGCGTACTACTTCTGATTTCTTTGAACCCATTTCTTCAAATGGTGGGAATGTTTCAATTTCATCTGGGTTAGCTCCAATTGGTGGTGTTGGGAATTCAATGTGCAATTCCTTCTTCTGGTGGTGGTGGTGGGATAGCAATGTTAAGACCTTCAATTTGAGTAGATGGTTCAGCAGAAACAGCCTTACAAGTTACAAACAACAACAGAAGAGTGTGAGAGTTGTTGAAAGAAGATTAGTAAAGCAATCGATTACTATCTCAAAATTAGTAAAACACCAACAGAGATGATTAGTGAAACAACAATACAGATGATTTTCTCAAGTTAACGAAAGAAGATTGAGATAGTAATTGGGGTTTAGATGACAACCTGCCTATGAGTTGAGAAATTAGTAAAGCATGGAGAAGAAGAAGAAAGTGGGACTCGGTGGGGTGGGAGTGGAAGGCTGCTGTTGCAAATTTTTAGAAGTGAAGAGAATTGGAAACGAGAATTAGGTTTAGGTTTAGTTTATATACGAGGGTGATTGAAAGGTGTAAATTTAATCTATCAATTATACAAAAATCCATATCAACGGTCAGTAATTTTTGGTTTTTTATGGTAGTTCGGTTCGGTTTTGAACACAAATCAAAACCGTTACCGTTACTATTGATTTTCAAATTTTTAATCAAAACTCTTTCATTACTAAACGATTCGGTTCGATTTCACCCTAAATGGTTCGATTCGATTTTCGCGGAAACCCATTACAAAAAAGAAAACATCAACCAAAAAAAGTAAAAAATTACAAAATATGAAATTTGATGGCACGTATTAGCTTTATTGAATTTACTAAACTTGGAAGTTTGCCTTCTGTCACTTGTTTTTCTGATCATGCTTCTTTTTAAAGACGTTTGATTGTGTGTTTGTTGTCAGGCTGGTTTATACTGTTTTTCGACTAACAAGAGTCAAGACCCATCTATAATAAGAGTTGTACAGTCGTCCGTTATTAATACCACAACCTGAGCTCGGACTTAGACAGAATCCTAATTTCTAGGGATCGAAACAACGAGAGAGAAAAATGTATTTGACCAATTTTTTTTATTTTTTTTTGGTAATTAACCCTATTTAGGACCAATGCGAACCTTATTTATTCTTATTCTGAAATATGTTTGAGAACTCTCAGAAGCAAAACAACTTTAGCAAGTTACCTACCATCACATGCTATCAGGTTCAATTAGTACAACAGGTGCTACTTGGTGTGAAAATGCTCCATCATCTATCACCACCGGATATGACAACGAAAACATCATCCAGGGACCATTTTCGAGGTATTAGCTTCTGTTGAGGATTAATTACAGCACAGTCTGCCGTAGATAGTCGATAACCAACTACGATCTCTTGTCTTTGTTGTCCTCTACGCATTATATCATAAAAGCACAACTCTTCCTGATCGTAGAGATAGAATTCTGCCGGTCTTATACACATTTCACTTCCCTGTAACGGAAATTGGCAACATTCATTAGTTAATGATAGTGAGAAAATCATCTATTTGTTGTTGAATTTGAGGAAACACTAGCTGAACTTGCAGGTGCTGAAATGAGTTTGTTCCTCATAAGCTAATTCGAAAAAGAAATATGAATATATACCTCTTCAGCAAAGAGTTCCTCGAGAACCCGATTGATCTGTTTGTCTTCTGCCACCATAGCCAGTGCCATGCTCACAAACTCATTGGATAACACATAATCACTGATTCTCGAAACCGAAACCAAGTTCCTTGTTCTTGAATCCAGAATCTCACTAATGATTATTGATTTATTCGAAGCTTGCTGCATTTCGTGGATCCAAGAACTATGAGAGAATCCAACATGCCGAACGGAAGTTGATTTTGCTTCTTTATATGGTAACCTCTTGGACTGAAATAGTTCGACATGCAAAAGGCAGAGTTTTTAGTAATAACCAAGAAACAGAAATACTTACTGTTTCCTAGACATGGCACTAAAAGTTTTTCAAAAGAAAAACAAAGATGGAGAATATAGAGAAAGACAACCAAGCACTTATGAATACATAAGTTCTTATAAACTATCTTTAATGCGTAAAACATGGTTTCCCGTGTTATTATATGAGAAACGTTTGAAATTTGAAACCATAACAGGACATACTCCATAATGTATTCATTAATTTCCAAACTAAACTAGGTTAACAGAACATACTCAAATAATGTATACACACTAGTACCTGAATATCTCGGATGAGGAGAAGAGTCGCAAGAGATCTGGAGTCAGAATGTACAATGGAATCCTCTAGAGACTCGTCTGCAAGAATTAAAATCTGTTTGCTTAGTGTTAGTTCAGCTGTTCGATAAGCATATCAGAATAAAAATCAAATACACATGCATACAATGACATGTAAAATATGTATACTTTTAGCGAATAAGAAATTTAAATGACTTGTCTTTCACAATAGAAAATTAACACGTCATAAACTAGAGGTGGGAATAAAGATTCCAACAATGGTTTAAAGTACTTGAAAGGCCCTAGGTTCCAACAAGTTTGAGGTTATGTGGTTGTTCTACTCCTATTATATGTACCAGTGAGCATCAATACACAATCATCAACTGATTAAGAAGTCCAGTATTCTGTATATTTCTCATTGATTTTACAGAAAAGATCCTTGTCTAACCGAATTAATGAAATTGTGATGCACACGAAAATAACTAAATAATTAACGAAACAAAGGACACCAACTGGTACCAAATTATCGGCCATATACAAGTAACAGAGAAAAGAAAGGCAAAGTTCATCTTTTGAGGAGAGATTTTACACTTACAGAATCAAATGTCTCTAGAGGAAGACTCTCTAGATGTCGCCGGATGACAGCATTTCCGTATGTATGGACAAGACTTAGGTTCGCTAGTCCAGAAATATCTAGTCCACCATCAATGAGCTTCCTCTCTCTTTCTTCAATTGGAACCTCATTAAACATCCATAATTCTGAACCTTGAGCCAACAACGCTTCTAACACCTAAAAAATGAACATAAATTATCAAAACTTTTTATACAAACATAAATTGGTATTTTCGTAAAAAAGCTAACAGAAAACAGAACCATTTACATTTTTATGACATTAATCTGACGAAATCAAGAGCTAAATAAATACAAAATTACCATGATCATATCATGGATGTCACGACGCCAACCACAGAACAGTATCTTCTCTGGATATTTTGGAGGGGTAAAAATCTTAGGGAAAAATCCGCAACGTACCTGTAGCATGCGGAAGAGATAGACAAGACGGACAACTAGTAATTTAGTATCATATCAAGACAGCATAGAATAGAGAAGCAAGCAATTGATGAGCATTAGGTGAAAGCAGATTATAGAACACTAATTTCTCCTTTTCGGCCTCAAGACATATAGTCCCAATTCATAGTTTCCCTCTTCATATTATTGAGCAATTTCACTCTTATATGTATGACCAGACTACATCCACCATTAGTAACTGGCCCAACAATGGACTCTTAAGTATGATGAGATGCCAACTGAGCTACTGACTGTACAATCGAGGAAATCTGCCAGTGGGAATGAGACCACAAATTTAAATATAGAGCTGACACCAAGCAGAGGTGAGCTAGCAGCTTTATTTGTGAAAAGTTAAGTTCTACAGAAAGATAACATTATCAACTTACCCAGCAGTTTTTCCTTGCGATTGAGGTGACATGTCTTTCTAAGTAGGGACTATGTTTCTATTATTCCACACACTGTCCCATTAGGTCAACACCCCGAACAATGCATCTAATATTAGGATGCAGTTCTCCTCCTACAGCTTCTTTGTGCTCGGCTGCAGAATACTGTGCTAGTTAACAACCACACCTAATTTTTTCTTTATGCCTATGTAGGTATGATGATTCCCAAATATTTACCCGTTTGCTGTAAATTCAGATTTCTTAAGATATCGACTATCAAATATGTTGGTAGCCTCACATTTCGAGGTACTTAGTTCATCACAAGCTGTGAAATGCGATGTGATCTTTTGCCACACTTTATGAAAATAAAAAGAGAAACTGTTTGAGCTCCGTTTCAGAGTCTCGTGCCTCTTGTTGTGGACTAGCTGCCACACAATCATATATCAGCTAATAACTTATGTGTCCAGATAATCCTATAGAATCAGTTGATTCAGTTCCACAAAAAAACATGGTACAGGAGGACTAATCAATGCAAATGAGATGTTATAGCGCAAAGATGTCAGACCATGTTCTACAGGTGCCTATCACGCGAAACAAGATTTTGAGCCTCTTCATGAATGATCTAAAAGACATTTATGATAACTAATAAACTACTACTTCAGAATACAGGTGAAAGAATAATAACCTCTGGTATGGGACCTGGGCTATACGTATCATCATCCTCAGCTATAACAAGGATTTCGTCACCTTCTTTAAGAACATAATCATCATCTGGATTAAGAACAATCTTCCCCCCATTTGCAGCAACCTTAACTCCACAAGGAACTGCATCTGGGAATGAAATTAGCACATCTTCAAAGCATAAACCGTCCAACTGCGGCCACCTTTTGATGTAAAACTCTGCATTCTCAAATCCTAAAATGTCCTCCCATATCTGCAGACCAAACAAAATTCTTGCTAAAACATGTGTCATTATTGAGAAGAAGCATACATTTGAATGATGTTGATGTATTCAACTGCCATGAATTTAGTATCGGTGTGTTTAGTTGAAAGGTATTATCAGAAGCCCCTGTTTGCTAAAAATCTCAACAAAAAGAGCTGATGACCACCTCATTTCTCGTTAGATCGTTAAGTATGTAAAATAACAGAAGGAACCACCAAGTTACTGTGGCTAAATAGTCAGCAAAAAGCATAACTGTAAGATATTACTATATTGGCAAATAAGTAGGATATCTTTATCCCGTAGACTTCTGCAACTATTTGCAAAACATAATGCGACAAATAATGAGAAGATCGGAAGAGAAAGTGCAACTCAAATTTTCAAGAAATAGTGCATCCAGACAAAACTAGTGCGGCGCCGTTTGTGACACAGATCACTTCAACTATCAATATTAGCTGTTTCTGCAGAAGGACACTGAACTTAGGACTATTGACTACTCTATGAAAAAAATAAAGATCCAGTCAGATAAATATCAAGGGAAAAATGAAAATAGGGGCCTCTCAGTTTGATGCAGGTAATTTTCTGAATCAATGTGATTCTCTCTTTCCTCAGTAAGTGTATAATGTTTACCAAAGAATAATGATTTGAAAATAATATAGATTAAATATTATATTTATCTACACGGGCATACTTGTTTACAACTAATGTCTGTCACTAACACTAGTCTCTTTGACTAACCTGTGCAAGTCCAGGTTGGAGAGCACATTGAATCATCAATCGCCCAATCACATCATGAGCAACTACTGTTTCGATGACATCTCCTCCAACAAGCTTCACCAGTGGTTCATTGTCTAGATCGCTCATCTCTACGACAACATGACCAGACAAACCCTCTTTTACTCCGCTGAGGCTCAGCACAACTCGTAAAGCACGTGCATCGCTCTGATCAGAGAATACAATTAACAATTTTAGAAATAAGGTTGATGTAGCTATTGATGGTGATACATATGCAATTTCATTGATAACCACCAAATACTGACATAGGATGAGCGAACCTGGTCTGCATTTTCATCTGATGCCAACACTATTATTGCACGTGCTTTTGAAACTGAAACCTACAATAAGAAAATGAAATACCATATGGATCATAAAATACTTAACCATAACAAGTGGTGGAAAAAATAATACTTATATAAAAACCATAACTTGTAAAGTCACACAGCTGTCAGCTAGTTCACCTTTTTTAAATCAGCCAATATAAGAGGACTCCCACTTCTGCAAATGACAGAGGTACCCATAAAATCGAACTCTAACTTAGCTATATCCATCTCCATTTCTTCCTTGTCTCTTTCTGCAAGAACCACAACAACGCCGCCACCAATGCTCTTATTTGCTATTGCCAACTGCTTCAGAAGTGACCCCTGTTCAGTTAAAAATAGAAATACTTTTCAGACCATCTCCTAAATTCACCAGAGCTTTGGTATGTAAACTGGGAAAAACTCATGACCTCAAGGTTGTAAGAGCTTATCCTTCCTCTTCAATCAGCGAACTAGAAGCTGAAAGGTATCCCTAGAGCATGAAGACTAAGATGAACTGAATTAAGAAAGAAACGGATAACTAAAAAAGTAACTCTAAATATGTAAAGGAAGGTACTAACTGCATAAGATCACTCAAAAAATAACTGCAACAACTATATAGGCTAGAACAAGGATGTGAAGACAGGCAGAAAGGTTTAAGGAAGAAATTTAGGATAGTTTCGAAGAAAAGATAGATTATCTCAACATCTACCACATTTGCCAGACGTATCAGCAATAGGCTTCAACAGGGTAAAAGGAAGGCCTGGAATTGGGATATATAGAACACCAGTTGAGAAACTTACAATAAATCCTCATCAAAATAAACAAATGATTGATGGTTTGTACTAAATAGTCCCTTAGATACAAAGGCTCCAGATGGGAATACATGCTTTTACAATAAATGGACACAAGAGCTACAGGTGTATATAATTCGTTAGTTACGATGAGAAAGGTGGCTATGCAGCCCCGCGGTATACTAATGCAAACTGACATCAATGAACCCATTATATTGAACTCCGATATAATATTATAAGCTACATATTACTCCCTCCGTTCCTCATAAATTGACCTATTTCAAGTTTGCACAATTCTTAAGACAAGGAGGACAGATGTATACTTTTAGTGTTTTTTCCATTTCAAGTTTGCACAGTTCACCTTGTTTATTCCCAATAGCTCAATTTATGGGAAACTAAATTTCAAAATGAAATTTCAATTTATGAGGAACCGAGGGAGTATGATATACTTAAAGCGTAAAAATTTATATACATAGTGGTGATTTACCAATTTATCACTCCATCCAAGAATTAGTATATGACTGCTCTCTATGACTTCACTCTTTCCCTTCCGTAAAGAATCCACCTTCTCAGAGATTGCATCAGAAACAAGACCGAGCATCATTGCAAATATAAGCATTCCTCCTGAACTTATAGAAACAGAAACTATCCTTGGTCCAGTGCCAACCCTATCAGCATGATTTCCCGCGTCCGCAATGAAAGTCCATGTAAGCCAAAGTGCCTCCGCAAGGCTCCCGTCACTGACAGCATATAATGCCAACCCACCACATCCAATAAGAAGTATAGTTGCGAAAAGAAGCGCAATCAGTTTCGCATACGGGTACACAGAAAAGAATACATCAACTCTATAGGCTACCCTTTTCTTCAAGGGAACTCCCTCTTCATTATTTTCTGTCCTTTTTAGAAGTATCTTGGCGTAGGGAACATAATCAAGAAATACATACAACAACAAGGGTGTCACAAGCACGACTAACACTGTATACAAAGCAACAGTTCTACTGTTAGCATTATCAAAATACACATATGAAATACGATCATCTTCAAACTCCAAAAAACTGGGATTGCCTTTAACATCAACATCATGTCCTCTATACAGTCTATGAAGGTTAATAATCTCTCCCTGCAACAACAACATAATAGATCCAATTACAACAGATTCTTTCAGCTAAACAACTAGCCCTAAGTTGTTTTTTTAAGTATAACATTTTGTAAAGAACCTACATTAAAATCATCAAAGAGCTTAATACCTGGAGCTGTTCAATTATCATTTGCAGGTAAGCCGAGTATAATACAGATAACATACATGTGATCATAAGCTGCAATATAACACATACTAAGCTCAAAACAGGTACAGTTTCAATTTCAATTCAAAAGAAAATAATTAAAACCAACCAGAAATTTGATTGAGCCCCTTATGCATTTCAGAATCCTTTTGAGAGAAAACCGAGTTGTCAATGATGAGTGATAGCTAGAGCTCGAAAATCTAATTGTTTTTCTCAAATTTCTCTCTTCTTCCAATTTCTGATCTGAAACAGTTAAATCTGAAGAAGATGAAGAAGAACGAATGGAATTCTCTTTATTAGTAGAATCAATTCCTACATTAGCCGCTCGATTTTGGACTCGAATAGTAGATAAAGGAGGTAATTCATTATTTCTAGAAGATTTAACTGTTTTAATCTTAATTTTATTTCTAACACTATGTGGACCAAGAAAAGATGGATAGTACCAATCTCTATCAGAAATAGTACTACCAACACTACGATTCTTCTCTAATAAATCATCATCAATAATTGAATTTCCAGTTACTGAAAATCGATTCGTAGCTGGAAGAGGAGAAGTTGAGATACGATGTATCGGAGAGAATTGAGAAGTTGATAATGATGATGATGAGAAATTACTTGTTGAAGTTCGAAATTCATCAGAAATAGTTCTTGATTTCTTCAGTAATGGTCTTCTTTCAGATTTAATAGGAGTGTCAGGGTTTGAATCTACATCACTGTTAGACATTATGAACTCAGTTCCATTAGGATTAGGGTTTTGATTTAATTGAGTGAAATTTACTCAGATTGGGAATTTAGGGCTTCTTTTGATTTTTGAATGTTTTTTTTGAGTGGGGAAGAAAGAGAAGAGAATACGGGAGAAAGAGAAAGAAAGAAAGAAAGAAAGGAGTCAAACAGTAGTGTACTGTTGTAGTGGTATTTGTGTAAATTGAGCGATCTAAGAAATGCTTTCAGACAAATACACGTGGGTTAATGGGTGACACGTTGGATTCTAGTGTTGTTGACTTTTTTTGTTCACCTACTTTTTGTTTTGTTCACCTCTCTAGAAACATGATGCTGCAACAACGTAATTGGATGGGTATCCACTCAAATGCAGAAGATTAAAGGATCATACCATACGGTGCGACAGCCAACGGCTTATACGTCAAGTAGTAGTTAGCTAATGTCTGCAATTGATGACAGTTTGTATTCGAAGGCATGAGATTGATTTTGGGTAGTATTGTACGGTATTTGGAGTTAAATGATGTTAACCAGATAGACCTTTACCACGGTGGGAGGCCGATGAAGAAACATAAAGTGAAAAGAACTTAAACATCACTTAATTTTTGTATTTATATCTATATAATTTTAGTTCAATATAATTTAATTACCAAAGTATATATCGGAGAGTTTAGAACTCTATAAAGTCTAAACACCAAAGTTGAGCTTGGTTTTGCGAAATTTCCACAATCTCACTGCAAAACAAAAAGTTCTTTGTCTTATCTACAACGTCTCTAAATCTGGTCCTATTGCTATAGAATAAAACAAACACAATACAAAAAAAGTGGAGGAAAAAAGAAGGCACAAATAAGTTGGTTCACCTTGACGAGTTGAGATGCAGCGTCCATGATTCTACTACCTGTTGCAGTACTTCCGGTAAATGAAATCTGGTAATAAAACAAAAGGATTAGATAGTATAAATGGCAAAACCAGAATTAAATTCTTACTCTTTTTCAAAGCTTTTAGCACATAGATCTTTTGCAACACTTATGTTACGCAAGGAAAATTCTAAAACAACATCAATATAAACTACCAGACTTTTTTGAGGGCTACCAAAAACTAATTAAGGGCGACTAATAAGATAAAATAAGGTCATTTTGAAGTAATCTCAATACATGCCTTATCCATCTATTTTTTATAATGGCTAATCTACCCTTGCTTAATTAGTGTTGATTTTGATTAATTAGTTGATTAATTTGGTTAATAGAAAATGATTTGAGTTAGTTTTGGATTAGAAATCGAGAGTGTTTTAGATTGATTTTTCGAGTTTTAGTTTTGTACAATAGGTAGGATCGTGATTTATTTTCCTACCGATTATACAATCGGTAGTTTAATAGAGTACTTAAACTACCGATTATGTAAGTTGCCCCAAATTGAATTTCTCAAAACTTCCAAAATTTTGAACTCTTCATCTTTCACAATCGGTAGGTATTGAAAATTTATATCTACCGATTGTAAACATATAATGAATTAAACTTTAAAATTTTTAACTTTGTAATCGGTAGTTTAAAGATCAATTTTATCTACCGATTATAATGGTTTTGTTGTCCATGACTTTTATTACAACAATCGGTAGTTAGTGAACATAAATAACTATCGATTGTGGATAATCGGTAGCACGAGAAATAAATAACTACCGATTGTACGTAATTGGTAGTTTAGAAACATAGTTATCTACCGAATATGTCGATTTTACTTAACATCTAACTTCGTAATACTATTTCAACATCCGGAGAAAAACTTGTTCAAATAAACTTACTACATATTGTTCATTAAACATGTTTTAAAAAAACTAAAAACATCTGAATAAACGAAACAAAACACATTATAAAAATTCAAAGTGATCAATCCCATTGGTAGATTACACTAAAACACTTAAGCAAACCTCTTCAACGGGTCGTATTACGCCCGGGACGACGTTCTTCACTTCTTCGGAGAATAATCAACACAAAAGGATTGTATTCTTCCATCACCCTTAGGATCTCGAAATGAGGTTGGTATCTGAAATCTGAACGTTTCCATCTTCTCCATTCCTCCAGAGATCTGGAAACAACTTCATCATCAGTTTAATTCTTAATTCTTCTTTCATTCACCTTAGAGGTTAAAGAAGAAAATTCTAGTACTTCCCTTGTGATTTCCATATATCGACAAAAAAGGTCTGCTCTGTTCCGGTTATTGGGGTTACCGGTTTCATTACAAAAGTTAACATGGATATGTTCTAACCATTCCATGCTCATTGAACCATTCATCTGACGTTCATGACCCCTTGCTGGATAATGTAGTACTATGTTTCGACATAGGGATAAATCTTCCTCTAGGGTAAAATTCTCTGCATTAAGCCTAAAATTTTCGTAACCCGACATTAAATGAAAACAAGAGATTAGAAATTTTCACTGAAATGTAAAAGATGTGGATTTGAAATGGGAATGATAGATATAAATTCATTTATTTATAGGTGTATCAGAATATAAATTATAGCCGTTCATCAACGGTAACAATTCAGAACGGTAACAAAACGGTAACAAAATTGGAAATCGAATTTTTTAAAAAAATTTCAACATTTTGTACAAGCACAATCGGTAGTTTAAGAAAATCTTAAACTACCGATTATGATAAGTAGCCCCAAATTGGAAATCGAGATTTTTTTGAAAATTTCAACATTTTGTACAAGAACAATCGGTAGTTTAAGAAAATCTTAAACTACCGATTATGATAAGTAGCCCCAAATTGGAAATCGATTTTTTTAAAAAACTTTCAACATTTTGTACAAGCACAATCGGTAGTTTAAGAAAATCTTAAACTACCGATTATGATAAGTAGCCCATTGAAAATCGAGATTTTTTTGAAAATTTCAACATTTTGTACAAGAACAATCGGTAGTTTAAGATTTTCTTAAACTACCGATTATGATAAGTAGCCCCAAATTGGAAATCGATTTTTTTAAAAAAATTTCAACATTTTGTACAAGCATAATCGGTAGTTTAAGAAAATCTTAAACTACCGATTATGATAAGTAGCCCCAAATTGGAAATCGAGATTTTTTTAAAAAATTCAACATTTTGTACAAACACAATCGGTAGTTTAAAAAAATCTTAAACTACCGATTATGATAAGTAGCCCCAAATTGGAAATCAAGATTTTTTTAAAAATTTCAACATTTTGTACAAACACAATCGGTAGTTTAAAAAAATATTAAACTACCGATTATGATAAGTAGCCCCAAATTGGAAATCGAGATTTTTTCAAAAATTTCAACAATTTGTACAATCACAATCGGTAGTTTAAAAAATTCTTAAACTTAAGTAGCCCCAATTTGGAAATCGAAATTTTTGGAAAACTCCTGGACACTCGCAATCGATAGGTTTAAATTTGTACAAACTACCGATTATGATTAGTATCCCTAAATTGGAAATCCTAATTTTTTGAAAACTCCTGGACACTCTCAATTGGTAGTAAATTTTTTATACAAACGACCGATTGTCGCTGAAAGTACATAATCGGAATTTAAGTAATTTCTAAACAACCGATTACTGATTAATTTACTCATTCGGTAGACCCGCTAACTACCGATTGCACATGTAAAATTTATAGAACATAACTTGTTAAAAATAAATCGATGGAAAATCAAATGATAACTCAAAAAAATACATATAATCATCTCAAATCGGAAACCTTCAGACCAGAAATGTTAAACACTAAAATAATATCCTTCAATTTAACGATTACAACCTAATTCCTAACTTTTTTGGTTTTAGGAAAAGGAGCACGAGTAACAGAGGCTTCAGGTTCATCGGCTTGAGAAGCAGGGACATTGGCTCGAGGAGCAGCACTCGTTGAACCGCGAAAAGGTTTAGTCTTCTTAGTAGTTACATTCCTCGTCGCCGTCGTGATCGTACATGTATCTCCGAACTGCGGAGCATAATCTTCGTTATCAAGGTTGAGGAGGATGTCTTTATCTCCCCCATTGAGGCACGAACCTACCTTCTTTGACAGAAACGCAATCCTCTTCTTCTGTTTTTAGGCAATAACAATCAAACGATTATCATCTATAATATTGACCCGTAAAACTAAAATCAAAAGGAAATAACATTACGTACCAGCCTTTATAAGGCCGACGGGTTGTCTTTGAAGATGGACCTATACTCGTGCACCCTGGTGCTCTTTCCTTTGTCTTCACAGATCACTTTAAGATGAGAATGCTCCCGATACCATACCATATAAGCTGAGGTTATCTTATCACCTCGGTTTACAAGTCTCCCCTCGTCGATCATGTAATGCATTCTGTTGTTCCAATCTTCAACAGATGGGTTGGGCGTGTAAACAACTTGGATCGTGTCTTTACCACAAACACTATTTGGAACGTCCAATTTGAACTTGCCATGGATGTGAGGCCTGGGTTCTACTTGGACATAACCCATTTGACGTAGGACCTTAGAGGCATTGTAGATTACATATCCTGTTGGATGCCACAAGGTTCCAAAGTACATGGCCAACTCAGACCTTCGCGCTATAGTACCATCAGCTAGCTCTTCCCTGTAGGGATCAAAACATACACCTGGGACCTCCATGGAGTCTAGGTTCCTCCTTAAAACAATCAACTCCTGCTCCTTGAACCTTGAATGGTTGCCCAAAAAGATATATTTTGGCCTCAGGTTGTGCCTCTCTCCAAATCCGGCTTCTGTCTTGCCAACTCCAGGGAGGGAAAGTGATCGTAGATCCAAGCCTAATGAACATATCAAACCAAGTATGAGAAAATTGAAAGAGCAAAAGAAGAAAGAATAAATACCAATCAAACCATCAATGAAGTTACTAAAATACCTGCAATAAGCTCACGTTCCCTGCTATTTGGCTAGTCTCTTCCCGGGATGCGTTCCTCATCTCTTCCATCAAAAACGCAAGACAAGCAGTGCCCCACGAATAGTCTCTAACTTTGTGGATGGAATCCAAAAGTTGTAGCAGTTTGGCGTCAACCCGGTTGCCACTAGCATTTGGGAAAATTACACATCCCAAAACGCACAGAAGATATGCATTTGCTGCAGCTCTAACCTGGTCATCGCTGAACTCTGGGTTGGCCTTCTCTTTTACCAAGTTGCCTCTGAACCTTTCCATCAAATGAACTATACTAAATTTCCTGGTTCTGTATTTAACGCACCGGTCAAACTCTTCGTTAGAGGTCTCTCGGTCTCAGCCAAAGTACTTCTCGGTCAAAGCATAAAGCTGGTCCCAGCTTAACTGCTTCACATAATCAAACTTGACCGCCGTACCATGGTCGGTCAGACCTAGAATCTGCACCACATCATCGGGAGTGATGATCATCTCTCCCCACGGCATGTGGAAAATATCGGTCTCTGGATAATACCGCTCCATGAATTCCGATATCGACACACGGTCGTGTTTTAACATGGAGTTTTCGACAGCCGTAGATAGCCCGAGCTCAGTATAATTTACTGGAACCGAGGACACTCATCCTTCAACGGCCAGTCGTTCATCTTATATGGTGCGACAGTAGGTTTCAGTAGACGGACCGCATTAGAATGGTCCTAATATACACGACGACTTAAAAACAACTAGAATAAAAGTTAACACTTATACGAATAAGAAGACAATATGTCAAGAATGGTGTTTTATAATTATTACCTCGGTAGAGTAGATTTCTTTGTACCAAGAATCCTTGTAGCCAAACAATAGACGTCCTCCGTCTCTTGGGAGCCCGAGTATTTGACCTTGTCGGGGACCCTTAATCTTCAGAGAGTCGGGGACCTTGTGTCCTCGTCTCTTCCTTGGTTGTTTCTTTGTACCCGTTTCTTCTTCTTATTGGGTAGCATTTGGTCCACCTCCTTCGAAGTGTTGATCTTGAGGAGCACTTGGTCCTCCTTCTTCGTTTTGGCTAGCGCTCTTTTGTCGTCTAGCACTAGCGGTAACCTTCTTACCGCCTCCACGACGAGGGCCCGATAGAATTGTATCGTGGGCTTGCTTTGATCGTCTTTCCCTTTTTGATACAAGATAAAGAACAATTATTTCAATACATAAAACGGTAGACAAAGTAAGTTGAACTCAACATATTATTAACAATCGGTAGTCAAAAAAACAACTTAACTACCGATTGTGTATAATCGGTAGTACAAAAAACAACTTAACTACCAATTGTTCACAATCGGTAGCTCGGGCTCTACATTAACTACTGATTGTGCATAAAAAAAATGGGACCACAAAAGTCTACGGACACACACACACAATCTGTAGTTATATAAAAAATTTAACTACCGATTATCACTAAATTTGGATCCAGTAGAATAATCTGTAGTTTAGGTGTAAAAATAACTACCGATTGTGATCGATGTTTTTGAGGATCACTAACTAGCACAATCAGAGGTTTAACACTAAATGAAACTACCGATTATCACTACTTTTACATCCAGTAGAATAATCGGTAGTTTATGTCTAAATCTAACTACCGATTGTGATGAGTGTTTTTGAGGTTCACTGAACACTCACAATCGGTAGTTTAAGCCTACAAAACTACCGATTATTACGAAATTTTAATACAGAAGAACAATCAGTAGTCTTAACCTAAAGATAACTACTGATTGTGCATGATCTTCATGAGCAATGAAGAACACTGCCACAATCGGTAGTTTAATACAACCACGAAACTACCGATTGTGCTACTGCACCTAAAACTCTTGGCGTTCTACTCATTAATTCAGGCGATTTAAGCAATATAAACAAAAATCATGGTAAACCCCTAACCTTATTGGAGCCATCAACTGCTGGAGAGGAAGATTTTCGTATCCGGACTCCGTGTCTACTTCATCCTCATCGCGTTCATCGCTTTGTTCTTGAACAATTTCTCGATCTCCTGCAAATAGGGCAAATGGCGGCCACTCTGCATTAGGAGGTTGACGAGATGTTTGCTTTTGTCGAGGCATCTTTAGATTGTAGTAAGTACGATTAATTGGTTTACGATCATACGATGAATTGGTTTACGATTAATCGGTTGAAGATCAGAAGAAAATGGTGGAAAATCGGTAGTTTGAAGAGTAATCGGTAGTTTTGAAATTGAGAGGAGAAGAAGATAATCGGAAGTTTGAATGGTGAAAGTGTGAAATAGATTTAGGTTTAGGTTTTATATATGAAATGTATTTTGGTAATAATTAGATTAATGAAAGGTTTTATGGTAATTTTACATACCCCTTAGGTTACCCCTTAGCTTCTCTCATTGAATGGCTTTAAAAAAATAGCCCCTAAATGGTTTTTGTTAGCCCTTAAATTCGCCAGGATAAACTAAACCAACTAAGTTAAGGTAACAATTCTAGCAAGAACAAAAAAACAACATTAGTTGGACTTTATTATTTTCCAGTATCTCCTGGACTCCTACTTCCCGAACTGAGTCAAATAGTAAGGATGCGCGTGAAGTTAGGGATACATGTAATTTGTGTTTACATTAGTGTAGTCTGTAACTCTACTTGATCATTTAGATACTCAAATTGGTGGTGAAGTAATAATGGTAGGATCACCCTATCCCATAATATTATCTATTTTTTTATTTCTTTTCTTGAGGATTTTGGTTGAGAGTGTAAGTTTTCATTTAAAGAAGACGAAGAAAAGGATATAACGAGGATAGAGACGATAGAAAACATTATAACAGTTTTGGGTTTAGATATGCGACAAAGTACTAATCCAATTTAAATCCTTATTTTCTATCATCACTAACTATGAGTAAAATGTTTGCTTCTCATTTTCTACTTAATGAACTTTCACGTTGTTTTACTTTACTTTATCGTTAACTAGATATTATTGAAAATATGGTTAATTAATATTTGGTATTCAAGTTTTGATCAGCTTTAGTCCTTGGTCTAATATTTGTCCAATGTTAGGGATTGGTACTTGGACTGGATGTTGACCCAAGTTAATTGTCTATGACCTGACTTTAATTAATTTTGTAAAATAAAAAACTGTAAAAATACTGAGTTTACAAGTCTAGCCCTGAAGTGGGTCTAAGATCCAACGGTTGAAAAAAGAAAAAACTAAAACATTAACTCCCAAATTTTCCCTGCATAATCAAACATAAATCATTTTTCATTCATTCACCACTGTAACTCAACTCAAACATTCTTCCTGCAATTCAGTATAAACCTAAACACAACTACAATTATTTCACAACCATCATTTTCCCATCTGCAACATTATTCATTTCAACTTCTTGAACTTTTGAACCATGATCACTTGCAAAATTATCTTCAATCATATTCAACTTCTTCTTTACTTTAATTCAATCCAGTTATCCATCTCTAATTTCATCTTATATCTTCATAATTGAACTTCAATTTCAATTTCTTAAAACCCTAATTTCAATTTAAAATTTGGGGAAGAACACCGAAACCCTAACTATCAATTCTCCAATAAATCAGCTTCTAAACTTCAATCAATTCATAAACCATGCTTATTCATCTACTAATTAACTTAATACACTTATCAATTTCATCTTCTAAAGTTTTTATAAAAATCTCATGAAACCCTAATTTTACAGTTTCTTCTTGATTCTTACTCTTCTCTGAAATTAAACCTTAATCATAACCATCCTCTTCTCCATCTCATAAACCTAAAATCCATCTTCAACTACTCAATTTTATCATTAATCTCATACATAGAAACTCATTCACAATCACTTAATCTCATCTTGAATTTCTTATAGACTAAGATTTAGTTCTAGAAACCCTTATTAAATTTCCCCAATCTTCTTCTCTTCTTTTCATCACTCTTCCCTACAAAGCCCGAATTCTCAACAACAAAACCCTAGTTTTTCTGAATCAAATCTAATGGAGTTTACTGAGAAAACGAGTTTGATTGTTAGGTTGATTTCTAATAGATTGAAGATACAGAAGATCGAATTGAGAGTTGGGTTGATTAGTGAATGTGAAATAGATGAAGAATGGGTTTAAAGAATGGCACCAAGAAATACAGAGAATAGAAGAAGTTTTTGCTGCCATGGAAATCAGAGAGAGTTGATGGGTCGGGTGTTAGGTAGAAGGTGTGAGGAAGGATTAAGAAGATGAAATTATTAAGTAAACCTTAGGTAGAAGGTTTTTATTTAATTTAATTATAAATTTTTGTTTTTGGTTTATTTAATAATTAATAAACAGAAGTGAATGAGTTAACCTAGTGAATCGTAGTCAACGTCCAGTCCAGGTACCAATCCCTAACATTGGACAAATGTTGGACCAAAGACTAAAGTTGGTCAAAACCAAAGTACCAAACATCAATTAACCCTTAAAATTAATACATATCTAATAAAATTACCAATTTCACAAAGATAACATTTCCCTATCTTTATCTAAATAACCCATATGCTCTCTTTCTAGTTTGTTGAAAATTATAATTTTTGAAAAATATCATACCTTGAATTGTTATTAACAACTGGTTCTCCATTGTTGTCCATTCTTGAGCTTTAAAATATAACAAAAAAGATCAAACAAGACAAGGTGTCAGTAAAGGAACAATATACATTGGCCAACAATCAAAACATAGACATTCTCAATTCCAATGTACACCACTTATACCTTGCAAACTATGTACTTGGACATCATTGATTCCCTCGAACATTACTACTCAACTTGCTAACTGGTTATACATGTTTGTAATACCTTCAAAATGTAGAAAGTTCGAAGAGACAATTTATCAAACAATTACTCTACCAATAGTAAAGTAAAAAGAAATAACAACAATTCTGATTTCGTGGAGAATAATAAAAAAATACAGAGAAGATTCAAAAATGAAGGGATGCCCGTACCTTTAAAATGCGATTGTAGTAGAAATTGAGATTGTTATGCAATAAATTTGATGGAATTTGAAGCAAAATGGGTCATTTGAAATAGTTACAATGAAGTGGATTTTTTTTTTTGAATGAAATTGATGAAGAAATCAATCAAATTCGAGTGATCTAATAGAGAATTGGAAGAACTTTGAACTTCTAATTTGTTTGTAAGATTGTTACTTAAGGAAATTTGTAATCAATTTGTTTGATTATCTCATATTTGTATCCTAATTTCATGAAATTATAATTTGAAGGAAACTGATTTTGAAATTTTTGTACAAAAAGTATGACAGACATGAAGTTGTTTTTTGATCGTATAGAGGGCCTCCCTTTGGTCGGACGAAAATCTATATAAACTTTGTATGATAGTCCGTTTATCTTGTGCACGCGACCTGACTCCTACTAAAAACTTGTTTCCTATATGGAAGTCATCTATTAATTCCTACCAAAGTTTAAATTATTTTTTTACCACTTTTTGCACTTGTAGTGCGGATTAGGATGCACTTTACTTTAGCATGTGCAACCTCCTTGTGTATCTTAATGCTTCTTCTTCCATCAGGAAGACCCGACATTGTTTACGGTGCTAAAAGAATTCAATGTACTTCATATTTAGCTAGATTGACATTTATCTCAGCAGTTTTTGTGTTATTTTTTATCAGCCAAAATGATAAGTTTAATCAAACGAATAGACAATTTCATTTTAATACTAAAGAGAAATAGCCAGATGGGTAATTAAGATGATTGCTACTAAAAACACTAAGAAATCAAGATTTCTATGGAATCACTATACCCATGGTATTCAAATTGGATTTTTTTAGATTCCACTAATATCTTAGGTATTATTTTGTCTTTTTCAAAAACATAAAATAATTTCTTAGGTATTAAATTTACTTAAGATTTCTTGTGATGGTAGAGGGCCAAGGTATACACGGGTTTTTATGGATAATTGTAGGTAAAATATGATATTATTATCTTTTATCAATCTCAACGCAAACCATGATAGCTTCATGGATTCTTATGGATAGTTTATGCTAGATTTTATTTTTATCACTGTATGATATATTTTTCCACTGAAATATAGCATTTCCTCCCATGGATTTATAAGACTATGTTGGACATGAGTTTCTCTTTTAAAAATAGCATTCTCCTTCATTGACTTGTTCATTTCCTCCATTAGGACCTCATTGTATTTTCTCTCATTCATCTCCATATATTTCCCTCGTTAAATTACCTCTTCAAACTTTGGATTTGACCTAAAATATGAAAACTTTTACGAAGTTCTTTTGGTTTTCTATGTACTTTACTTTCTTTTGAGAAATTATTTTTGTGTTTCAAAATCTATCTCAATAACTCCGTTTATATAATATTTTGTGCATAGCATGTCCCAAGCCGGGATAAAGGAGGAGGGGGTCGTGATAGGCGTGGCAAGCCAACAATTGAAATTTAGCTATTCTCTTATGAAATGAAACTTATAGATTTTCATTGGGGCGTAACCCTCTTAGCGACATGCCACATCGGACCCGGGTGTGGTGTTAAATGAGAAAGGGTCGGGTCATCACCTCCTTAGTGACACGCCGTATCGGGATATGGGTATGGTATTAAATGAAAAGCAAAGGCTGGATCGTCCCCTCGTTAGTGGCACGTCACATCGCGCCCGGATATAGTGACAAATGAGCGAGGGTCTTCGCAATATACTTGACGAGTACGAGGGGCAATGAAGCTAGCCGAGGTAAGTAGGATTCGTCTAGGTAGCTGGAATATAGGATCCCTAACAGGAAATCTAAGAAAGAAAATTGATAGTTTGTTACGGAGACATGTAAATACCGTATGTGTGCAGGAGACTAAATGGATGGGTCAGAAGGAAAAAGAGATGGATGGCACATGTTGCAATCTAGGGTACATATGAGAATAACGAAACAAATAGGGTAGGAATTTTAATATATAAGAACCTCAAGATAGTCGACGTTAGAAGACAAGGGGATAGGATCATCCTAGTCAAGATCGTAGTGGGTGATATGGTTTTCAACGTCATTAGCATGTATGCCCCACAAGTAGGTCTAAGTGAGGACACCAAGCGGAAATTTTTGGAAGATCTATATGACATGGTTAGAGGTGTGCCTAATAATGAGAAGTTTTTCATGGAGGATACTTCAACGGCCATGTTGACACAAGTAGTGTGGGTGTTGAGAGGGTGCATGAAGGGTTTCAGTATGGTGATAAGAACCAATAAGGGGATTAAATCATAAAATTCGCTATAGATTATGACCTCATGATAGCTAACACCTTTTTCAGGAAAAGAAAATCCCATATAATTACCTTAACTAGTAGTCAACACTCTAGTCAGATAGATTTTGTCCTTACTAGGAGAGAGGAAAAATGAGAGTGCATAGATTGTAAGGTTATACCCGGAGAATATATTGTATCACAACATCAACTTTTGGTATAGTAATTTCATCTCCGTCTATGTATTCAACAAGACAAAGGATCATAAATTACGAGGACAAAGTAGTGGAATCTCAAAGGAGACACCTCAAGGGTGTTCAAGGATAGGGCGACAATAGAAGGTTTGTGGAACGTAAAAGGATATGTGAATAACATGTGAGAGGAGAGGGTAACTCGCATTCGTAAAGTAGTTGCGGAAGTGTTTGGAGTAACAAGAGGTAGACGTGAAACCACATACACTTGGAGGTGGAACGATGACGTGCAAAAGGAGATTAAAAAGAAAAAGGGGTGCTATAAATGCTTGCATCATCAAAAAAGTGAAGATAACATACTGAGGTACAAAACGGCGAGAAATAATGCAAAGAGGGTTGTGAGTGAATCAAGGGGTCGTGCTTATAAAGATTTGTACCAGATGCTAGGCATGAATTAAGGAGGGAGAGAAGAAAATTTATAGAATAACCAAACTCTGAGATAGGAAGACGATGGAATTCAATCAAGTTAAATGCATCAAAGACGAGAACATTCGACTTTTGGTGATGCACGACGAGATACATAACACATGGAGAGAATACTTCATAAGCTTTTCAATAGGGAAGACGATAGTAACACGATCGAACTTGAGGAATCTTTCGATGACACCTACATAAGATTTGTTCGGAGAATTCAAAAGTTGGAGGTAAATGAGGCGTTAAAAATGATGAAGGTAGGAAAGGCTATGAGGCTTGATAACATCCCTATTGAGGTGTCGAGATGTAGGGATAACTTGGCTAACCAAGTTATATAGTAGCATTTTTCAATAAAAAAAATGCCAGACGAGTGGAAGAAAAGTGTGACGAATAACCGATTTGGTTTTATGCATGGGAGGTCAACCACAAAGGAAATATTCTTGAAAAGATAAATTTTGGAGAGATACCTGAAGCAGAAGAAGGATCTACACATGGTTTTTATTGACTTAGAGAAAATGTATGACAAAGTACCGAGAAAGGTCATGTAATGGGCTCTTGTAAATAAGAAAGTTCCCACAAAACACGTTACCCTCGTCAAGAATATGTAAGATGGCGTTGTGACCAGTGTCAGAGCATGCAATACCGAGGCTAGTGGCTTTTCTATTGGGATAGGTTACACCAAGGGTCAACTTTGAGACCTTATATTTTTCCTTAGTAATCGACGAAGTTACAAGGGACATTCAATGGGAGATCCATTGGTGCATGCTCTTTGTTGATGATGTGGTGCTAATTTACGAGAGTAGGATAGGGGTTGATTGAAAACTGGAGTTGTGGAGACAAAATCTTGAATCCAAGGGATTTAGACTTAACATGACTAAAACTGAGTATATAAGGTGCAATTTCAGCGATGCTAGACCAGAGGATGGAGATGTTACTTTGGCCGGAAGCAGTACCTAGGAAGGACACTTTTAGATATTTTGGGTCGATGTTGTAGAGCGATAGCGAAATTGATGAGGATGTTGTCTGTAGATTCGAACGGGATGGATGAAGTGACGAAGGGCGACGAAAGTCTTATGTGACCAAAAAGTACAAAAGCTCGAAGGCAAGCTATATCAAATGACGATTAGACCTGTGATGTTGTATGGTGCCAAATGTTGGGCTAATAAAGACAACACATTCATAAGATAAGTATAGCAGAAATGCATATGCTGCGCTGGAGTTGTGGACATAGTAAACATGACCGAATTAAAAATGATGATATACGCGATAAAATTGGAGTAACGTTGATTGAGGAAAAACTTATTCAACACCGACTGAGATAGTTTGCACATCTCCAACGGAGACCTCCGTAGGCACCGATGCACACTGGTATCATAAGTTGTGTTGTAAACACAAAGATAGGCATAGGTCGACCAAGATTAACATGAGATGAAGCAGTAAAAATAGACTTAAAGGAATGGAACGTGTCCAAGTATTTGACTTCGAACAGAAATGCATGAAAGTTAGCGATAAACGTACCAGAACCATGACTTATGGAGTTTAGTTAAGATTTATTTAATAATAACATTAGAGGGTATGACTCGGTTTAGCGGCCCGAGATCAAGGACTTAAAGCTTAGGACTTTGACCTCTATGATTTAGTAGTATAGTTAATATCTGGATTATTCTAAACAATGTTCGTAGAATTACTATATTTTTACTGTTTTTTTTCTTTCTGCTGCTTTTGATTTTGGTATCTTCGACGTGGCCAGTTCCATATCTAGCCAAGCAACTTGTTTGGAACTAAAGGCTTGGTTGTTGTTGTTCTTTGAAATTTATTTCAAACTTTTTAAATCAAAATTAATCCAAATTCAATGCATTATATATCTATAAGAATTCAGGATTCTTTTAAGAAACCTTATAAATCCACTAGATTCAAACAAAACTATAATCTATTTTATCCGTATAAAAAATGATGTCCCATGTTTACTATGTCGAATATAAATTATATATATATATACTTGGACCTATGATTCTAATTGTGATTTTGAATAAACACTTTCGTCAAAAATATTATTGGATTTCCCCAACCTCGGGTTTGGATCGTACACCAACTCCATGTTCGAATTCTTATCTCACAACCATAAATCTAGTGGTTGTTCAAGGTTTTATTTATTGTAAGCCATAAAAATATCATGGTTTTTCTATTATTGGGTGCCACCCCACTCTTTTGGACACTAGATCCTGGAATGTTAATAAAAGTATCATTTTGACAATGTTTGTTTTGAGAGGATTGTTTATATTCCCTTAAGCCAGTTATGTACTCCTGATAGGAAGGCTTGGGAGCTTTCGAAGGTTCAGTTCTAAAATTGCCTATTTGGGTCTTAGAATTCTTAGGCATTCCCCAAATATGAAACTTTGGAAGTATATTTGGAAGATTAAATTTCCCTATCGTATTCAATTATTTCTCTATAAATTTGTCAAGAATTTTATTCCTGCTCGTACATTTATGCAAACTAGATTGCCTCTCTCTATTGTCTTATTCCCAAGGTGTTCTTTGGATGGTGAGCCTGTGATGCATGATATAGTTTTGTTTCACTTTGCTATCATAAAGTTACCTCTAATAAAGTTTTTATTGAATAGTTAGACTTTTGGTTGTTGAACCATTATTCTTCTTTCCAATCTGCTTTTTACTGTTATTCTTTGGTATATCTGGACTAGTCGCAACAGCTCCTATTTGGGGATTAATGGAAATTTTTTTAAAAGGCCTTTGGTATCCATTTATAAATGGGTTCCACGACAACTGTGATTTCCTTTCTACCATTTTCTCTTAACTTGTTTGTAGAGACTGTTGAGAGATTAATATGACTGACCTTTTGGTTAAATTGAGTGTTAACCTTTCTCTAATTTTGTGTATCAGATCTTGTCTTTGTATATACAAAGTTGTTTCACCTTTTATCAAACTAATGATTAAGAGAGAACTTTGTTGAGCTTTGCTAAGTAACCATTGTCTTATCATTATAATAATTATCCTAAATTTAGGACAATAACGACCTGAGTTATTAAAAGAACCAGTCTTATTATTCGTTATGAGTTTAGCCACTTCAGTATAATGAGTGCGATACTTAATGTTACCTTATGGTGGATCCATTTTCTTTAGAACTCGATAGGTTTTGTTTTTTTCTATCACTGTAGGTGTTTTTTGCTTAACATTGTTGGAAGTGCTTTCTTTGATGACTACCCTTGAAGAGTTTGTGATGTGATTATAGACAGTGGTAAAAAGATTATCGTTCACTCAGACTTGTGAAGATTGATTTTAGACCTAAATTCTAATACTAAAATAGAAAACTTAAGCAAAAGATTGTAGCAAGTTTATAAAAAAGACCGAGACAAAGGATTCCACCATTAAACAATTTTTTAAGTGATTTTATATTGATAATTATGCAATTCTTTAACCTTCAAATTGATTCTAACTATTGCCTAGACAAGTAAATTTTCAAAATAATAGTTGTAAATCGAAAGCATGGAACATAAAAAGTACTAAACTAAGCATGATCCATCAAAAGAAATCACAACTATTTAATCAAAATCATATATTCAATTTTTATTCAGTGCAAATAATCATAAAAAGAAATAAAAAAATTAATTAAATAGAAATTTCCATTTTATTATTGAAATAATGACTTCCTCCGTTGTCCCAGTGTTGGGGTTTATCTTTTCATGTTAAAAATACTCTCAAAAGATTTATTCATAGCTCAAAAAATGTTAACAAAGAAGAAAAGAAAATGGCACATAAAAACGCAACGAATATTTCTGTTTCAAAGAAGAAATGGACACAATTCACTAAACTCTTCTTTGCAACGCTAAAAAGAACAAGAAAAGATCACTTTCATTAACGACAGTTTTCTCCCGCTGTTGATTTGAAGGAAATGGTGACAACTTCTGCGACTGTCTTCATATGTTGCTTCTTCTTCTTCTTCTTCTTCTCTCGGCCAAGAACCCTAAGTTGCAGAGATCTTTTATTTTTTTGTTTTCTTAGAATCTGACCTCTCCAACCCCCTTCAATTGATCTTCTCGTCCCTATTTATAATACAACACCAACCCAACTCAAAATCTTTTCAAAATCCTCTCAAATCTTCTCTTTGAATATTCTCGGCAATAAACTCTTGATCATCATATCTCATTTATATGGCAGAATCTCGAACTGATTTTCTTTTTTTTTATTGCCTTGCTTGTCTTCATAAGATTTCAAACATTACCCAAAGTTTCCAATCTATTTTCTTTCCTTCCTATTATTTCACGAGAAGCTTTATCTCTCACGATTCCGTTTTGAGGAAAATATTGTTCGTGTATTTTTAGTTGGTTTTGACTTATCCAAATCTCATATGAATCCTCCTTATTATAACAAGAATATATTCTTGTATTAAAGTCCTAAATTTTTTGTTGAAACCACGTCCAAAATTCTTCATAGATCCAAAGTAGATTTTCCCACCAGTATTTCGATTTGAAATATAAAGGTCGACGCCTTTATCCAATGCCTGGGTGCTTTTAACACTTTTCTGGGGTGCCTTTTGTAATTTTCCTGGGGTTGCAAACATCACTTTTCGAGCCAATTTTTCTACAAAATTTTATTTCTATAAAAACACCTACAAACACATAAAATACCAAAATAAGTACAAAAATGATTACTAACAAAATGGAGAATTGAGATCAAATCAGACACAAAAATGTGTCTGTCAAATACCCCTAAAACTATTATTTGCTAGTCCCTGAGAAAATATAATCTAGAAAATAAAAATCCTAACTCATTTTCACAGGCATCACGATTGCACTTAGCGTGTACAACAAGCCTTTGAACCCCTAGGTGGCCCTAGTGGACGAGTGTTGTCTTGTGAGTGTTTACAAGAGATATACCCACAAAATCTTTTACTCCAAACCCTAGCTACTTGTGAACGATTGAGGGTAGACACTAAACATGCTATTTAGTTGGCTATTAAATTCTTTGGCTATGGGAATCATTACCCTATATGAATCCAATTGTTGTATATGAGTTTGCACTCAAGCATACTAAAATTCATATATAAGAAAACAAAGCACTACTCAGAAAGTCGTACACCACCATACTAGGAATCTAACAAACCACAATCACATGGATAGATTAAGAAGATGGGTATGAAGATAGAATTGTGCGCATGTTGACTAAGGTGAATGGTGTTTCCCAGAATATATGTATGATCGTCAGCGCCAAGATGAACCCTAATAGATTGAGATACGCACCCACTGGTCTGAATCTTAATTCTAGTATCAACTTAGCTGGTATATACAAAGGCCCAACGGCCGATTTATTGCATATATACAATTATTTTTTTTATTTTTTTTAAAGTACGAACAATATGATTGGATCATTTGAATCCAAGCGCATGCTCATTTTCAGCAGGTTACTGATAGTTCCCATAGATCCCGCGTTCCACGCTTGCTTAGGCTACAAATACAGAGAGAACACACATATTTCTATCCAAGTGTCATTTTTTTTAAAATTATTGATCAAGTTCAATTAAAATAATGGGGCTTAATTGATCTCAATCATTCTACTTTATCCTGGCGACAACAAGGCGATACTAGTGCCCTACCAACTCACTTAGAGAAACACAAAAAGTTGCAAAAATAAAAACAGAGCGTGATATGGTGACGACTATCATGTTATTTCTAACATCTGAACTCTGTCCTTTTATGAATAGACCATTTAGTTGGGTCCCTCAACTCATACATCCAAGAGGTTTGTTTCCATCTACTTAGAATGGTTAGTGTCATCCTGAATTGTTCACAAGTCTCTAAGTTTTGGAGTTTCATTATTGGACTAAAAGTTTCTCCCTTACCCCAAAACTTAAATCCAACATTGTTCTCAATTTTCTAAAAATAAATGATTAAAAACATGAATAAGGAGAAACTGTTATAAATTGAAGAAAAGATTAAAATAAGTATATTACCGTGTCGTATGAGCATGGGTTACCTCCCAGCAAGTGCTAAGTTTAAAGTCTCCAGCAAAAAAAGATTTGAATAAACTGATGAACAACAACAGTCTTATGGTGTGGGTAGAATTTCGTAACAAAAACCTCTACAAGACCATCCCAGGTGGTGATTGTTTTAGAAGGAATAAAATGATACCACTCCTTGGCTTTATCATCAAGAGAGAAGGGAAACAAATGTAACCTAAGCACATCTTTGGAGACATTCAGATAACTCATTGTTTCACAAATCATTTCGAAGTCTCTTATGTGGGTATACGGGCTCCGGTTCTCTAACCCCCTAAATGTACGAAACATGCCAATTGTCCCAGGTTTTATATTAAATTTGATAATAGTGGTTGGGATAACTACCCCTGGGTCACGTACTACCCTAGAAGTGTTCATACGATCTCTTAGGGTCTTGTTTACCTGGACCTCATTCTCATTATTACCACCCATTTCAGAAAAAATGGATATACCACCTAAATCCATATAATGGGTCGGATTAAACAAAAAGGGTCATTTTCTTCAAGTCTATCTCCTACACGAACCCAATGAGGCATACACAAGCAAGAATACATGTGTTTAACAAGAATATATGCACATGGAAATGCTGGGGTTCACAATTTTAGGTAAGCTTGGTTTACCTTAACAGAATATAATTACAGTCAAAGACTGGTCAAAGGTACAAGGTTAAAGCCTGTGGACTTTCAGCTGGTAACTCCCATAAGGCCCAAGGCACGGGATCAACTTACTTATCCATGAGTTTTCCTAAAAATTGGTGATCTGACGAAGGTGCAAAATGGTGTGTGCACTTGTTTTTTTTTTAAATAATAATAATTAAAATACAAAAAATAATAAACAAGCAAGCAGTAAGAATAAAAATTAAAATCTTTAGCAAAAAAATTTCAACCTTTTGGCCACAAAATCTTCAACCTTTTAGCAACGATTTTTCATCTTCTTCATTACAGTCATATTTTTTTTTCCTGATTTTGATTTCTTTTTTTCTCTGGCAGAGAAAGCCCCACCAAAACTCTTCTAAAACCTCTATATTTATAATCGAACACCCACAACTCATCAAATCTCGTAAAAAAAATTTATTAATGGATAATCTCGAGAATATTTTGTTTCTTTCGTTGTTGATGTTCTGCGTGATCTAATTATGCTATTCCCGTATTAAAACACCAGAAAAGATGATGTTGCCTTGTTGTTGTTTCCAATCCTTGTTGAGATGCAATCAAACCGAAAATATTTCTTCCCTTTTTCATATATATTGCCACCTCCTCTTGTCGTGAATAGAAAATATTTTGTTGTTTCTTATTCAATCTTGAGTTGTTCTATCCAGCTCCAGAATATATTTCATGGTCTCAACAAATTATTTCTTTAACTCGTTCGAGAGTATTTCCTACCATATGTACTCACGAGAATTAGTTAATTTTATGTGTTGAAACCGTGTAGAAATAACTCCTTCATAGGCAAAAAGATATTCTTGTCGTAAAACTCTTCCAACTTCCAAATCACGTAAGCAATTACACCCATATAAAGGAGAAATTTTCTTGCCAAAATCCAGTTTTGAAATAAAGAGAAATGGGTGCCTTTATGCAACGGTTGGGGTGCCTTTATTAAAATTTTATGGGTGCCTTTAGTAATTTTGTGTGTGCCTTTAACACCTTTTCGAGCCAATTTTTCCAAAAATATTTATTCTCCAAAAATACCTGCGAACATAATAGATCCACAATATAAGTACACAATTGAGTTCTAACGATCTACAAATTGAGAATAAATCAGACACAAAAATGTGTCTATCAAATACCTCCAAACTTATTATTTGCTAGTCCTCAAGCAAATCTAGAAAATAAAAATCCTAACTCACTGTTGTAGGCATCGCAATTGCACTTAGCGTGTGCAACAAGCCTTTAAACCCCTAGGTGGCCCTAGTGGACAAGTTTTGTCTCTTGACGGTTTACAAGAGGTATACCCATAAAACCTTTTACTCCAAACCCTAGCTACTTGTGAACGATTGAGGATAGACACTAAACATGCTACTCAGTTGGCTACTAAATTCTTTGGCTATGAGAGGAATTACCCTGTTTTGAATCCAATTGTTGTGCACGAGTTTGTACTCAAGCGTACTAAAATTCATATAAAAGAAAACAAAACTCTACTCAGATAGTCGTACAATGAACCACGATACTCAGAATCTAACAAACCACAATCACATGAATTGATTAAGAAGATGACTAGGGAGATAGAAGTGGGCATGTGTTGACTAAGGGGAACGGTGTTTCCCAAAATATCTGTATGAACATTATGCTAAGGTGAATTTAGATAAGCACCCATTGGTCTGAATCCTAATTCTAGTATCAACACAGCTGGTATATAAAAGGGCCTCAACGGTCGATTTACTGAATATATACAATTATTTTTTATTTTATTTTATTTTTTCGACAATATGATTAGATCTTTTGAATCTAAGCGCATGCTCCTTGTCAGCAGATTACATGATAGTTCCCATGGATCCTGCGTTCCACGCTTGCTTAGGCAATAGAGACAGGGAGAACACACACATATTGCTATCAAAGTGTCTTTTTTTTGTTTTGTTTTTTAATTATTGGTCAAGTTCAATTAAAATAATATGGCTTGATCTCAATCCTGGCGACAACAAGGCGATACTAGTGCCCCACCAAATCACTTAGAGAAACACAACAAGTTACAAAAATAAAAACAGAACGTGATATGGTGACGACTCCAAGATATGGTGACGACTTATCATGTTATTTCTAACACCTGAGCTTTGTCCTTTTATGAATAAACCATTTAGCTGGGTCCCTCAACTCCTACAGACAAGACTTTCGATTCCATCTACCTAGAATGGTCAGTGTTATTATGAATTATTCATAAGTTTCTAAATTTTTTGGAGTTTTTATTATTGCACTAAAAGTTTCTTCCTTACCCCCAAACTTAAATATAACATTGTACTCAATGACAATGTTCCAAATATAAATGATTAAAAATATGAACAAGGAGAAATTGTGTCGCATGAGCATGGGTTACCTCCCAAGAAGTGCTAAGTTTAAAGTCTTCAGCCAGACATTAAATACCAAAAAATGGCTAGTCACCTTTCAAAATCATATACCAATAGCCGAAAAAACTGTAGGTCAACACTACCAAATAGAGCTGACACAAATATAAGATACCTATACTGGATCAGACAAATAAACAAACTGAGCACAACCTTATCTAAGGTTTCGTTCAAGACAACTGGATTTATCTGGAGTGGCCATTTAGCTTCCATATGAGTGTCTTGATTAATAGGTTCAGCCAAACGACGGGTCTCTAATAGCTGGATCTCCTCATGGACATTATCAGGAGGATCGGGTTGTGGAGTCTAAAGAAACTCAAGTAATACCTTAGATGCACAAAGCTCGAGTCCCAAGTTAGGGACTTCAAATAGGGATACTTGATAATCACAAGAATCATCACTACCCTCAAACTTAGGGTAAACATTACTCTCAAATGGACCAAAAACTATTAATTGGATTATATGGTCCCTAAGGTCAGCAACATACCCGTTTTCTTTTGTGGACTGGTCATCTAAATGAACACCATCATCAAAATTATATAATAGATTATCAAATAAAGCCTCATCGACTTCCTCCAATTCACTGAAAGGTTCATCTAATAATTGATTGTCAAAAACAGTGCAGGCTAAAGGATCACGAACTAAAGTGCTAATCATGTTCACCTCTTCTAAATCATCCATCTCAGAAGACTGTCTAATAACATTAAAGACATTTAGCTTAGTGGTCATATTACCAAAAGATATGTTCACAAGTCATGTTCTACAGCTGATGACAACATTTGATGCGGCTAAAAATGGGAGACCTAAAATCACCGGTATTTGAACTTTGGTCCTGAACAGGCTGGGTATCTAGAAGAAAAAAATCCACTGGATAAATGAACCTATCAACCTCAATAAGAACATCCTCTATGACACCACGAGGGACTTTGATAGACCTATCAGCTGACTACATTGTCATTTTGGTCGGTTTCAACTTACCAAACCTAGCTGGGTGTACACATGATACAAGAGTAAGTTAATACTAACTCCAAAGTTAAACAATGCCTTATTAACTACGTGGTTACCAATTACACAAGATATGGTGGGGCATCCGGGGTCTTTATACTTAGGGGGTGTTTGGTTCAGAAGGATTGAACTTACTTGACCAACTAAAAAGGCTTTCTTATGTACATTAAGCTTGCGCTTTCGTGTACAAAAATCTTTAAGGAACTTGGCATAAGCAGTCATTTTCCTAATTGCTTCTAATAACGGAATGTCGATGTTCACTTGCTTAAATATTTCCACTATCTCGTTGAAAGTCGATTCCTTCTTTGTTGGAACTAACAAATGTGGGTATGGGGATTTAGGAACAAAGGTAGTCCTATCAAGAACTGTATTTGACTCTTTAAAGATTGTTTCAGTCTCTTCAGCTACTGGCTCCTCTTGGGAAGTAGAGGGTGGAACTACAATATGTCTACTATCAGGCATGGTTACCTTGTTTTCAACTACCTTTCCACTCCTAAGGGTTGTAACAGATTTCACATGATTGAACAGTTTCTCTCCATAAGATACTTTATAAACTCCTCTAGGATTGGGTTGTGTCTGACTAGGAAACTTATCTTTTTCTCTCAAATAACCTGATTTCGTAAATCGGAAATATCCTGAGAGTTAGGTTGAGCATATGTTTTAAACTTTGTTTAACAGATTGCTAAAACTTTGCAGTGCTCAGAGTTAACATGGAGAGAGACTCTTCTAAACTCATGATTCTCTTATCTGACGGGTTCTGAAACTGGGTTGGACCTGAAGGATTCTTAGTATAGCCAAAACCTGGGGGGATCCTTAGCATTACTAGACTGACCTTGATTTTGTCTCTTAGACCAGGAAATATTTGGATGGTTTCTCCAACCAGGGTTATAGGTTTCTGAATATGGGTCAAATTTCTGACGGTTTTCAAACCTAGAGTTGTTATAAAGATCATGGGCTTGCTTTTCGTATCTAGCATGGTTTGACCCATAATTCATCTCTAATGCCTCTAGGCGCCTAAGGATATCTGACCCATTATCAACTCTATCGACCCTATGGATAAGATTCCTAGATATTTCTGGTTCTCTCATTGAAGCCCATTGCCTAGTTTTCTCAGCTAACTCGATGAACGAGTCAAAAAAATTATCTGGGTCTCGAAGGGTGAAGTCTCCACCACTCATTGTTTCTACCTGCATACAGGTCTCACTATCCATGCCCTCATATAAAATTTGGGCCATGTGGGATTTCTCAAAGCCGTGATGTGGACAGCGGTATAACAATTCATTAAACCGTTCAACATAATCGTGTAGGTTTTCACCTAATTTTTGCTTATAGGTTTGAATAGACTGACGAACAACATCAGTCTTATGGTGTGGGTAGAATTTCGTAAAAAAACCTCCACAAGACCATCCCAGGTGGTGCTTATTTTAGAAGGAATAAAATGATACCACTCCTTGGCTTTATCATCAAGAGAGAAGGGAAACAAACTCAACCTAAGCACATCTTTGGAGACATTCGGATAACTCATTGTTTCATAAATCATTTGGAAGTCTCTTATGTGGGTATACGGGCTCTCGTTCTCTAACCCCCTAAATGTATGAAGCATGCCAATTGTCCCAGGTTTAATATCAAATTTGACAATAGTGGTTGGGATAACTACCCCTGGGTCACGTACTACTCTAAAAGTGTTCATACGATCTCTTAGGGTCTTGTTTAACTGGCATCATTCTCATTATTACCACCCATTTCAGAAAAAATGGATATACCACCTAAATCCATATAACAGGTCGGGCTTAAACAAAAAAGGTCATTTTCTTCAAGTCTATCTCCTACACGAATCCAACGAGGCATACACAAGCAAGAATACAAGTGCTTAACAAGATTATATGCACATGGAAATGCTGGGGTTCACTATTTTAAGTAAGCTTGGTTTACATTAACAGAATATACCTACATCCAAAGACTGGTCAAAGGTACAAAGTTAAGGCTTGTGGACTTTCAACTGGTAACTCCCATAAGGCCCAAAGCACGGGATCAACTTACTTATCCACGAGTTTTCCTAAAAATTGGTGATCTGTCGAAGGTGCAAAATGGTGTATGCACTTGTTTTTTTTTAAATAATAATAAATAAAATACAAAAAATAGAACAAAAGAATAAAAATATAAATAAAAATACTAAAACCTAAAAACAAATCTAAAAACAAGTCTGCGTCGACGGTGTAAAATATTGATGTGGTTGTAGATGTGATAAGAAAAGTATCGTTTACTCATATTTGTGAAGACTCGATTTTAGATTTAATTCCTAATACTAGCAAATATATACAAAAGATGATAACAATATTAAGGATAACTGAGACATAATATTTTACCATTTTTCATATTCATGTGGTTCAAATATTAATTCTAGACAATTATAACTCAAATAATAGAAATATTGACTCTGATTCTTTGCCAAAAGTAGATTCCTAAAATATTAGATGTAAATCATAAGCATGGTGCATCAAAAGTACTTTATACTAAGCATACACCATCAAAAAAATCACACCTAATTAGTAAAAATCATAATTCAATTTAAATTAAGGCAAAAGTCATAAAAGAATTAAATATAGTTACCAAACAATTGTGAAAAATAGCTTCCTCCATCGTCCCAGTGATGGGGTTTAGCTAATCACGCTCAAAACACCCTCAAAAGATTGATGCATGACTCAAAAAGTGTTTAAAAGATGAAAAGAAGTGAAAATAACAAAAATAACGAGTTTGCAACGGTATATTGGCGTTACAGACTCGCTATTACAAAGTAAGTGTTGCACACTGAAGATAAATGTTGGAAAGATTAAAAACTTTAGCAACGGAATCTTCAACCTTTTGGCCACGGAATCTTCAACCTTTTAGCAATGATTTTTTCATTTTCTTCATCACGATCATGATTCTTTTTTCTTCTGATTTTGTTTTTTTTCTTCTGGCAGAGCCAACCCCCCCAAAACTCTTTTAACACATCTCTATTTATAATCGAACACCCACTCATCAAATCTCGTAAAAATATTTTTATTCATGGAAAAATAATCTCGAGAATATTTTGTTCTCTCGCTGTTGATATTCTGCGTGATCTAATTATGTTGTTCCGTATTAAAACACCAGAAAAGATGACGTTGCCTTGCTGTTGTTTCCAATCCTTGTTGAAATGCAATCAAACTGAAAATATTTCTTCTCTTTTCATACATATCGCCACCTCCTCTTGCCGTGAATAGAAAAGATTTTGTTGTTTCTTATTAAATCTTGAGCTGTTGTATCCAGCTCGAGAATATATTTCATGGTCTCAACAAATTATTTCTTTAACTCGTTCGAGAGTATTTCCTTCCATCTGTACTCACGAGAATTAGTTAATTTTATATATTGAAACCGTGTAGAAATACCTCCTTCATAGGCAAGAATATATTCTTGTCATAAAACTCTTCCAAATATTCTAAATCACGTAAGCAATTACACGCAGATGAAGGAGAAATTTTCTTGCCAAAATCTAGTTTTGAAATAAAGAGAAATGGGTGCCTTTAGTAATTTTTTGGGTGCCTTTAACATCTTTTCAAGCCAATTTTTCCAAAAATGTTTATTCTTCAAAAATACCTACGAACACAATAAATCATAATATAAGTACACAACTGAGTTCTAACAATATAAAAATTGAGAATAAATCAGACACAAAAATGTGTCTATCTACCATTTTCTTAAATCTGGAATTAAGGAAATTGTGACTAGTTTATCCATGGATACATACTACTCTAGGTTTGGGGGTGAATATTTTTCTCCCCGCGGTAATCCTTTGACTCTTATAAAGGTCCCTCACTTGGGACTTGATATTTGTGCCTCGACCATCTTACATGATTCTCTTCATACACGTTTTTCTGGGCATGATTGTGTCCAAAATAAAATTCTAGTGTTAGAAACCCATTATCCTGTTGATGTTGTTTACCCAGGATATAGTATCATAATTGACTTTGTTGTCCCACCAAAATTTTATTTACCAAATGTGGGAACGTATGAATTTCAAATGTGTTAGATATTAAATTTTGGAATTAAGCCTAATTATTTTAGAAAATCTGAATCGACACATTTTCATGAGAATGACCACCACTTTTATATATTCCATTGTGGTAAACTTTGTGAGTGAAATCCGATTTACTTTAAGGATCCACAGTTATTTCGATTATTGTTATATGATTCGTAAATTATGACTAATGCTTTCTTGGTATGGCTGAAGACTTTAAACTTAGCGCTCTATGGGAGGAAATCCATATGCTTTTGGTACAAAGTGCAGGTAATATCTTTCCATATCTCTTTTACTTTGTTTGTTTCTTTTTGTTCATGCTTTCAGTTATTTATCTTTAGAACATCGAGGACAAAGTTCAATTTAAGTTTGGGGGTAAGGGAGAAAAATTAAAAAATTATTTGTACCAAAATTTTCAACTTTTAGAGTCACGTAGTAGCCTTTTATCTATGTGAAATATTGATTCTCCCCAAAAAGATGGAAATTAAAATTGTTAGAGAAACCACATCTGTGTTTTTAACGTATGGGAGAATAATCGTGACGGATCTAATCATCCATGCTGGAGATGATTAGGTCAGAGGGAAATGCAGAAAGACAAAACTAATCAATCATTAATGGAGACTTCCTTATTGAGTCAATTATCCTCTTAAAGTATTTCATCTGCATAAACTCCGAGTAGAATGATGAGCTACTCAACCTCGCACCACTTTCAACACGTTTTGATCTCTAGATGCTAATTCTTATCACCATGAGGGTGACATCAGAACTAGCCTATTCTTGTAGTATCATTCACAAAAATTAAAACTCTCTATGAAACTCAACATCATCAATAAGCGGAGCAACATCAATTCATGAAGAAGTTGAAGATATTTAGGGTTTACAAGCATCAAAGGAAAAGAACATTACATATTTAAAGTGACAAAGATAAAAAGAAAAGATATAAATTTTTGAAGATTTGTATACCAATAGTTGTAAAGATTCAAGTGCAAAAGTCCTTCTCCATTAGCGAGTAAAGTTTTATTTTTCTTTCTTTATATCATTCATTTTTTGTTTTTGTATCAATCTTATTCAATAAAAAAAAAAGAAAAAACTAAATTATTATTTTAGTTTGTATTTATTTTTGTATTCATTCAATAAATCCATGATAAGAAGAAATTTAAAAGGAAGTTTCAAAACAACAAGTGATCGAAGAAATAGAGAAAAGTTCAACAAGTTTTAAGAGTTTATCATCAAGGGTTGAAGCCGAAGACTGAAGCAGAGTTGTTTCTATGAGAGAGTTGTGAGACTAGAAGGTGAGAGTATGTTCCCATCCTCATTTATAGTTAATTTCCTAAGAAATCATCAGAAAAAGATTTTGCTTTGAGATCGTCAGAAAAAAACGTTACCATCAATAATGTGTAAGTATTCTCTCTTCAATCCTGCTTACATACCGATGTGAACCTTAAAATCGTTTTCTGAGTGCAAATTTATAAAACCCTATGGTGAGGCAAAGTCGAGGCGAAATGCTTATTCGGTTGCTCTGTTAGTCCGTTGTCCATTTGGAAAAAGACATCTTTGCCACTGATTTAACTCGTCACAATATATATCTCTCATTGATTAAGCGTATTAGCATGTATTTTCATTGGCACTTCTAATCACTTGGCATTTGGAAGAGAAACTTTATGTCCTTATAGCTCTTTGGATACTTGTGACATTAGAAGTTGGAATAAAAGGTTTTGTGGGTATACCTCTTGTAAACCCTCATGAGACAACACTCGTCTACTAGGGTCACCTAGGAGTTTAACGGCATGCTGCACGTGCTAAGTGTAGTTGTGATTCCTACGAAAGTGAATTAAATTCTTATTTTATTTTTAGATTTGATTTTCTCAAGGACTAGCAAAATATAAGTTTTGGGGTATTTGATAGGCACATTTATGTGTCTTATTTGATCTCATATTTGTATAAATAGTTTTCAATTGTTGTACTAATATTATTCTTTTCTATGTTTTTTAGGTATTTTTCAGGAATAAACTTTTGTGGAAATATTAGATTAAAAAGTGATAAAGGTATCCATGAGAATTGATAAAGGCACATATGCCTTGGATAGAGGTACCCACCTTATTCTCCATTTTAAAACAGTTTTGGCAAGAATTTTCTTCTCTTTAGTTGCGTGAACTGGATTGTGATTTTTTGGAAAGATTTCAAGAATTTAAGACAAAGATATTCTTTCATTATCAAGAAAGAGTTGTATAAGATTTGGAAACGTTAAAACACCCACATAAATCTTGATAAATATTGCAAACATGATTCGTTAAATTTGGGATATTCTTTCCATATTCACGAGAGTTTGTTTCCTTTTTATATTGTTAGACAAACTATGAAACAACGAGATGAAATCAAACAAGAGAAGCAAAACAACATCACCAAGTTTATTTAAAGAAGAAAAATCAGGTCAAGGGTAAAAAAATCACCGAGAAAAAGATTTTCTTTCCGAGAATTTTTTGTGAAGATCTGTGAAAATTAATTGGAAATTTGAAGGAGTTATTTTGAGTGATATGGTGCTAATTATATATGGAAGAAGGAAGGAAGAGTTCAGAGGAGGCTGGCTCTGCCTGATTCGGAAGAAGAAAAAAATCAGAACAAACTACACTTTAAAACAGTCGCAAAAAACAGTTGCTTATTCATTTATATTTAATAGCTTTAGCAACGGTTTTTATGAATAGTTCCAACGACAGTTCAAGCTTAAACTACACAATAAGTCTGTGCTTTATTTACTGCTCTTGAGGTATGTCTTAAACTCGATAGAGAATTAAAATAAAAATTGTGAGCTTTCCTTATTCAATAAATTTAATTGGTTTAATCATTTTTTTTGTTCTTATCTCTATGAGTAGCTAATCTTCTTTTCTAGGGTAGAGGAGGATGTTATTTTTAATGTGTAATTTTAATATTTAATTTCTTAGACATAATTTATACTCTCAATTTGTGTTATTAATTGTCTAGTAGTTTCTCTTCAAAAATGCTTCATGTTAATTGTTCTGAATAGTCTTTAGGATGTTGATCTTTTATAAGCGAAGGAAAGTATATCTTTGTGAGATGACGAAAGTCGTATAAATAGTTTATAAATTTAAATCTTCCGAGGCATGAGATTGGATACTAAAATGGTCTTGAGTAATATGAGAGTATTATGTTTAGGATATTAAGTTTGAATTACCAACATCAGAAGTATTGGAATCCGAAACCCTAGATTTTTCTCTTCCTAGTTAATTAATTTGTATAGTTATCTTATTTAATTAAATTCGTAAAAAAAGTCATTCAAATTTTGTTTCTTTGTTTAGCACATAATTTGTGTAATAGCTTGATATAATATTATCAATCCATATGGGAACGAACCGTACTTGCCGCTTCTACTTTGTAGAAGTCGTACAATTGCGGCTATAGGTTTTTAACCTATTAGAGGACTAAGCGAAGGTTGACGTGTTCTCGATGACTAAGCAATGGCGTTTGCTCGAGGACTAAGCAGGATTGGCGCCATGCTTTGAGGAATGAGCAATGGATTAACACCATGCTCCTAGGACTAAGCAGTGGCATGCGTTTGAGGACTAAATGGTGGCCCCATTCTTTGAGGACCAAGCATCAAGGGTTGGCATTGTGCTCCTCGATGAATGGCAAGGGTTAGCGCCATGCTTGTTCGAGAGAATTAGGTGCCATGCTTCGAGGACCAAGCAAGGGTTGGCGCAGTAATCCGCGGGGACAAAACAAGGATTAACGCCAATCTCCCGAGGACAGAACAAAGGTTGGCGCTAAGCTCTAAGGACCAAGCAAGGGTTTGCGCGGTGCTCCTAAAGGACTAGAAATATTAGCGCCATGCTTCAAGGAAAAAGCAAGTGTTGGTGCCAAGTCGAAGGACCAAACAAGGGTTAGCGTCATGCTCTTGAGAGCATACTAGTGTCTTGTGCGCTCTACCTTTTATGTAAATTCCGGATCGCTAAGTCGCGTCTATTGATACTTGAATCCAAGGAATTCATCCGAGGAATTATATTCACCTAGTTAAGCTCAAATTGCAAATACCAAAAGTTCAGCCAGGTGAATATCTGGTACTGCATATGTACACCTATTTTATACAAAGGATATAAGATCAGCGTAGAATGCCTATAACTACTAATATAATATGTATTCTCAGTTCGAAAGTGAGATAGACGTACATGCTCTATATTTCTGACATGGGACCGAAATAAAATTTTCAATTCGATATTTCTGATACGGGATAAACTAATTTATAATTTTCGCCTTTGTCAAAATTCCACCATCTGCACTTTTGTAGATACCTAAAAAATCATCATCAACTTCCTATTTCAAAGAGAAAGAAAAATTATGTCCTTGATATGGTCTGATACATCCTCATCTGTCATTTTTTCATCAGAGCCAGAGTTATCAGATGTACATTTCAGATCTGAGCTTGACTTAAAAAACAAAAACCTGTCTTGTTCAATGGACTCATTCAAAGGTCTTTCATGGTAAAATTTAAATAATACAACTACTGAAGATACGACATCAATCCCAGCATCCTTAAGATGACTAACAATGAATAAAAGTCACTGACCTGGCAATGATTGACAAACGGTTAACCATCTTAAAATCCATGAACTTGCAAATCAGAAATTTCTTGTTACTTGCTTCAAAAGTTGTGTACTTGTTATCAAGCGCAATCCACAATTTCTTTGCATTCACAATGCTTATATGGGCATTGTAAACACTAGTCTCCAAAGCATTCAGAATATGACCACGACACATGAAATCGTCTTCCTAACGCTTCTTTACTTTGGAAATCAATTTTGCATTGTCCATTGGAGTTGCATCAGGAATTCCCTTCAAACCATCTTCAAGAATGTACCACAATTTGATGGTGATCAGAAATAGAACTTTACTATCTTTTGCCAACGGGTAAAGTTTTCACCATCAAAACGTTCCAAGCGATTCAAAGTCTGGTTCTTGACTTGCAGAGATTGGGCAGTAACAACTGAAGTTTCACCTTCCATTATTGTCGAAACCTATATGTCTAAAATTGTTAGAAAAATTGTTAAAGATTGTTCTACATTAAAAGAGAATGATTGTTCTTCTGACTTCAAGGCTCTTGATCAGATTCGTTTAGACAAATATTCGACCCTTCTGAATATAATTTATGAGTACAATTAGGTAAATCGAATACTGCCTTCATAATACAATGAAGCCCTATTAACAACATAATCGAATTCAAGACTTGTACAATCTTGAATCGACCAAGAACACACTTTAAGATATTTCTGAATATGCTTAGAAAGAAAATAAAATACAAGTTTTTGATGTTACTTGATGATGATCAATTCATCTCTGTTTATAGTGTATTTGCATCTGTTCAAGATGCATGTTCATCACCAACAGATACCTCCAATAAACATCAATGGTGGCTAATGAGAAAGGTCGCATATTTTCAATTTGAAACTAGAACCAAATTAAGTTTCACAAAAAAGATGTACCGTTTTAGGATATCCAACGCTTTTGAAAATATCATCCCTTAGTGGATCGAATGTTCTAGAGGTTCTACATATTTCCAACAACAATTTTTCAGGTAACATCACGGTATTTCTCACAACAATGGAAAGTCTGACACGGCTAATTCTTTCGAATAATCATCTATGGGGAAATTTCCCGTCATTCCAGCCACTTAATTACTCAAGTTTATATCTCCGAAAATAAGGACCTTATCCGCCCAACTCTCAATAATACTTCACCTACCGGTAATACTTCACGGAATAGGGAAAATTCCAGTCACTCCAGTAATTGTGATTGCGGGCGTTATAAGCGTTGATCTCGGTGTGGCTATTGCAATTAGGATTGTTTTACTTGTTGATACTTCCGGGAAAAAGGTTTTTACTAATTCAACTACCAATAATACTTCACTTAAGAATAAACTTTTAGTCGGCGAGCTTATTTAATTGCTGTTATAAGTGTAGATTTTGGTTGTGCCATAAGAAAGTAGTATCGGGTTAGCGCGGTAAACACGTACTCAGGGCATACATTAAGTACTGGAGTACAAACAAAATCCATAAATCATTTAACCCAATTTTGTTTTAACTTAGTTATCATATTCATTTTTGGTGTAGAATTTCAAAATTCTCTTCAAAATGCATGTTTTTCGTTTTAAATTTAATTTATTGGTTGGATCTAAAATGTTGTAGTTTAATGTTAATTTACTACATTATGGACATTGAATGGATGATATTATTTGAGGGTTGTCCCAAACAAGATGTAGGTCCACCGCATCTGCGAGACAAATGGTGCTATAACCAGCATATAACATTTGCCAACACAGAATGGTCCATCAGGCAGTCTTGTATTGTACCTTGAAATAGTCTACTGTTGTAACATTTTAAATTTACCCCAGGGTCTCACAGTAGAAGGATAGGATGAAACGTACTGTATTTGGATCATCTTGATTTTGATTTTGGCATAACCCCCTATAAATAGAATTGCACATTGCTGGCTTATAAGAAAAGAAACTAGCTTTGAAGCTGCAAAGCCTAGGCAAGTTGTGATACCTAGTGAACATTAGCCGTTAGGGGATTTTTTTTTTTTGTCTAACTATGGAAATGCTAAGTCAGGCTGCAATCAATGTCATTTAATTGGAAGTCTTATATAGGGGCTTTCCATTCCAATAGAGGGGCTTTCCATGGTTGAAGGTTAATCCAAATTTTGGATATGGGATATCCTATACCAATAGTAAATGTCCACATTACCCTTGTCTTCACAAAAAGTCCAATTTGTCCTCTTCAATTCATTAAAACCTAACCGTAGACATTCTTCTCCATTAATCGGTTTTTATTCCTTCTTCATTTCACCTTCCTTCTCCATTAAAATTCATCGTATTCGATTCATCGTCGATTCGAAAATTTATAATCGTCAATCAAACGAAGAAAACCTAACTCATCAAGATGACAAACTCTACTAAAGGTATAGAAGGTAGCAGTGATTTGAATCCAAAAAAATCAAACGAAGAAAACCCAACTCATCAAGAAATTAAAAAAGAAATCGGTGCTAAAGGCGATCAAACTCCCGAACCACAACCAATGGTGTATATGAGGTATGATTCTACAAGAACCCATGCTATTTTTCTCCATTTTATGATTGTAATGTGTTAGAACGATTGATTTCAAGTCCAAAAATTAGGTTTCCAGAAACATTTACGGTTGGGTTCGATTGGAATCCCAACCGTAAATATATGTTCTCAAGAACTTACAGTTGGGAACCCAACCGTAACTGGTTTCTTTTAAATTTTACGTTCAGGTTATTTAATACCCAACCGTAAATCAGAAGGAAGGTGATGAAGATGATATTTTACGGTTGGGTTTGATTTTGAACCCAACCGTAAACTATTTTGCACTCTAAGAAAAATTTGTATTTACGGTTGGGTTCGATTCTAATTGCCAACCGTAAATTATTCTGGATAGTTCAAATTTTTTGTTTTAAAGATTATTTACGGTTGGTTTCGATTGTCAATTCCCAACCGTAAATTCTCCTGGTTAGTTCAATTTTTTTCTTGATGATTATTTACTGTTGGGTCGGATTGTCAATTCCCAACCGTAAATTCTCCTGTGTAGTTGAACTTTTTTTTGTTGATTCTTTACGGTTGGGTTCGATATGTGTAACCCAACCGTAAAGAATTCTGAATTTTCAAATTTTTGATTGATTGTTTGTGTTGAACTGTTTGGAAATTATCTAACTTGTATTGATTGTATGTTGTAGGAATAAGGATAGAGCAAAACCCAAGAACAAGAGGGGTAATAATTTAACACCAATTGATCACACTCCAACCCCTCGCCACGAAGTTCATTTAGGGGTAGATAATAGAGGCTTGAGAAAGAACGATAAGAAGAATAAGAATTTGTAGGGGGTGGTAGCTCTACTCAATAAGTACTACCTCAAGAGGAAGATAATGTTTTCCAAGACTTCGAAGATCTACCGGTGGTGAGTGGAGGTGCGCTTGTGATTAGAGAACCACCACAAGAGGAACAATGTGATGAAGAAGAGACGGACAGAGAACAATTTGTGGATCAAGGCAAAGGTAAAGAAATTGTTGTTGCTTCTACTCAACCTCAAGTGAAGGAAAAAAAGCCAAGGAAGAAACCATCACCGAAAGGCAAGCATATTCCCAAAGGCAAAGACGTGTTGTTGCCTAAGAAGAAGAATGGAAGACTTTGGGGTGAGGCCCCAGACAGGTTTACAATATCATTTGGTTATCCGCATTCATGGGCTGCCAAAGTTGCTGAGACTAGGGTATTAATCTAAAAACTTCTCTTGTTTTGTTAAATTTCCGTTTGTTTAACTTCAAGTTATAACTTGTTGGTACGATTCTGATTAAAAAAGATTGTTTTTATTCTTTGTAGGATCATACACAAGCCGTGAAGAAATTGGTTCGTCAAAGGGCTCAACATTGGCCGTTAGTTGAAGAATGTAAAGCCGTCCGTGTTCTCGTAAATGGTACAGGGTTAGCTCCCGGAATTACCAATTCTATGTTGGAATATGACATTGTTACCTGCACAGCCTTCAGGGAACGTTATTGGCTTGAAACCGATCGTTTCATCTCCCATTCGACGAGATAAAAATAACGCCGGATGATGTCAAGTCAATTCTTGACTTACAAGTTGAAGGAAAAGCCGTGTATGAAGATTTTGACAACAACATGTCTTGGAGTGATCTCTGTGTCCTTGTTAAAGACACACTTGGATGGGAGAAGACAGAAGCCGAGTTAGAGTTTAAATTGGCTGCTGGAGATAAACCGGGTGAAGTTCCGAAGAAAGGTTTAGGTATGACCAAGAAGATCTTGTTGCATAGTCTGAGGGAGAAGTTTGGAGGAACCTTGCAATTGGAAAAGGATGGGTTCGTCATAGATGAAACTAGAGCTATGCTTACAGCCAGGGCGTATCTGTTATATATGCTTGATACCATCTTCTTCGCTGACAACTCAGGAAATAGGGTCAACGCTCACTTTCTACAGTGGTTGAAGGATCTCCAGAAGACGCATGAGTATTCATGGGGAACTGCCACCCTCGCTTACCTACTTTCCAACCTTATAAAAGCTTCGAGGGTTAGAGGTACTGAGATTTCCGGAAATACTGGTCTTCTTCAGGTAATTTATTGTTGGAATCTCAATGTTTAAATTCAAAAATTTTTTGCGCATTATCTTATATTAATATTTATCATCTTCATAGGCATGGGTCTATGATCACTTTCCGAGCCTGGCTCCTAAGATGGAGTGGAGCGATGATTTTACTGGACCTACAGGAAAGAAATTCATATTCACCGGTACTCGGTCAAAGCGTAAAGAGGTACAAATAGCAAAGAAGAGAAGTAAAATTGATGCTTTCACCGTAGAAGATGTGGTGTTTGATCCTTATGTGAAGATTGACATAGTTGATGATGGAGTAGTAGAAGATTTAGGTCAATTCTCGGACGTGGCAGGCTACAACGGTCCTTTGTACCATCCGTTTGGGTTCATGATGTGCAACCCTCGTCGAACTCTCCGCTAATATGGCTATGTCCAAACCAAGATAACAATCGAAGCCTTTAAATTGTGTGTGAATAGCTCCATGATCGAAGGCCCAAACATCGTGCTCAACTACATCCTTGGAACAACCGCCATAAACCGGAATACCAAATCCAAATGGAGGAGGTAAATCCATCTCCGAGCACAAAAAAGGCCGTAGAAGATTACTTGGATTGGTAACGCCATTTTGGTCATCCAAATGTGATTAATATTGATCCAGAATCTATGGGAATACTTAAAAGGGGTCAAGGAAACAACAAAGGAGATGGTCTCAGTGATGTTTGGAAAAAAGCATATTTTAACTTGGTACGTAAATTACTTATGTTATTAATGTTTTTAAGATTTATTACTAAAGACTAAACCAATATTTGTTTTCATATGTGAATAGAAAAAGAAAGCACTTGCATTGGCAGAGTCTATGACTCCATGCATAGGTAGAGGTGATGTGATGACGGTTGAGCAACAAAAGAACCTGCAACACAAAATGAGGAAGCTTCATGAATCAAACGAAGATGAGACGGTGCGAAGCTTAAAGAGGAGTAGAGCCGATACAAGAGGTGTGAATACTAGCCAAAGAGAGCCGCAACCTAGTGATGACGACACACATGATGAAGCCGAGGATGTGCAAGGTGGTGCTCGTACTCGTGGTGGTCGTGCTGGTCCTCATACTCGTTGTAGCACGAGCAAAAAAAAAGTTCGTCATGGTGGTCGTAGATTTAAATGTCAAACTAATTTTTTCCCAACTTTTGCTTGTTTGTAACATTTTTAGGAATCGAGCAAAGGGGTTGGCCAAGGATTTGAGCCGTTCCATTGCCGCTGGGGAGTTGTTGAGTGTTGAAAAACAAAGAACACTTCTACAAGGGATTAAAGATATAACTAAATAGATATCTAAATCTGACGAGGATGTCCAAGAGAATGTTGTCGTAGTGGATGAATAACTTATGGAGTTCTTGAACGTTACTGTTTTTATCTGTTGGTATCTTAAGACTTACTTTGTTGTAGTGTAGTTGATTATGGATTTGAACAATGCCTTTGTTTTTATTAGTTTTTTTTTTATGAATATGAATTTCTCAATATAACTTGAATGAATGGATTGTAGTTTCTTTTTTATTGTTAAGTGATTCAAGGTATAAATAGATGAAAAAAATCAACTCAGGTTTACTTACGGCTAGGTGTCCGCTAATTGCTTTTAATGAAAAAAGCATTAGACAACAAAACACTATATATATACATTTAAGGTCAGAATATAAGCATCGTACCCAACCGTAGAAAGATTACGGTTGAGTTTAGCCTTCGAACCTAACCGTTAATTACGGTTGGGAATCAAAAATCGAACCCAACCGTAACTGTTGCAACAAATACCCATGCACATAATGCGTTACGGTTGGGTCCTATGCTAAAACCCAACCGTAAAACTGTTACGATGCTCCGCCATGAATATACGGTTACGGTTAGATTAGGATGAACACCTAACCGTAATTGTTAGTTACAGTTGAGTACGATCATGAAAACCCAACCGTAATTGTTAGTTACAGTTGAGTACGATGCTGAAAACCCAACCGTAAAACTGTTACGATTTGGTTTTCCGTCATGAAAGTACGGTTACGGTTTGGTTAGGATGAACACCTAACCGTAAATGTTGTCTACGGTTTGGTTCGACAAGAAAACCCAACCGTAATGTTCCCTGAATCATAAAAAAATTCATACTTTTTTACGTAGTTTTATCAAATTTGAGCCATAAAAAGACCAAGAGTTTAAGTTAGAGGTATACCTGACTACTCTGGTTGAGTGAATTAAAATCTAGGGTTTTTAAAAAAACTACAAAAAATTCTCTTGCATTTCTTCTACTTTTTCTTCCCACCAAACCAAAAAGAAGAAAATTTTAATTTGATTTGAGTAAATATAAAATTATTTTAGATTAATTATTATTAGCCTAATCTATTAGCTAAATAATTTTACTAATATTAGTAAACAGGGGTAGTTTAGCCATTATGAAAATATAATGGATAATAGGTTTTTGAAATTCATACATATAGTTCATATTTTATCTTCATATGAAAAACCCTTCTATTGAAATGGGAAACCCCAAGCTTCAATAATTGACTCCCCTTGTATATAAGGGCGTCTGTTTCGAGTCACTTTCTTTTTCTCTTTTTTTTTTTTAGTTTTAGAGAGAAATAGACGCAAATGAAATGAAATTTCAGACTCCTACTACTCTCTCTATAACAACTACTACATGCCATCCTCGTTATATATACGTACTCAGGGCATACATTAAGTATATACGTTCATCATAAGAAATCTCTTCTCTTCTCTTCTCATCTCTATCTCTCTCCACTGAGACAACAAATCCTATACTCATTTGATTTCTAGAGTGGTATGGGTTATTCTAAAATTTTAAGATTCATCTTATTTCTATGTTTCTTACTCCTTCGACTCAACATATTCAAAGCTGGTAATATATTTTCCTAATTTTATTTTTGTTGAATTAATTTCTTATACTTTTGATATGTACTGTTCTAAATCTTATATTTATTTATTTTATGATGAGTGATATTTTTGATGATGGTCAGATGGGTATGATCATTTGGATCCACAGGGGAATATAAAAATCAAATGGGATATCTTAACTTGGGAAGATGATACATACAATGTAAGTTCTTTCTTTAGATTCAAAAGAAACGGAATTAATTGAGTGGTTGAACGATTCAAATTCATTTTCGAAATCGGTGCATGTTAAGAGTTTTGTTTAGAAGCCCATGCAAATTTTAATTAAGAAATCTTTGACTACACGCGTTTTTTCATTACTTAGAATCCGGACGTAATTACTGAGATTTTTATGGTAATCTCAGTAAAATTGTTGACTGACTAGGCACAAAAGAACTTAAATTGTTGGCATCGACCTACTAGACCGGTTAAAATCATCATGGTCCTGTCTCTGATCGGTGAGGTCAGGTCAGCGAGATATTTGTGCTAGGGAGGAGTGGTGTAGCCTTGTGTTTATTATCCTTGTTATTTTCGCTATAATGGCTTAGTGTAACATGATGTTTTTGTGTAGGCACAAATCTCTATCCTTAATAAGCAAGCATTTCGACACATAGAAAGACCTGGCTGGGCATTAAGTTGGAGATGGCAAAATGATGAAGTGATATGGAATATGTTTGGAGCAGAAGCAAGGGAACAAGGTGATTGTAGAAGAATTAAAACAAAGACACCTCCACACTCTTGCATGAAGCAGCCAGTCATTATTGATTTATTACCAGGTGTACCCATGAATATGCAAACCAGTAATTGTTGTAAAGGTGGTGTATTAACAACAGAAAATCAAGATCCTTCAAAACATGGTGCATTTTTTCAAATGGCCGTAGGAAAGGCAATGCTTATTACTGAGATTAATGGTACTACAACTCCTGATGTTAATCAAACTGCACCAACTGCACCACCTGCCGATGGTGGTGATAAAAAGAAGCTTCTGAGTAAAGATGAAAACAAGTCTCCGGGTAAAGATGTTCGTCATCATAAGAAAGATGGGAAAAAAGAGGAAGAGAAGAACGAGAAGACGCTTCATTATAATGTCCATGGAATACACGGCGAGAAGAAAGGAAAGGAGATGAAGAACAAGTTTCATGATAGTCATAAGAAGAGAGTTTTAATAGACAGTGTCGCTGTTGGTGAGGATGGAGGTGATGGTCATACGAACACTACGATAACAGACCAAGTAAATAGGATTATACCTCAGAATTTCAGTATTGGCATTCATGGTTATACTTGTGGAATCCCAGTGCGGGTTGCACCAACTAAATTTCCTGTGGATAAGGGTCGTCGTCATACACAAGCTCTCTGTAAGTACATTGATTGTCCTAGAAATTCCTTTCATTCCTTTTCTTTTACTTCGCGTGTGTGCGTATATAAACGGAAATTGTTAAATAGCTTCCTATATTGTACAGTTTGTAGCCTATTTTGTTGAAGCTTTTCGCCGATGCCATTCTTCGCCTTCTCTAAGGAGTTGTTAATTTTGCAGATACATGGGAATTGACGTGTACCTACTCACAAATTCAGGCATCACAATCCCCTACATGCTGTGTTTCAATGTCCTCATTCTACAACGAAACAATCGTTCCATGCCCTACATGCAGTTGTGCTTGTCCTGGAGATCCAACTAAACACTGCGTCGAGTAATTAATATACACTAACCTCTCTAACATTTTCTATCTATTACAAAATTTTACTTTATATTTATATTCGAATTGTGTTATAACAATGGTTTCTGTCGTATGTAACAGTCCCACAAAAAATTTGCAGCCTCTAATAGAACTTCCACACAGTGAGGATGAAGTTGTTCCTCCTAAAGTTAGGTGTACACAACATATGTGCCCAATTAGAATTCATTGGCACGTGAAAACAAGTTATAAAGACTTTTGGAGAGTCAAGGTTACCGTGCACAACTTCAACTACGTTAAAAACTACTCCCAATGGAGCTTAGTCGTTCAACACCCAAACTTGCAGAGTTTGGTTCAAGTGTTCAGTTTTAACTACAAACCCTTGCAACTGTTTCCCACTAGTAAGTTCTTCATATTCTGTGAGAATTTAATGGGTTTCAAGTCATATTTATGCCCGCTTTCTAATGCTACTTTCTGGTTATACTTTTGTTGCAGATGATACTGGAATGTTTTGGGGAATTCCATTCTACAATGACATGTTGATACAATCAGCAGTGGAAGCTGGAAATGTACAAACAGAGATTTTACTTAAAAAAGATCCAGGATTTACATTCGGCGGAGGCTTTGCTTTTCCTAGAAAAATAAGTTTCAATGGTGATGTCTGTGTAATGCCTCCACCAGATCAATACCCTAGACTTCCAAACAGTAGCTTCTCACTTTCTAGCAACACTAGACCTATCCTCTTTTCTTTATTCCTATTCTTGCTTTCCCTTTATATTCTGTATTAACCTGCCTCTACTGCCTTTTTAAAGGTTTCTTGTTAGAAGAACTCTAGCTAATTCATTTTGTAATACAGATTCTTTTCATAAATAACTTTGATTGCTTCAGTTCGTGTACTTTATTCCGTGTTAATTCCCTGTTTCTCGTGTAGATTTTGTGTAATTTTATGAATGCAGTGCAGTTTATCTCAATTACCAGGATTCAGGCAGCTTGATAAAGGACTAGTTATGTTCACAGTAACATGACATTTATAGTTGGATTCAGTAAGATGAAGCTAAACATTGACCGTCTTTTAGGATGTTCAAATTTTCCAAGATTTGTCGGATTACTTTGTGGAACTTCATATAGTAAATTCAGTGAACCAGGATTAACATTTTAGTCTACTAGAAATGAATCGTTTGGTCGTCTGGGATACTGAGGTTGGATTCAACCAGATAGTGCCTCGTCAATCCCTTTGAGTGCATTTTGGTACAATGTAGAATTATAACCAGTGAACGCAAAAATCTATAACAGTTAAAAAGATTATAACTTGGGTCTTGAACAATATCAGAGATTCAGAGATATACAATCCATCAAAGGATTTCACACAATCTAGTCTAGTCAAAGGAAATGATATATCGAGTTCTCATTAACTTTTCATGCTAAAAAAAAAGATAGAGATTACAGGACTCGGATTTTTAAGCTAGCAACAAGCAGAAACAGGGCCAGGACACTAACTAAATTCATAGTTCGGCTTGAAAGGAACACCCAAACTAGTGAGACGTGAGCAAAAGCTAAAACAGATCAAAATAGCAAAATGAAAACCATCACAGAACATAATCGCTAAAACAGTCTCCAATAATTAACAGAAACAGAGATAACCTTTAAGTAAAACCCCCTAACTCAAAGTAATAGTTATGATACCGCAAAGAAATGTGATGTCATCAGTAACCCAAAATGATACTCCTGATCCCCCAAATGGAAATTGATACTCATACTCTAAACAAATTCCAGGACACCTGCGACCTCAAAATACCTTCTACTCTCAACCAGCCACCTACCCGAAACCTAAATTTAAAAGGCAAACCATGAATCTCCTTCAAAACATGTTGCAGTACTTTGTACACACAGGTGCGAGGCTGTCGACTAGAGTGAGAATCTCTCTCAATTCACCAGGCTGATAATTGAGTTCATAAATTTCATTGACTATAAAGGCATTATACCCTTTTTTGACCCGATCATCAAGATAAGTAGATTCTGACATTTGTCGTTTATAATCTGTACCTGAAATAGCTTCAATAGAAAGATCGAGATTTCCATTCCAGTTACAAGGCGTTCTGACCTTCTCATACGACCACTTGTTGCTACCATCATCTTGATCAAGTATCCACAGCGAAATGGGACAACCTGGTGTAAAGTTCAATACAGCAATATGACCATCAACCTCCAATAATTCAACAGTTTGTGGATATCTCCAAGGGGTCTCAGTGACATATCCAGGGATCGGAATAACTAGAAACTTCTCAGCTGTAACATCAAACACCATTAACACTTCACCAGCGCGAGTATATCGGAACCGCCAGTGTATCTTACCCCTCACATAAACAGATTTGCTATCTTCATTGTATTGGCCAAGCTCGCCCACATAACAAACCTTATTTACTAAACTATAAGGTGGAACTGCATCAATCCTTCTCCATGTATTTTCACCTACAGTGAAGACTTCACAGACTTGTTCTTCATCAGCTCCAACTTCTTCAAAATCATCAGCATGATTAAACAATGAGGATTCTTTAGCATCTTCCTCAAGTTTTTGAAAGCAGAAGACTCTATCTTCCTCGGTGAATCCAGGCCTGCTTGGCAGTAGAGAGATAGGCCTCTTCCTATTCCTGCACAGGACTTTGTATTCCTTAGTTCTTGGACTATATCTAAATGCAATGCAATTGACCTCACGTCTTCTTTCCTCACCAATATTCTCATTAACGATTGTCGGCTCAATCCATGGTGTTCTCTCTCCAGTGCTAGGATTGTAAATGAGAAAAGCCTCACGACGAGAAGTAATACATACCAAGCCAGCCACAGTCTGTTTAGGTATACCAAACTTAGAGCGATGCAGTTCCAGTTTCTGAACCTCAGTTGGACCAACACTTGTGAAATCAATAGTTCCTTCTGCTCTTTCTTTTGGTGGTGAGGGGGCTGAGCTGATAAACAAGAGTGGTTTCTTATCACGACCATAAAATTGATATTGTAAATCGATGAGGTAGGAGTCTGTTTCGATCATAGATTTCCACTGTGAAATACAGATTTGAACCTCATGAGGTATTTTGATCAAAGTCTGCTTAATATATTACACATTATGTAATTATCACTAGCTGGGGTTTTTCCATTCTATTAACACATACTACAACTTTACTACTACTATCAGATGATACTTGAGTTTCATTTCCATGGATTTATCGCTAGGAGGAAGATGGTTAGTATGATTTTCAGTACCTTTTTCTTGCTGATTCTTGCTCTTCTCGTTTTCCTTGTCCATTGTCGATGAAAATATCCGTGTCAAATTACAGGGATAATGTTCCTTATAAAGGAACATTTAGGGTACCCTAACCCTGCAAAGTTTGAATGGTTTTTCCATATCTATTAACACACACTACAACTTTACTACTATCAGAGCCTTCATCAACTTTACTACCACTACTATCAGATGATACTTCCATAGAATTATCACTACCAGAAAGATGGTTAGTAGGATTATCAGTACCTTTTTCCTGATGGTTCTTGATCTTCTCGTTTTCCTTGTCCATTTTTGATTAGCAAAACCAAAACTGAGGTGGGCTTTTCTGTAGCTGAAATTCTCTGTCTGGACAATGTTCCTTACAAAAGGGAACGTTTAGGCACCCTAACCCTAAAAAGTTTGGTTTTGAAGACAAACTTCTATCTTGTTTGATCTTAAGGACGTGAATTTGATTATATATATATAGATTATTTAACGGTTGGTATCCAGTATATAATATAACCAACACCTAAAAATGGTATTAAATATTTAAAAAATTAAGTGATGGTACTTTATATTATCGAATCAAATTGTGACCATATAATTTTTTATTTTTTATTTTTTATTAATTATTAAAAGATAAATTAAATTTATCTTTTTATTTTTTTTATTTTATAATAAAAATAATTATAAAATAAAAATAATTTATAATAGTAAAACCTTTTAAATATTAACTATTAAAAAAAATAAGTCTAACTATTTTTATTGTGGAAATTGGTCTCATTACGGGGATCAGGTTTGGCCATTGCTTAATTGTGTTCTCAATATTTGGAGTATGGGTGAGTGCCCGCCTTCATTTTTCATCTTTACCTCGCATACTCTCTAGTCTGTAAACATTAGAAACAGTAGAGATTAAAACTGAATTTCAATATTTTTTGTTTTGATATAGGGAAAGAAATGTGAATCCTAAGAATATGTTCCCTTTGAAACCTGATTCCTTGTTTAGCTAAGTCAGGGACTCAGGATTTTGATCAGATTTTTTTTATATTTTTAATATTTTTTTTGGTACAACCAGAAAATAGTACAGGGATTCAATATTTTTTTATTTTGAGTCTTTTGATAATGATTAGAAAAAGTAAAAAATATATACTGGGATATATGTAATTACAACGTGAAAAATATGAAATCGTGATGCTGATGTAACTTGCGAGATTGGGTCTATGTCAATTTATTAGGGGGCTAGTAATTGTATTCCCAATTAGAGTAGTGTGCTAAGGGGTGTCTAAAGTCTGTTAAATTACCTCACCACCCTTCCCCCAATACTAGCTAAAGTTAGCCTCCATGACAAAGTTTTAAACCTAAAAACCATTTCTCACTTAACCTTTTTTTCCATCCATCTTCCATCATTTTTTGACAAATTCATAGTCGATTAATCTTTTCAAACATAAGTCGTCGGAAACAAACAAATAGGAAACCTGATGAATTTGATACCAACAAAATCACAAAATCTCCTGGACCTGACTAAGAAAACCCCAAAATGGTGAGAATGAGACAATAAGTGATGATGTAAAACTCAATCTCTTTATTTTATTTTATTTTTGATTGGTATAAGAGGTTACAAATCGAAAATGTTGATTTTTAGTATTTAAGTCGTTATGGTTGATTTTCAATTTCCATTACGACTTTTGATGTATTTCATCAATCGTCATGGTCGTTGGATGAGAACGATGATGATTCTTGATGGTTTCCTTTAAAACTGATGAACAACATCAAAAGTCATCATGGTTTTCATCCCAAAACGATGATGATTGGTGAAATATTAGTATGAATCATCTTGGTTAAAAAATCTCGACCATGACGACTGTTGATTTTAAATACTAAGTGTTATGTTCAGATGTGAGCATGAATCGTCATTGTTTAAAAATATCAACCATGATGACTTGGTTTAAACTGAAAAATAAGTGGTTTTTGCATATAATTTGGTCACAATCGTTATGGTATAGAATTATCAACCATGATGACTGTCTCCATAAAATGCAATAACGTCGTTTGAAAATTAAACCATAGTGACTGTTGAGCAACACCATCAGTCGACATGGTCGATACACATAAACCATGACGACTATGAGCAATGCACATTCATTATTCTTCACTATGTAGTTTGCAAAATACAAATTTAAGTGATCTATTGTGTATTGCGTTGTTCTTTAGGCTCCAACAGAATAAGAAAGGAAAGAAAAAGGATATTCATCCTTCAAAACATCCTCGTCTTCCACTTTAGAAGAACTCGATCTTTTTCTCCTAGACAATGATCAACTTCACCTAAATTATATTGAACCAAATGAAAATCCATCAGATTACGATGAGTATATGAAAGAGGTTGGGATCCAAATAAGTTCGATGATTTTGGATTTGTGATTGACCAGGTTCCTGAAGAACCAATATTGCCTTCAGGGAATCAGGCTTTATGCCAATATACTCCCTACTGCATAGAAGAAGGGGTTCCTCCTCCCAATCAGTGAGAAAAGAAAGAAGATAGTGAGAATAATCCAGTTAAGGTTACGAAAGTTGTTGAGAAGAAACATGGAGGAGTTGAGGATGTTGAAAATGATGGAGTACAAGAAGAAGATGTGATGAATGAGATTGATCCTTTTTAATGTTTGGTGTATTTTCTTTAGTTTTTTCTTTGGGTGTTTTTCTGACATTTTAGACAATGTTATGTTGTAAGTGATGAATACTGGTTTTAGATATTTATTTAACTTATGTTAACTGTTCTTATTTTAATTCACTTAGATCTTTTCACTTCAGTTGAACTTACGATTACAATTAGGGATACTTTACAAAGATATTTGTTTCAAATTTAGCATACACATCATCCAAATTGTTATGATTTCCAATCAATGTACTATCATAAATAAACAGTATTATATCCTTTTAATTCAATCAAAATCTTAATTTACAACTTAGATTACAAACTACTATATTAAAACTTTAAACATCTAGTTAATCAATGAGTTCTAAGTAGCTCGTTTGCTTCGAAGTGAAAAAATGGATCTCATTTCCATTTGACATATACATCTTACGCTGAAACTTGTCACCCTTTGTGTGTCGATTGAAACTCTTTTTACTTGAAACACCATTTTTCAATCCAAGTGACGCGAGTACTGAAAGTCTGCATATCGTGATGATGACCTTTGGTTCCAATGGGCAGGTTGTATTCCTAGACTCCTACAACCTGTTGTCAAAATAAATTCTCAAGATATTTCTCTTCAGGAAATCTAACACCTTACAATAACTTCGAACCAAATTAATATCTTCCTTGAGTTTTTTTTCTCTTGATCCCGTTTTCTTATTAGTTAATTATTTTCTTTTACTTTTTGTATTTTCCATTCTTCCATTGTAATACTAGGTAGTAGACATAACTGAAGTATTACAAAATAGAAAATGGGTAATCTTTCTTAGATGCATAGAGGGTAATAAAACATTTTGAAATTATATAGGAAAAACTACTATATTATTTGAAGAAACTAGCCATTGGGTTTCACTTATATCAGATCCCTCCACAGTCAGCATGGTCTAACATTAATAACCATGCTGACAGAAACAGAATCGTCATGGTCTTATTTGTACATGATAACGATGTTGAAATCTTGCAACAATGAACAGCAGCGTTAGATGTATCAGAATAATATATAAAGGACTTAATTGAAAACAACTCTACCAAGGACAACTACGAGGGCAGAATCACAGGTTCAACAAGTTGTCCTTAACACATTAGTTCGCGGGTATACTCGAGAAGAGCAATGCTAAACCCCAACGTGCGAAGATGTGTCCAGGATAAGACTGCCCGATATAGCTTGTATTAGCACAATACAGACTACCCACTCTTGAACTTAGCAACAGGGAAGGAAGGGAAATAAACAATCAAAGCGCAAAACAAAGCGAGAAGATGGTGAAAAGAAGACAGGATAGTAGCCGCTTCTGGGATATCTTTTAACTCTGAAAACGTTTTGTATTTATAGGAAAAATAAACCTTTAGGGTTTCGGATTTCGTGTAAATCAACTTTTCCCAAAATATAAAAGGAATCCTATAGGGTTTCGGATTTGTAAAACTATATAGGGTTTCGGATTTGTAAAACTATTTTTGGTAAAAATAATAGATCATGATTGATGTGTTTCTCATTGGCAAGCCCAATACATTAGTTAGCCCATGTATTGTTTGCCCACCCCATTCCACCCTCTTGTTT
>JAJJMC010026446.1:550801-602660 GCA_023531435.1 Papaver californicum
TAGTTAGCCCATGTATTGTTTGCCCACCCCATTCCACCCTCTTGTTTGTCTAACTATCCACATGAGAATAGTTATATAGTGGACATCCTTCTCTAGAATACCCAATGTGGGACTAAACTAGAGAGATTCATTCACATCACACCAAGACCAAAAAACATTTAATTTAAACTCATTTTTCCCCAACAAACGACTCTGGTAAAATAAATTTTACAAGTACCAGAGTCGTTCACCTGTAAAATTCTACCTATGATGATTCTAATACAATCGCCACAATTCAACATTTGGGACCATGACAAGAGCAAATGCACTTAAACCACCCAAACTTCATCTTTCTAGATGAAAAACTGAAACCGTCGTCGTGGTCTATAAATATCGACCATGACGAGTAATGTATTGTCGTCATGGTTAAACACTTGAGAACATAACGACTGTGGTACTTGAATGTTTTAACTATAAGTAGGAGGTACAATGATTTAAGTAGAAAGTACACTGATTGGTATACTCAGCGGCTAGTCTTTTCAAAAACTAGTCGTTGAGTATTTTTTTAGTATAAAAGCACTTTCACCTTCACCTTCGAATTTCTCATAAACAAGCTTAATGAATGGAGCGTTCAAGTGAAGTGTAAACCTTCACCAGTCTTTGTACATTATCTGAACATATTGCTCGTGATTGTCTCTGGGAAGGTAACAAATACACCGTTACAATTGTAAGAGGTTTTTATTTCTTATTGAACATGTAAAAGGATATGAATATCAACCGTGTGTTTCATGAAACTCTTGTGGTGTTTTCTATTGGCTAGATCATTATGTAGCTCGGCATGAAGATGAAGTTGCTAACTTCAGCTTTATACCATGCACAAATCTTGTTGTGATGGTAAGATGAGGTTATTAACCTCAAGAAAACAAGTTTATTGGAAAATATACTACCTATGTTCCAAATGTAGTAAGGTTAAGTCTATATTAATTTTGTATGCTCTAAAGTGTTGTAAGCGTTTTATTGGTTGCATGCTCTAAGTAATTAGCATGTAAACTAAACTATGTTAGTGAATAAGCATATATATTCGGTCGGGTAGAAAAGTTGAACCATGACGACTTTATAAAAGTAATAAAGACTTCAACTTCTAAATTTTCAAACCATGCTCACTCTTTCAAGTTTCGTCAAGCATGGTGTTATGTAGTTGCCTTTAAGTCGTCATGGTCAAACTTTTACACCATGTCAACTTTTTTAAGTTTTCGTCTAGAGTTGTGTTATGTAGTTGTCTTCCTAGTCCTCATAGTTGAACTGTTATACCATGACGACTCTATTAAAATCATCATGGTATATATTTTGGACCATAACAGCCAGCTTGAGATGTCGTCATTTGATAAGTGCATAATTTATATAACTTAAGCATTATTTTCTTACACTTGTTTGCTAGATTTTGTGTGAATTACCTTGTATTATTATTACTTTTGTATTTTATGTATTTTATTAGGTTGCATCTCTAAAAACAAGTGAAAATAGAGTGTCACAAAGGAAGAAAGACCAAAGACCAAGTGGAACTCAGTCAACTCCAGGATTTCTTCTCATTATGTCGAAGAATGAGAAAATGAACGAAAGAATGAAGTCATTCTGACTACGTATGAAGAAGTTATAAGCAAAAAGTCGGACTTCAGAAGCCAGTTGTCTAGATTTGGCCGACCTAAACAAGAGATAGTCGGCCATTTCCGGCCGATTACGTGCACTGCAATATACATGAAGAAAATAAGGCTAGTCATCCATTCCTGGCCGACCAGACACGGAAAGTTGCAGGCTTGGTTTTTAACGTATTTTGGAACCTATTTCGACCGGTATTCGAGCACGGGAACTTCTACAACTTGGATATCTATACAAGAGACACTTTTAGTACTTTTTGAAGGACTTAGACCTAGCTTTTACATTAACGAGGAGAGAAGAGAGATTAATTCCATATTGTAGGGTTTACCCTTTTAAGGGGAAACCATGTTATTTCTTCTTTTATATTGTATTATGAGTATCTAGTTTTTATTGATTATGGATGAATTCAATGTTCAAGACAAAAATTTATTAGATATACAATTTTATTTTAATTTTTAATCATTTTCGTTAGTTTTCACTGCATCTAGGGTTTATGATTAATTTCTTGATTATTCAAGTGTAAAATTGGATTAATCTATTGATCATTCTGATGTTAGTAGAGTGTTAAGTGATCCCGTAATTGTCGAACACCTCCTACACAAGTACAGAATTTGAAACCTTGCAGAGGGATTCTGTGGAGAAATTGCGTGTAAAGACAACACTAGTAAGTAGAACGAGCTTATGCGTATGATGCTAGGATCAACCTAAATTCATAAATACTAATGCATTCGACTGGGTTACACCTTGAAAGTTTATTCTTGATGGCTAAGATTGATAGAATTTGGTAGTCGAGCGCTTATGTATCCAATGACACAAGGAGTTTCGGGGATAGCAGAGCTTATTGCTATTCTACGGTTAGTGATGAATGATTTTGATGAAAGATAAATAAGTATACTAATTCAGACAACGTTCAGTAACGACAAAGGAATCCCTAATCATATCTACCTTTTTATTGTTTTCTTATTTAGTTACTTAATCTACAAAACCCCCTTTTAGTATTTATTTTACTTTTGCTAATATAAATAACCTATCAATTACACAGCTCATTGTGGAAACGATCCTTACTACTGATAAGTGCATAATTTACATATTTTGAGTATCATTTTCTTACGCTTATTTGCTAGATTTCATGTGAATTACCTGTATTATTATTATTGCTTTTCTACTCTTTTGTAGGTTATATCTCTAAAAAAGTGAAAATGAAGTGCTTTAAAGGGATAAATTTCCAAAGGCCCAGTGGAGCTCTGTCTAAGCCAGGATTTCTTCTCACCATGTCGAAGAGGACGAGAAAACGAAGCTAACGACGAAAGAATGAAGTTATTCTGACTTCGTATGAGAAAGTTAAAGGCACCAACGGTTTTGCTAGAGGCGCCATCTTCTTCCTTCTTCTTCGACAACGAAATTAAGTTGACCTAATTCCGGCTATTTCGGGTGATAGTTAATAGTTTTGATTTAATGGGTTGATTATAAGTTTTCTGGCATGGGTTGGAGTCGAGATTGAGTTTTGAAGACGAGAGAACCAATAAAGTTATTTGCAGCTCGAGTTTAGGATGAAGTTTTAACTGCCATTAATGGCCTGAGGTAGTGAGAATGAAATAAGATGTGGTTCAATCATGGGAGTGATGGGTTCGTTGCTACAAGGAAGTGAACTCTTGGTGCTGGTTTTGATGGCACATCATGACACTGCTGCTGTGATGATGTTGGAGTCTGCGGTAAGATTGATTTTCGATGGAGCTGCAGTTTAATGGTGATAATTACTGCGATGGTTGATTGTGAGAACTGGCAGTCGAGTTCGAGGTAATTTTCTGAGGAAGTGATGGTGAGCTCGAGAAAAATGAGTTTCTTCCATTGATGGCAGTGAGATGATATCGGAGATTGAGATGATGGTGGTGCTGTTCGAGGTGATTTAAGGTTGTGAGACATGGGTATATGGCATGATTCGATGTGGTAGAAGATGAGTCTGACATGGAGGTGTGGACTGACGTAGTGGCTGTTGGCTGCTGCTATTGGGAAAAACTTGAACTAGTGATTAAACAGAGGAGGACGAGTTTTAAAAATCACAGAAGGAATTAAAGTGGAAAAAGGAGTTTGAGAAAATTCCAGAAGAGTTTACGGCTGTTTCTACCTAGAAGTAGACTTGGAAGAAAAAGAGTAAGAAAAGCCAGGACAACTTACGTCTAGCTTCTACCTAGCCGTAGAACTGAAGGAGATAAAGAGTGAAAAGTCAGGCCAACGTCCAAGTTATCTGGCCGTAGAAAGAGAAGGAAAACACCGAAGAGAAATTGTGATTTTTGCCTTCATTTTCCTAAAACTGACAGGCCAATTCAAGTTCAAAACTGATTTTTGGGCTGGATCTCATTCTGTCACACGAGCCCATTTGGCGGTGTAATTATTTCTCACGTGTTTTGGCTATTTTGAGCTAGTTGGAAGACCTATTTCGACCGCGATTCGAGCATGGACACTTCAACATTTTGATACCTATATAAGAGACACTTCTACTACTTTTTGAGATACTTTTAGAGACTTAGATTTTACATAGAGAAGGGAGAAGAGAGATTAATTTTATTTTGTAGGGTTTACCCCTTTAGGGGAAAGCCAAACTATTTCTTTATCTCTCTTGAACCGTGAGTAGGCAAATTTCTATTATTGGTTGGGGATGTAATCCTAAATCTCAGACATATGAATCAATCTGGCTGGTTGGTTTTAATGTTAATGATATCTTTTATCCATTATCTTCTATTGTTTATATTGCCACGTATGATTGAAGACTTGTTCGTTTAAGTTGTATTGAATGTGCATGTGTTCGCATCTAAAGTTAAACTAGGGTTTGGAGATACAGAATAGTCGATAGACCCGGTTATAAGTAGCATGGTGTTATTACTGATTGTATTCAAACCTTCATGTAATTGCATGTAGAAGCTTAACCTAGGTTAAATCCGTGTGGCTCTTGCGTCGGATTGCTTAGAATAACCTCAATTCACGAAGATCATTGCTTTCATTGGGTTAAACTTGAGTGGCTCTTGCGCCAAGTTATTCATGGGGAAGGATTCAAAGAGTGGCTCTTGCGCCTTTGATGATAAAAGGAGTTATGCCGGAGTAGACCTGCGATAGGATGCTATAGGGTTATTGATATGAGAAGGATTGAACTTGAAGTCGAATCGATTGACGAGCTTATTTGGCGACCGAAGATGAAACCTATAACAATATTTTCTCTCCTCTTATAATCTTTATTTACTTTGTTTTTATTTTCATTAGTTTACTTTAGTTTAATTCATCACAATCCTCCCTTGGTTATATAAAAAGTTAAAAAAAAATAAAAATTACATAGCTCCTCGTGGGAACGGTCCTTACTACTATTATTCTACTTGTTAGTTTAGTGGGAAAAATCTAAAGTAATTTGTTGCATGATAGACACATTTCTGTGTCTGATTTGTCCCAATTCTTTATATTGGTAGTGCTCGATTATGTACTAATTGTGTTATTTTTGTTGTGTTTTTAAGTATTTTTGAAGATTAAATAATTGCGGAAATTGGGATGAAAAAGTGCTAAAGGCACCCAGGAAAATTAATAAAGGCACCACTAAGACTTGGATAAGGGCACCCACACTTCTACTAAAGGCACCCACTTTTGAATTTGAAAGAAAGAAAAATGGCGGGAATGTTGTTTTCCTTTTATCTACGTGAATTGAGATCACAATTTTGGGCATTTAAGAGTTCTAAGAAAGAAAGATTTGCTTGCCTAAATAAGAGGGATGTGTCCCACAGAATCAAAACAAATATCGAACCAATAAAATCTCGGGAACTTTGATTCTTGCCGAAAAAAAAGATCACGTTATAAAAAGAGTTTCTATCTTGTTCAAAGAGAATATTTGATAACAATATATAAGAAGATTTTGGGGATTCAAAACCAAAGGAAGATTAAGACAATATGTTCGCTGTCGGGAAAGAAATTATACCGAGAATTATCTTCATTGAGTACAAGGATCTGTGAGGAGTTAATTCAAGTATTTGGAATATTGGGTTGTGTTTTGGTATAAATAGGGGTCGAGTGAAGCAAAACGGGGGGAGAAAGGAGAGGCTACAGAGAAGAAATCAAGAGTTGTAGAGAAATTTTGCTGTTGCTGCTCAAGAATAGACAATAGGCAACGGTTCCTTCAACCACTTGTCACGGTTTCTTCATCCCATTTGCAATGAATATCTTCAGCTTTGCAAGATTTATCTTCAGTGAAATATTTTTCCTTCTGTAGCAGTGAGTTCGCAACGCCTACAAACGTTGCGAATTTCCAGTTTCATTATTTTCACTCTTTTTCATCATATGTAAACACTTTGAGCCATGAATCATTATTTTGTGCAAATGATTAATATGAGGAGCTAAACCCCTTTGTTGAGGCGATGGAGGAAGCCATTGTTCCAACAAAAATGGTATATTTATATTTTAATTAATTTTTGTAATTTATTTTATGATTATTTGCTTTGATTAAAAATTGATTTAAGGATTTTTACTAAGAAATTGTTTTGATTATTTGTTGATGTTTTATACTTTCGATTTACAATTGTTACTTTAAAAATCTACTTTTGCAACATATTAGAATCACTTTAAACGTAAAGAATTGCATGAATAATGATTAGATTGAATCACTTTAATTGGTTAATGGTGGAATCCTAAGTCTCAGTGTTTTTTTTTATATATATATATAATCTTGATACCAGCTTTGTTTTGAGTTTTCTAGTTTAATTATTAGAATTTGAGTCTAAAAATCAAATCTTCACAAGTTCTGAAACAAACCCATTCTTACCTCCATATACAATCATACCAATTTTTGGCACCGCTACCGGGGAGTTGTCTTTAGGTGTAGAGTTTTAATATTTATTTTAGGGTTTTATTTTTGTTTTTAGTATTATTTTTACTTTGTTCTATTTTACGTTTCTTTGGGTGTTTATCTTTTTGCTACAGGTTTTTAAATTCTGGATTGAAAGGAAATTGAGCCAAAGATTTTGGTGATTAAAGACTTGGAGTTAAAGTTAAAGCTAAAATAACGAAAACGAAGACAACAAATTTTATTTTTAACTAGATTTTATTTTTATTTTTAACTAGATTTTATTTGTTTCTCTTTATAGGAAATTGTATTAGGAAATCTTTTATTATTTTTGTAATTTTTCTTTTATTTTTGGACACTTTTGGACTTTATTTTGGGACTTTGGACATTATTATTATTTTTAAACCCTACGGAAGGGTAATTTAAATATAAACTGCAACAGGGAAGGATAACAATTACGATATTGTCTCGGCCCATCGGGTTCCTACGCTGACACAAGAGTCGGTGACCCGAGTCGACTATAACCGATTCATCCCCCGTCTGGTACGTGAGGTAAGACTCAATCAACCCACGAATCCCCTGCAAGTGGGCTTACTTTATTCCTTCATATACATATATGTTAAGGAACTAAATACGAATTTATTTTCTAGTAAAGAGCAAAGACTTGCCATATAAGATAAGGACTCGGATTTCATCACCGTTTCCTTCTTGCCCTCCTTAGGAACACGTTACCTAACACGAACCTAATCCTTAAAATTTGACTAGAAAGAAGACCGATAGGGTAACAAGTTTATTGAAAAATATTTTGAAAGGATTGTATTGGTTACTTTGTTAGCTTAACTCAAGGATCAGGATGATTATTTTAAGTTGATTTGTGCCGCCTTGTAACCCAAGGAAACATTTTCCAAAAAGGTAGGATTATCCAAGCTCCATAAAGTTTATCCTGCTTCTCTTCGATCAACTTAATCTAATTCAGATCGGTTCAAGAGGTTCGCTAAAATTGTAACTAATTGCCTTTTTGAAGAATAGAAGCTGGTCTATAAAAATTTAAGTGAAGCCATTATGCTTTTTGTTTTCTAGATTAAATAAGTTTACGTGGTCGAGTCAGCCTTGCTTGTGTGTGTTCAAAATTCCCTTCCAATTAGGAGTTATTTTATTGCATGCCCAGGCTCGCCTAAAGCCTTGAGTGAGCGTGCTTGGATAAGAGATTCTATTGGTTGTTTGATCAGTGACGAGAATAGAAACCCAGTCTTTGAAATTGACAATTTAGAAAACCCTTCTTTTGAAAGCCCGATTTTTGCAACTTTAGTTTTGTGAATTTGTCTCTTAGTGAGGAAGTTATTCCTAGTTTTCCAGCTGTGCCAGAAATGACAACTTTAAAAGATTTGTTGAATCCCACTAGGACTTCTCGTCCATCATGTATCAAGTTAGATGCAACTCAAGCAAACTATGAGTTAAAACCTGAGACCATAAAGATGCTCCCAATCTTCTTAGGAAAAGAAAATAAAAACCCCTACTTTCACATTAGGGAATTTGAAGAAATATGTAGTACCCAAAGAATTTACAACCTATCTGATGAAGCTTTGAAACTTAGGTTGTTTCCTTTTTCCATGAGAGACAAGGAAAAATCTTGGTTATATAGTTTTCCATCTGAATCCATCGAAACATATGAACAGCTTACCACTGCCTTTTTATCTAAATTTTTCCCTAGGCACAAAACATCGTCTATTAGGCACGAGATTTCCATATTTGTGCAGCAAAGAGGGAGAATCTTTGTATATGTATTTGGAAAGGTTCAATGATTTATTGATACAATATCCCCATCACGGTTTAGAAAAGGTTAGACTAGTCCAGATCCTTTATGAAGGGCTAGATTACCCAACGACGACCATGGTCGAGTCATTGTGTACATGGAGCTTTGATAATAAAATTTTTTATGAGGCAATGACATTTTTGAGTGAAATTTTCGAGAAAAACCAACAACGGGAATGTAGTAAGGAACCCTAGAGAAAATTTTTATTGAGCAGAGGTAATGTCAATAGGGTAGATGGAATTCTTGAATCAGATGCCAAAATTGCATCTATAGCAAAAAGGTTAGAAACCTTAGAATTGAGTCAATCTAGTTGTGGAATAGAGCCCAAGTTATTTTGGGAAGGACAGACTGTTGAAGAGCAAGCCCATTCTCTTTACAATAACTCTAGATATGATAACCGTCAGAAGTTTGACCCATATTCAGAAACCTATAACCATGGTTGGAGAAACCATCCAAACCTTTGTTGGTCTAAGGGACAAAATCAAGGTCAGTCTATTAACCCTCAGGTTCCCCCAGGTTTTGGTTATACTAAGAATCCTTCTGGACCAGCACAATTTCAGAGTCCTTCAGATAAGAAGATCATGAGTTTATAAGAGTCTTTCACCATGTTATCTCAGAACACTACTAAGTTTCAACAATCGGTTGAACAAAGTTTACAGGCTAATAATAGGATTGCACAGGAGAACAAACAGGTTATTTCCGATCTTCGAATCCATGTTAGTCAGATATATGAGTCTTTGAGAGAAAAAGGTAAGTTTCCTAGTCAAACATAACCCAACCCTAGAAGAATTCATGAGTTATCTTCTGGTGAGAAATCATCAAATCATGTGAATTCAATTAAAACCCTTAGGAGTGGTAGAGTGGTAGACAATAAGGTAACCTTTTCCGGTAGTGAACATGATGTAGTTCACCCTTCTGAGCCTGTAGCTGAAGAGACTGATAAAGTCTCTAAAAAGTCCAATGTGGTTTCCGTTGAGCCCGATTTTATGCCCAGAGCCCCATTCCCACAGCTTCTAGTACCAACTAGGAAGAAATCCAAATTTAATGATATATTAGAGATTTTCAAGCAAGTCAACATCAATCTTCCTTTATTAGATACAATTAGGCAGATTCATACTTAATCCAAGTTCCTTAAGGATCTTTGTACGCGAAAGCTTAGTGTACAGAAAAAAAACCTTTATAGCTAGTCATGTGAGTTTAATTATCAAGAACAACACAACTCCTAAATACAAAGACCCAAGTTCCCCTACCATTTCTTGCACAATAGGTAACTACCGTGTAAAGAAACTGTTACTTGACTTAGGAGCTAGTGTGAACTTTCTTCCGTACCATGTGTACCTCCAGCTAGGACTTGGTGACTTAAAACCTACCCATATAACACTTCATTTAGCTGATAGGTCTATGAAAATTCCTTGTGGTATTGTCGAGGATGTTTTTATTGAGGTCGATAGGTTTATTTATCCTGTGGATTTTGTTATCCTAGATACCCAACATGTTCCTGGCCCATTAGGTTGCCCGTTTTTAGCTATATCTAATGCGATCATTAATTACCGAAAGGGTATTATGAACTTAACTTTTGGTAATATGACTATTGAGCTGAATATTTTCAATATTAGTAAGCAACCCCCTGAGCTAGGTGACACGTGCATTGAAGAGGTGAACATGATAGAAACATTATTTCAGGAGTCATTATCAAAAATCTTATCTGAAGATCCATTAGAGATTTTTCTACCCCATTTTGTCTTAGATTTTACGATGATAGCACCATTGATCAAGTGAATGCTATGTTAGACTCTACCCATGTGTTAGAAACTAATAGATGGAAAGCTAAGTTTAAACCACTTCCAATTTCTAATTCTATCTTAATTCCTTATTTAGAAGAGCCTCCTAAGTTGGACCTCAAACCATTGCCAGATACTATGAAATATGTGTTTTAGGCCCATCTGAGACTTTGCCTGTAATTGTAGCATCCGACTTGGATAATAATCAGGAAAGTAGGCTAGTAACCATACTTCAAGATAACAAAGAAGATTTAGGGTGTACCTTAAAAGATATTAAGGGTATAAGTCCTACTGTTTGTATGCATCAGATTCATTTAGAGGACGACACCAAACCTTCTAAGGAGATGCAACGTCGACTGAACCCTAACATAAAAGAAGTAGTTCGAAATGAGGTGCTTAAGTTGTTAGATGCAAGTATTATCCACCCCACTTCAGACAGTAAGTGGGCCAGCCCCGTTCAGGTTGTTCCCAAGAAATCAGGTATCACTGTAGTCCAGAATGAAAACAATGAGTTAATTCCAACCCGAGTGACTACGGGGTGGCGTGTTTATATTGACTATAGAAAATTGAACAAGGTCACAAGGAAGGACCACTTTCCCCTTCCTTTCATCGACCAAATGCTAGAGTGATTATCTGGACATGGTCATTATTGCTTGTTAGATGGCTACCCTGGTTATAATCAAATTGTTATTGCCCCAGAAGACCAAGAGAAAACTACTTTTACCTTCCCCTTTGGTACCTTTGCATATAGACGCATGCCTTTCGGGTAGTGTAATGCGCCCGCTACTTTTCAGCGTTGCATGATGAACATATTTTCTAACATGGTAGAACGGTTTTTAGAGGTCTTTATGGATTATTTTTTCAGTTTTTGGTTCATCTTTTGATGAGTGCTTGCATCATTTGACATTATTGTTGACTAGATATAAGAAAAAGAATTTAGTGCTTAATTGGGAGAAATGTCATTTTATGGTTCGTTCAGGAATTGTTTTAGGGCATATCGTATCTTCTAAGGGTATAGAGGTAGACAAAGCCAAAGTTGACCTTATTAAGAATTTACAGGTTCCCAAAACCGTAAGAGATATTAGGTCATTCTTAGGGCATGCAGGTTTTTATCGTCGATTCATTAAGGATTTTAGCTTGATTTATACGCCTCTTTGTAATTTGCTTGCAAAAGATGTTAAGTTTGTCTTTGATGATGCTTGTTTAGAGGCTTTCGAGAAGCTTATGATTTTACTCACTAACGCCCCCATAGTCCAGGCACCTAACTGGAACCTACCCTTTGAAATCATGTGTGATGCTTCAGATTATGCTATTGGTGTTGTGCTAAGTCAAAGAGAAAACAAATTACTTCATGTGATTTACTATGCTATCAAAACTCCGAATGATTCCCAACTGAACTACACCACCGCAGAGAAGGAATTTTTAGCTATTTTTTTAGCCTTAGACAAGTTTAGATCCTTTCTCTTAGGTCCTAAGGTCATAGTCTTTACTGATCATACTGCTTTGAAGTATCTTCTGTCCAAGAAGGATACTAAACCTAGATTGATTAGATGGATCCTTTTGTTACAAGAAATTTATCTAGAATTAGAGACAAAAAGGGTGCAGAAAAGTTAGTAGCATACCACTTGTCTAGGCTTGTTTTTGATTCCCATGATGATTCCCCTCCTGTGAGGGATAGTTTTCCTGATAAACAATTTTCCTTGTTTCCCGATTACCTTGGTATGTGAATATAGTGAACTATATTGTTATTGGTCGAATGCCCCAATATTGGGGTAAACAAGATCGTTGTAGGTTTTTAGCCGAGGTTAAATATTTCTTTTGGGATGATCCTTATCTGTTTAAGTTTTGTCCATACCAAATTATTAGGAGATGTATACCTGAGAGTGACCAGTCCAGTATTATTTCATTTTATCCTGATCATGCTTGGGGGGGTCATTTTAGTACTAAGAAAACTGCTGCTAAGATATTGCAGTGTGGATTCTACTAGCCTTCGTTGTTTAAAGACACCCACCATTAATGTGTTACTTGTGAGCGTTGCCAGAAGTTAGGAACCATTTCTCATATAAATATGATGCCTTTGAACCCTATTATAGTTATTGAGGTCTTTGATGTGTGGGGCATTGATTTTATGGGTCCTTTTCATAATTATTTTCGTTATTTTTACATCCTTGTCGATGTAGACTATGTGTCTAAGTGTGTTTAAGCGGTTTCGTCTAGAACAAATGACTACAAGGTTGTGGTCCAGTTTTTGAATGATAACATATTTGCACGTTTTGGTACACCACGAGCTATAATTAGTGATGGAGGGTCACACTTTTGTAATCGACCATTTAGGCTTTTGATGAAAAAATATGGTATTACCCACAAAGTACCTACCCCATATCACCCACAGACTAGTGGTCAGGTTTCCAATAGGGAGATTAAACATATCTTAGAGAAAACAGTTAATCCTAATCGGAAGGACTGGTCGTTTAGGCTTACTGATGCCTTATGGGCTTACCGTAAAGCGTTTAAGAACCTCATTGGAATGTTACTTAATCGTCTAGTTTTTGGCAAGACATGTCACTTGCCCATCGAGATAGAACATATAGCATATTAGGCTGTAAAGCAACTTAATTTTTCGCTTGACAAGGCAGGAGCTCACATGAAGCTTCATCTCAATGAGTTGGACGAGATTCGTAGAGATGCAAACGATAGTGCTAAGGAGTATAAGAACAAAATGAAACTTGTTCATAATAGAAATATTTTAAGAAAGTCATTTTCTCCATGTCAAAAATTTCTTCTATATGATACCCGTTTGCATATATTCCCCGGGAAGTTACGCTCTCGGTGGACGGGTCCTTTTATAGTTAGCACTGTTTTTCCTCATGGTGCTATTGAGATTGCGACACTGGATGGTAGTAGTTCTTCAAAGGTTAACGTTCAGAGATTGAAACCCTTTTTAGAGCCTTTTTCTGCAGGTGGTGTTGAGGAGGTCCCTATGGAGGACCCTGCTTACCTTGATTGACCATCAAGGATGTTGTTGTACATTATTAAGTTTTTGTAGGTTATTTTTGTTTTCATTTTCTGTCTTACTCTCCAAAGAAGGATTGTTACGCTTCACCCAGTACTGTCTTTCTAACTTACCTCTTTATTCCTCTAATTACCTATATTTTTTGTATTGCACTAATTTGAAACGTTGAGGACAATTTTAGGTGTAAGTTTGGGGGTAAGGGAGAAACTTTTAGTTGAAATAATAAAACTCCAAACTGTAGAAACTTGTGAACAATTCTGGATGACACTAACCATTCTAGGTAGATGGAAACATAACTCTTATCTATAGGAATTGGTGTGCCCATCTAAATGGTCTATTCATAGAAGGATGCACTCAGGTGTTAGAAATAACATGATAATCATTGAACAAGTATATCTCGGAATCTATCTCGACTATATCACCTTATGTTTTTATTTTTTGTAATTTTTGTGTTTTTCTAAGTGATTTGGTAGGGCACTAGTATCGTTATCACCGCCAGGATGAAGTAGAGTGTTTGAGATCAAGCCTATATGGAGGCTCATTACATTAATTCAATTAAGATAATGAAAAATTATTTCTTAGTCGGAACCTTAGGCGGTTCTCGAAAAAAGATAGCGAAAAAAATAATCCCTAGAGTCTAGACTAAGAGGAATGTATAAACCAATGCTTCCATAGATTCGATCGTGATATACAATTATAGCTTCCACACCTGTTCATTTGGGATCAACTCTCAGATAAGATAAATAAAGGACAAGAATCAAAAAAAAAACGGTGATTCAAATCAAGATTTCTCTAGTACCTTATGTTATGTTAAATCACAAAAAGAAAAGAAATTAAAATCGAAAGAAACCGGAGCAATGTCATCTCAGACTACCTGTCTATTATTGTATTATTTAGACCATTATTTAAAAAAAAATGAGTATTGACACTTTGATAGCAATATGTGTGTGTTCTACCTGTCTTCGTCGCCTAAGCAAGCGTGGAACGCAGGATCCATTAGAACTATCATGTAAGATGCTGATAAGGAGCATGCACTTGGATTCAAATTGATTCAATCATGTTGTTAGTACATTTAATATAAAGATAATTGTTTTATTTCCAATAAATCGACCGTTGGGGCCCTTGTATATACCAGCTGAGTCGATATTAGTATAAGGATTAAGACCAGTGGGAGTGTATCTCAATCCATTAGGATTCATCCTGGCAGTGACCTTCAGACAGATATGGTAAACACCGTTCACCCTAGTCAACATGTGCACCATTTATTACTTCTATATCCATCTTTTAATCTACCCATGTGTTTGAATTTGATTCCGAGCAATGTGAATGTTGATAATTTCCATTCAGTTCTGGAACGTTTGATGATTATTTGAGTACAGTTTTGCATTCTTATATGAATTTTGGTACGCTGAGTGCAAACTCGTGTACAACAATTGGACTCATATAGGGTAATGATTCTTATAGGCGAAGAATTTAGTATGCCAAATAAATAGCTTGTTTAGTGTCTACCCTCAATCATTCACAAGTAGCTAGAGTTTGGAGTAAAGGTTTTATGGGTATACCTCTTTGTAAACCCTCACGAGATAAAACTCGTCCACTAGGGACACCTAGGAGTTTAAAGGCTTATCACACACGCTAAGTGCAATCACGATGCCTGCGAAAGTGAGTTAGGATTTTTATTTTCTAGATTAGATTTGCTCGAGGACGAGCAAATAATAAGTTTGAAGGTATTTGATAGACACAATTTTGTTTATGATTTGTCCCAATTCTTTATATTGATAGTGCTCGATTATATACTAATTGTGTTACTTTTATAGCGTTTTTAAGTATCTTTGAAGAACAAATAATTGCGGAAATTGGGCTGAAAAAATGCTAAAGGCACCATGGCAAATTAATAAAGGCACCCCCAAGACTTGGATAAGGGCACCCATACTTCTACTAAAGGCACCCACTTTTGAATTTGAAAGAAAGAAAAATGGAGAGAAAGTTGCTTTCCTTTTATCTGCGTGAATTGAGATCACAATTTTGGGCATTTAAGAGTTCTAAGAGAAGAAGATTTGCTTGCCTAAATAAGAGGGATGTATCCCACAGAATCAAAACAAATATCGAACCAACAAAATCTCGGGAACTTTGATTCTTGCCAAAAAAAAGATCACGTTATAAAAAGAGTTTCTATCTTGTTCAAAGAGAATATTTGATAACAATATATAAGAAGATTTCGGGGATTCAAAACCAAAGGAAGATTAAGACAATATGTTCGATGTCGGGAAAGAAAATATACTGAGAATTATCTTCATTAAGTACAAGGATCTGTGAGAAGTTAATTCAAGGATTTGGAAGATTGGGTTGTGTTTTGGCATAAATAGCGGTCGAGTGAAGCAAGACGGGGGGAGAGAGGAGAGTCTACAGAGAAGAAATCAAGAGTTGCAGAGAAATTTTGTTGCTGCTGCTCAAGAACAGAGAATAGGCAACGGTTCCTTCAACCACTTGTCATGGTTTCTTCATCCCATTTGCAACGAATATCTTCAGCTTTGCAATATTTATCTTCAGTGAAACACTTTTCCTTCTATAGCAGTGAGTTCGCAACGCCTACAAACGTTGTGAATTTCCAGTTTCATTATTTTCATTCATTTTCATCATTTGTAAACACTTTGAGCCATGAATCATTATTTTGTGCAAATGATTAATATGAGGAGCTAAACCCTTTTGCTGGGGCGATGAAGGAAACCATTTTTCCAAGAAAGTGGTATATTTATATTATAATTGGTTTTTGCAATTTCTTTTATGATTATTTGCTTTGATTAAAAATATATTTGAGGATTTTTATCAAGCAGTTGTTTTGATAGAGCATTCTTAGCTAGGGTTGTTAATGTTCTATACTTTCGATTTACAATTGTTACTTTAAAAATCTACTTTTGCAACATATTAGAATCACTTTAAATGTAAAAAATTGCATGCATAATGATTATATTGAATCACTTTAATTGGTTAATGGTGAAATCCTGAGTCTCAGTGCTTTTTTTATATATAATCTTGATACCAACTTTGTTTTGAGTTTTCTAGTTTAATTATTAGAATTTGAGTCTAAAAATCAAATCTTCGCAAGTTCTGAAACAAAATCATTCTTATTACCATCTACAATCATACTATTGCACATGCGACACGCATCAACTACTGTTATATTACTAGTTAATTAGTGAGAAATATCTTGATTGTACAATTTGTTGCACTTACGACACGCATCATCATGGTATGAATTTTATACCATGACGAATCTAATATAGTCGTCATGGTATAAATTTTTGTACCATAACGACTCTAAATTTATACCATGACGACTCTGATAGCTTTATAAAAAATTATTATCAGACTTAGTAGTCAATATCATGTATCGATCTCGTATCATCTAGGTATGATACACCTAGAAAAATGATTATATCGGGTTTTATCGGCGCTACATAATTAATTTTGTAATTTTACAATTTATAGGTAGATGTGCATTATGTCAAAGTTTAATGGAGGCATATATAATGTAAAAACATCAATTAAACTAGTTTCACTTGATAGCCTAATATCCCCAAACATAGAATTTGTAGAGGACGAAAAATTAAAACAAAAAGATAAAAAAAAAACATTGTTAATAAATAAATTTGTATCCTTAACGATATTATTGGTCGATACTACGGTCGATACATCAGTCTGGTACGGCCGATATAATCGGAATATTCATGTATCGACGATATCCTGCGTATTGTCTAGGTTAAAGGATGATACACAAAAAATTCTGATATTATCGGCCGATACGATCGATATTAACTACACTGGTCAGACTTCCACGGTCGTCCACCTATAAAATTTGGATCATGAAAACTCTTGTGCAAGAAACAAATTTTGTTGTCAGACTTTCAAAGTCGGCACAATATGATGATTTATACCATGATGATAGTGAAGCTATAAAAAGAGTTGGCATGGTCGACAGATTTCGACCCTGCCTATTGTGACCATAAACTACTGATTATCATATATATGTCAAAGTGCATAGACAACACAATCACATTAAAACAAAATCCATTGCATTCATTATGCTTTGTTCAAAGTACAATACACAAAATATGAATGTGATTACCAAAAAAAACTAGTCGTTCATAAACACAATCACACATAATTCACTTCAATTGGACCATTGACTGACTCAATCATAGTATTACCGAGGTTCATGTTGTACTCTTAAAGCTTTCACCCAATCCATAAGGTAATTGAGTGTGAACCATTCCCAATTACTAAACCTACACAACAAAGTTAATGGATTGTATAATTTGATCCCGATATAATGGTTGTTGTTCACCAGCGCTATAACAAAAAAAATGCTTTAGTGGCTCAACACAAACCGTTTTTTGGTGTAAATGTAATAAATGTTCAAAGAACGAAATAATGAACTAGCAGTTCCACATATCCGTCAATAGATGGCCGGACTGCGATATTGGAATCCAATATTGCCTTGTAATTATATATTAACAACCAAATCACTGAAAGCAACTTCTTTATCTTCAATTTTCCTTCTCGCATCATTGATTTATAAAATTCCTTGTCTAAACTAGTCGGACGACCATCTTCTTTCATAAATATTGATCCTAGTTGAGGTTCTCCAAGACCGCTCCTACAAAGTGCCTTATTTGTTGTATCACAACATAAAATTCATAATTTCCACCACTTGGGACGTCGTCGGTAGATACAACTAACCCATGAATAATTAGAGGGAGTTTTTGAGATACTCATCCAATATTGGCTTGCTTTCGTGCTTCATATCTTGTACACTTCCTTAACTCTCAAGCGGGGACGAAATCGGCAAAATCTTTGCCTTGACTTGTCGAACACTTGGTGTGACTACTTCCTTCTTCGGGAGAACTCTTTTATTTTGAACCGGTTCTACATCCTCTTTGTACATAGCCTTTATAGGCTCAAATCCAGTGAGAACTCTTTCAGTACTCAATAATTTCTTCAAACTTTTCCTTTGTTGTGGCATTTGGTTTACCACTCGGGTTTTGCTTCATTGAACCTTCTATAGGGGTGAACTATTGGCATCAAGTTATGCATCAATATTTTTTTCTACGCCCTTTTCATTCTAGAGTAACTCTCGTGTAGTTTTCGTTGAAGCTTCGTGTCCTCAAACTCTTCACCGGAAGCTTATGTGGGCTTTGAGGATATAAGATAGTTTCCTCCAATGCGGATCAACATCATCAATATGAATCAATCTTTGTACCTACCAAGCTTATAGCGACAAGGAAGTACGAGATTCGTCATCGTCTTACAATTATAAAAGGAGCTCGACATCTCATGATCCCTATAAAACTTAAGTAGTTTCATCATATAATGCAGTTCCAATGCGACGTATTATAATGTATACCCATGAAAAACCATTCACTATCTTTATAATTCAAAAACTTTTTATGACGGACCAGAAAATTCCGTCATCGGCGCTATGCGCTTGGTAGGCCAGAACTCCCCGATGCGCCATTCGAAATGACGGTTACCGGGCCTTAAAGCTTCAGTTTCGCTAGTCAAAGGAAGGTCGATTTAGCCTTTCCAAGCATGCTTTGCAAGCATGGTACTTGAAACGTAGTTTCCATACGTTGCTTCACACTATTCCAAACTTACCCTTGTTCTGCAAAGGGTGCAAGGCCATAAAGGCAAATGATAGTGCCATTGGCATGCATCACCTACTTACCATCGTTGTCCAAGCCTAAGTCATGCCTTGGACTAGCACATGGCCATTTTAGACCTTGTTTTTCTTCTGTTTCCTTAATTCTGTTTCGCCTATGCGATGGGTGCATGCACCAACCTTGCTCTTTCCAAGGATGCAGCAGCCAGGCATATACCATCCATATCGTATAGTGATAGACACAATTTTGTGTCTAAATTCTTCTCAATTATTTGTATTCTTAGTGCTCAATTTATACTTATTGTGTTATTTTATGTGTTTGTAGGTGTTTTTGAGAAATAAACATTTGTGGAAAAATTGGATCAAAAAGTTGTTAAAGGCACCCAGGAAAATTACTAAAGGAACCCCACTCTTGGATAGGGGCACCCCTTCTTTGTTTTAGAAAGATGAAAATGGCGGGAAGAATTATTTCTCGCGAGAAAGTTATCTGAGTTAGTTGGAATCCTATTTTTAAGGGATTCAAAAGGTGGTCTCGACTTATAAACATAAAAGAATATTCACAACATGTTTAAATACGTTATTAGAAGTGTTTTCTGCCGTAAAACAAGCTGGTAAATTCATATATAGCCGGAAACAGATTTTTCTTATGGTGGAGATTAAACAAGTTTTGAGTTTATTTTGGGTTAGGAGGTTGAGTCCTTATCTAATAAGGAAGTTTTTCCGTGAATAAAGAGGTTTATTAAACATGTATAAGAAAACACGGATCGAAAAAGGGCCGTCCGGAAAAAGGGGTTGATTCTCGGGTTTTATAAACACACGAGTTACAATTGCATTTTTAGGATATTTTGGGTCTTTATCGATTAAGTAATAGTTCTTAGGGTTTCATACACCTATATAAGCATAACAAATCGAAGAAAAATTAGGTAGGGACGCCGTGAAAATTTCAGAGGAAAGGGTTCTCTGCTCGTGGAGGAGGAAGAAGAAGACCAGAAGGACAAAGGAGAAGAGTCGCAAATACGATTGCAAATTCTTATTCGCAACTGCATCTACGATCAGTCATTGAATGGGTTCTCATTACTAATTCCATTTAGCATCTGCACCTATTTCAGAACTGTAGCAACAGTCCATCTGTAATGTTTATAAACGTTTTAAATTCCCTGTTTCAATTATATTTTTGATTCTTTTTTTCTTCTTAAGCACTTTTGAGCCATGTTTCTATCTTTTGACAATGGAGGAAACCATATTTCATGAATGAACGGTAACTATTTTGATTCTTTATGACTTTTGCACTAATTTTAAATTGATTTATGATTTTTTCTAATCAGTTGTGATTTTTTTTTTATGGTGTATGCTGGGACGTAAGAGATTTTGATGCGCCATGCTTACAATTAATATTTTAGAAATCTACTTTTGACAAAGAAAGAAAGTCAATAAAAAAGAGCTATAATTGTTAAGAATCATTATAGAAATCACTCAGAAGTGATTTTGGTAGAATCCAGAGTCCCAGTTCTTCCCAATATTGTTAAAATCTTTTAATTATTTTCTAGTTTAAATCAGAATTAGGTCTAAAATGAATCTTCACAAGTCTCAGTGAACGAACTATTTTTACCACTTTTCTAAAACGACCATATAACTTGATAGAAAGTATGAACATCCATCAAATGTATTGCAACAACCTCATCAAGTGTGGCAACAATCATCTCTTGCTTTGCACTGCCGAGCCAGATAATGTTAGTTACCAAAATATCGCAATCACCTCCAAATTAGATGATATGAGCGACAAGATACTGCACCTCAATGCATTGCATTGCGGGTGCCTACATACCCAACTCGTACCTTGAAGGGATAAATCATGATCGTAGTTCATCCGAAGGGTCAATTTGAATGGGACAAACAACTTAAGCCTATTAACGCAAAAAGCCAACATCGATGCCAATGGCTAATCGTTTCGAAATTATTTGCGTAGGAACAATTTCCAACTTATATGGAAAGGTCAAGCAAAGCCTAGTCCGTATAGGCCAAAGAACTTTCGCAAGGTATATACTAGATTGTGCATACTAATGCCACTTAGTATGCAAATATGTATTCTCGAGTAAGCAACATGGATGAATGATGCTTTCGCATCATTCAAGCTCCATCGGCTAAGCATCAAAGTTATCTTGGTTAAGCGCGGCTAAGAATGTCTAGCATGGATAACCCAAATGTGTCTTTCCCGTTAGCATGGATAAGGATTGCTAACCCAAATGTGTCTTTCTCGTTAGCATGGCTAAGCATTGCTAACCCAAATGTGTCTTTGCTGTTAGCATACTAAGCCAAATCCACTTTCTCGTTAGCATGGTTCGCTTTCTCGTTAGCATGACTACACAAATTTGCTTTCTGGTTAGCATGGTTCACTTTCTCGTTAACATGGCTAGGAAAATCTTCTTTCTAGTTAGCATGGTTCACTTTCTCGTTAGCATGGCTAGGAAAATCCGTTTTCTCGTTAGTATAGTTCTCTTTCTCATTAGCATGACTAGCAAAGTAGTTAATATCATGTATTGGTATCGTATCGGCAAGGTGCGATACACCTAGACGAATGATTATATTGGATTTTATCAGCGATACACAATTAACTTTTTAATTTTATAATTTATAGGTAGATGTGATTTATGTTACTCAAAGTTGTAATGGAATGCATTTATAATGTAAAAACTTAATTAAACTAGTTTTAATTGATAACCTAACATCCCCAAACATAGAATTTGTATGGAAAGAAAAATTATAACAAAAAGATAAAAAATACATTATTAATAAACATATTTGTATCCTTTCCGATATTATCGGTCGATGTATCGGTCCGATACAACCGATATAATCGGAAAAATCATGTATCATCGATATTTTGTGTATCGTCTATGTTAAAGACCGATACACGATAAATTCCAATATTATCGATTGGTACGATCGATATTAACTACATTGATGACTAGGAAAATTTGCTTACTAGTTATCATGGCCAAACATCATCGACTTCCAACCAACACATCCTCCCAATATATGTTTTACACGTATTTCTACAAATAGATAAAAGAAGGGGAGAGGACATCATCCGAATGCACGCTAGGCAAATCCGTTTTATAGTTAGCATAGCTAAGGCAATTTCGCTTTCTGGTTAGCATAGCTAAGGCAATTTCGCTTTCTGGTTAACATACTTAGGCAAATCTGCTTTCTAGTTAGCATAGCTAGGAAAATCCGCTTTCTAGTTAGCATAGCTAAGGCAAATTCGCTTTCTGGTTAGCATATCTAGGAAAATCCGCTTTCTGGTTTGTATAGCTAGGAAAACCCGTTTTTCAGTTAGCATAGCTAGGAAAATCTGCTTTCTAGTTAGCATAGTTAAGGAAAATCCTCTTTCTGGTTAGCATAGCTAGGAAAATCCGCTTTCTAGTTAGCATAGCTAGGAAAATCCGCTTTCTAGTTAGCATAGCTAGGCAATTCCGCTTTCTGGTGAGCATAGCTTGGTAATTCCGCTTTCTAGTTAACTTTCGCTTTCTGGTTAGCATAACTAGGCAAATCCAATTTCCGGTTAGCATAGCTAGGCAAATCCACTTTCTAGTTATCATAGTTAGGCATCATCGTTTTCCAACCAACACCCCCTCCCTATATATGTTTTACTTGCATTTCTACAAGAATATATAAAAGAAGGGAAGAGGACAACCATCGACTGCACTTTAGGAAAATTCGCTTTCTAAGGCAAATCCGTTTTCTCGTTGACATAACTAGGAAAATTCGTCTTCTCGTTAGCATAGCTAGGAAAATCCGCTTTCTCGTTAGCGCCACTAAGGAAAATCCTATCTAGTTAGCATAGTTAGGAAAATACGCTTTCTAGTTAGCATAGCTAGGCAAATCCTCTTTCTGGTTAGCGCCGCTAAGGCAAATCCATTTTCTCATTATCCAAATCCGATTTCTCGTTAGCATGGTTAGGCAAATCCGCTTTCTCGTTAACATGGCTAGACAAACTTGTTTTCTAGTTAGCATGGCTAGGCCAAAGTATCCCCTCCCTATAGATGTCTTAATAGCATTTCCATATATTTGGAAAGGAACGTAAGGGACATTCATTGACCGCACCATGGCTAAACATGACTATTTTGCCCCTCGCTCAAAACTTGATGAATATGACTTTTCACTTTAATTATAAGATGACCGTTTTTCCCATGGTGTGTAAAATTACTATTTTACCATGAATGACCATTTTTCCCCTGGTGTGTAAAATTGTTTGCAACTATTAAGCACTTGATTATTTTTTCCTTTCTAAATAGCCTATTCTTTAGCTTCGTGTTTAGTCGACCATTTCTACATGGCGCAAATAACAAAGCGCTTTGAAGTCTTAGCAAATTATTGGAAGATACAGAAGAAAAAAAGATTAGATAACATACCAATTGATTGTCATGGTGGGCGGAAATATCAGGCCCCAATTGAGCGACAGCTTCAGGTTAATCGTCTACTGCAACTACGACCTACAAAAACCTTACTTGTAAGATAATATATCAAACAAACGGAAACAGTCAGCAAGGTCGAGAAATTATGACCATGCTGATTCTAGCAAATTTTATAGCAAAGACAAATTACCCTAATAGTCCTCATGGTTCAAAAAATAAACATGTCGACCCCCACTTGAAAAAATCACATCAATATTACAATCTGCAGTTATCATGGTCTGATAGAAAACCATAACGAGTTTTAAATAACACCATAAACAGTCATCATGGTTATCTACCAAAATCATGCTGACTTTTGGTTAACAGTTGGGGGTAACAACTGTCGGCATGGTCTCCATCTAATTACATTGATGATTGTGATAAATCGACATGGTAGTTTCATCATCGACCGTGCCGACTCTAGGTAAGTTGAATGTATAAAAGGTATTAATTTTTCCCATCATTTGACGAATTAAACCAACAAAAATTAAATTCACTACCACGTAAGATGTATACCTGATTGTTTGTCTCACATTCGGTTATTACGGCGTTAAAATAACAAAAAGACCGTTACTTAAACTTCTAATTTTGACCCAGAACAAATCTCGGCCATTGGATGTGATTACCACCAAAATTGGGCCATCGGATCTGAAGCAGATGATGGTTGTTATAAAAAAACTGTACAAAAAGTGTGACGCTTATAAAAGTTACGAATCATTGTTACAAAATGTGTCAGAAAAAACCAGCCTCCCTACAATTCCACTAACGCGCTCCCAAACTAAATTCTTCATTTGGCTCAAAATAATCATCATGAGGCTCAAAGTAATCATCATTTGGATTGTCACTTTGGGTTGAAAGAAAAAATCTTTCACAATCATACAAATATTCTATTTCAGAATTGTTTCTAATATTAGCGTAGGCTCATCTATACAAGTTATTGGCTTATTTCAAGCTTGTGACAAGAATCACTCATTTTACCTACCAAAATCTCGAAACCCTAATTTTTCTAGTTTTTCAAAGACTTCTTCTTCTTACCTGTCTACAACTAACGAAATCATATAAATCTAAAGCTAGTCTACAACTAACAAAATCATATAAATCTAAAACTAACTATAATCCATCACATTAATCTAATCTAATTATATCAACTAAAATAATTAAATAAATTAATCATAATTTAATAAGGTTATTTTTGTTATTGATATAAATAGATGAATAAGGGTTTTAAAGATTCACTTCTAAATAACCCTATTGTACCGATTTTCTACAGTTACTACATATCCCGTCAAAACATACATTAAAAGGTGTTTGGATACCAGAAGTAAAAGTAAATTTCAGAAGTCAGAAGCTAAAAAAAATTGATTCATAAAAAGTTTATTATTTTTTGCTTTTAAAAATCATTCCCAATCTAACTTTTTTGTTCCTAGAAATCTAAAAATTATTTCTGATAGTATTTCCAAATACCCATGGCAACAACTATTCGCAAGGAAAAATATTTGTGTTTTCATATGCTAAAGATTTGGGGAATTATATAAAAAGACTAGCTTGAGGAGTTAAGAATCCTGTTTACAATTGAAGTAGAGTCATCTAATATGGAAAAAGAAGAGTTTTTCTTAGCATTTTATTTATCTACTTTAAGAACACGTAAAATACAAAGAGGAGGGAAATTATCCCAATCAAAATTAAAATTGAAATCTTTTGCTGCTTTTGTAAGACTATCTACTACCTTGTTTGCCGATCTTGGGAAAAAGTGAAAACTATGAAAAAAATGACAAAAAACTAGGATTCATTTTGTTTCTTCCAAAATTGCCTGACTCTGCCACGAGATTAGTACTTTGGATCCATTCAAAAAGTCAATGATTTTCGTATTGTCGCCTTCCATGCTGAAGTTACTTAGATTTTCTTCATGTGCCCATTGTGCTGCTTCCCAAAAACCTACTACTTCTGTTTTTTCTGCTGACTCTGATGTGGGTGGTCATGCTCTTCCTTTCTTGAAATTACATGCATCATCTCTCATAATTAAGGTAAAACCATATGGTTTGTCATTAAAAATCCAGGTTGCATCTACATTAATCTTCAGTTGATTTTCCCCTGGGCTATCCCATATTTTTTCTTTTAGTTTCAACATAGTGTTTAAATGATTAGAAGCATGTTTAATCAAATTTCCTTTATCCAAAAAAGTAATATGTTTTTGAATAGCTAAAGAGGTTTGCTATGGATTACTTTGTTTTTTCTGATATGCTCTATTGCATCTTTCTTTCCGGATGAACCAAATTTTTTTCATTGCAGTTTCTATTGAGATTAGGCTATTAGGATTCTCTATCCAGGTTTTGCATATTTCTAAGAAGGAGGAGGAGTTGTCAAAGTTTAGAAGTACTGGATTAGGATTTGAAGCCCAAACCGCTTTAACATAATTACAATGAAGAAACATGTGTTCTAAATTTTCATCATCCTTACAGCCAAAAGAGCATCTAGGGGATACATCTCTAATAGTTCTGAAGAGTTTATAGTTTGTAGACACTGCATTCTGTAAACATTTTCAAATAAAATTTTTAATTTTTTGTGTAACTTCCAGACCCCAGAAAGTTTTCCAAGAGCATCAGGCATATTTAGATTGTTAGAGTTAATTCCATTCTCATTCAGTTTTTTATACATAGATTTAACAGTGAATTCACCATATATTATCAATAGCCATCTTAATTTGTCTGATTTAAGGTTATTAGTAGAGTTTAGAAACAATTTTATTTTGCATATTTTCCCAACAATTTGAGATGGAAATAAAGAGTGAATCATAGATTTTTTCCACTTTTTTGTTTCAGGATCTATAAGATCTGACACAAGTGTTAAGTAAGAGTTATTATTGGTACTGAATTATTTTAGATTGTCACTTAGGCCTAATATCCATATATCTTCCCATAAATATATATCTTTACCATCCCAACTTCTCATATACTATTTTGTTCAATTAATCTTATTCCTTTGCTGATACATTTCCATATCCAAGAACTAGAAGATGAAATTTTGACTCTTAAAGCTGATGATTTCCTAAAGTATTTATGTTTGAATTGAGTGACCTATAAAGACTTTGGTTTCAATTATTAGTCTCCATGCTACCTTAGCTATCATTGCCATATTTATTTTGTGAGCATCTCTGAAGCCTAATCCTCCTCTTTATAGAGGTTTACATAAACAAGACCAAGCTTTTGGGTAAAATCTTCCAGAATTTCTCTTTACCCCACCAGAAGTCTCTTTGAATAACATTTATTTTATGGGTTATTTTTTTGGGGATAACAAAGCATCCCATTTGGAATATTGGCATACTGGCTAGGAAAAATTTATTGAGAACTAATTTGCTAGATTGATGAAGAATTTTACCTTTTCAGCCTTGAGTTTTTATTTCCATTTTCTCTACTATTGAGTCAAAGGTTTTAATTTTGGATTTGTCAATTAAGAGACGTGCTCCTAAGTAAGAGTCATTTAGATCTATTTGTTTTATTTTAAGCATTTTGGAAATCATTCTTTGATGTTTTGGTTAGACTCTCTTGCTAAAAAAAATACCAGATTTGTCAAAGTTTATAAGCTGACGTGAAGCTTTGCTAAAGATATCAATTATTTTAAGAAGTTGTTTACATTCTACAGGGTCATCTTTAACAAAAAGGAGACAGTCATCTGCAAAAAACAGATGAGAAATAGGATCTTTTTTTGGGGTTATCTTAACCCCATGAAGGAGTTTGTTTTTTTCCTGATTAAGGAGAATCCTAGAGAATATCTCCATGCAGATGGTAAAGAGATAAGGAGATAGAGGGTCTCCTTGTCTCAGACCTATAGAAGGATGGAAGAATTCTCCAAGAATACCCATTGAGAAGCACAACTAAGGAAAAAGTTGCAATACATTGTTTAATCAAGTTATAGAAGTTTTGAGTAAAACCAAAGAAGGACAGGGCAGTAGGTTGAAAATCCCAATTGACCCTGTCAAAGGCCTTAAACATATCAATTTTAGACAAATGCCACCACTTTTTTTTTTTTTTAAAGAATGAATAATCTCATGGGCAATGATTATATTATCTGAAATTTGTCTTTTAGAGAGGAAAGCTGCTTGAAAGGTTGAGATTATATTGTCTAAGTGCGGTTTGATTCTATTAGCCAAAAAAATTGTTATTATTTTATAGGTTGTATTATAGAGGCCTATGGGTCTGAATTGATTTGGATTTTGGGGATGTCTGGCTTTAGTAATAAGAAACAAGAAAGTTTTATTAATGTCAGGGTGCATGAAACCAGTTTGAAAGAATTGTTGGATTGTGAAGGTGACTTGATCCCCTACAATTTCCCAATTTTGTTTAAAAAAAATTGCTGGGATACCATCAGGTCCAGGGGATTTATTTGGTTTCATACTTTTAAGGACTCCAATAATTTAATCCTTAGATGGGACAGTCATAAGAATGCTATGATCCACATCTGAGATCACATGTTGAATACTATTAAAAATGAAATCATGTTGAGAAGTATCTATAGGATCAGCTTTAAAAAGATTTTGAAAGTAGTCATTTAAGGTAAAATGTATTTCTTTCCTATCAAAGGTGACTTCATCTTTAGCATTCAATAGACATTTTATATGGTTCAATTTTCTTCTTTTAAAAGTGACTGTGTAAAAGTATTTAATATCTTTTTCCCCTAGATTGACTATATTATCTCTTGATTGTTGTTTAGTTATAGCTTCTTGATAGATTTTCAAGAGTAATCAATTTACCTTGAATTTTTTATTCTTTTCTGTAAATGTTATATGAATTATTTATAAGATCAATTTGTATCATGATTATTTTAATTTGTTTGGAAGGCAATCCAAAGATTTTTTTTTTCCAATCCAAGAGGTGGAATCCTAGATCATAAAAGTTCTTTACTAGGGCTTCAGCAGGGTTATCATCTATGAAGTTGTTCAAAGAATCTTTACTAAGGTTAAGGATATTGGGCAGTGGTCATATCCTACAACCATTAGGTGTTTAAGATGAGATCTAGGGAATTGTAAGTTCCAACTAGCATTTGCCACAACTCTATTAAGTTTTTCTTGAATATCATCAGAGTCTTTCCTATGGTTATTCCATGTAAATTATTCCCTGAAATTCCTAAGTCTATGAGGCCATCTCTTTGGAGAATGTTTTCATATTATTCACAATCTTTGAAATTAAAAGGAAATCCTCCTAATTTTTCAGATTGATCAAAAATCATGTTCATATCTCCTATAAGAATCCAAGGCATCTGAGTTTTATTAACTTGATCAGCTATGTGGTCTAAAAATTCCCAAGCTACATTCCTATTGAATGGGTAGGGGCTACCATAGAAACAAGTAAGAACCCATTTTTGAGATTCAAAATTAATCTTAAATAAGATATTAATCATGTTAATATTCCATTGAACAGTATGAAAGTGAAACCCATCTAGCCAGGCTATAACAAGACTCCCAGCTAGTCCAATAGGGTCAACAATGTGGGAATTGGGATAATGGATATAGGGGATTTAACAAGAGTTTTTTGGGATTTAGTTTTAGAAAGGAACAAGATTTCAGGTATCTTATTTTGAATTAAGAAATTTAGATGATTTTACGTAAAAGGATTTCCACATCCCTGGACATTCCAAGCTATTAACTTTATTTTAAACAAGCAGAAAAAGAGATCCACAAACAAAATCTAGCAGAAATAAGATTAATAAGGGGTTAACCCCTTAATAAAAATTGTGATGCATACCTAATTAAGGAGAAAAGGGAAAGGCTAAAACAAGATTGAGTCTATGAATTAATCTAAATTATGGTTCAAAATAAAATTGAACCAACCGAAAAACTAATAATTGAATTTTGTTAACACTACACCAAAACAGAGTTGTTACACAGATATGTGTAACTTCTTATTTAATGTTACACTTATATGTGTAAGATATTGGTGTTCTTTTGTTACACACGTAGTTAAAATCTTTTACATGCATGTTACACATATTACTGTAACATTTCGGACAGTAATTAGGAAAAATAATAATAATTTATATTTCGTCATTTTGGGACGCCTGCTATTGTTAGTTCAAATCTGTTCATACTCACATTCTTTTTGAAAAATTTCAAGTCCCACATCCAAGTAAAAAAATGCAAATAAATATATAAATAAATTATTTTTGTTTAAACTGTATATTACATTGACAAATAATACACTGCACAGTTACACACACGGAGCAATCACATCCAGTAAAGCTAGAATTCTGCAATTAAACAATAGCCTCAGTGTATAGTAAACTGACAATATCATTCAAAAATAATACAACTCTGCTTTGTTAACAGTAATTCACCAGGTTGTGTACCTTCATAATACATACTAATCTCCGCTTCTTCAATTCGAGCCTCAGTGCCCTTTGATCTTTACTTGTTAAACTCTTACTCAGCTGAGAGTTTTGAAATGTTCTCTCAACCTGGAGGCAATGCAAGTTTGAAAGCTCGAAAAGAATTCTGAAGGACCGCCGCCTTCAACTGTAGTGGGGATCTCCATCACAAATACTTTGGTTTTTGTGCAGCTAAAAGACCGCCTGAGTGAATGGTGCAAATGATTTTACGAGTGTATGCTAAGTGCTAGCTTAATAAGGTTACCAGAACTATAGCTGTAGAAATCAGTAACAAAATGCACAAAATTTAGTCTAAACCTTGACTAGTATGTATTGACTTTCCACCAGACAGCCAGTGTTGACGAGCCAAGCGTGCTTTTGCATTGCTAAACCCTCATTGCTGCATATTTGGCAGGATGCAAGGTTATATATGCTGCTCCAAAGCACCTGTAATAGATTTATCTGCGTAATCCACTTCAAGAGTATGGTCATCGAAAACCACATTTTCCAACACTGCCAAAGACAAGTTAATGTAAGCAAATCTCATGGAAAACATCGCGCTACCAATATGATAGAAGACAAAGAAAAAACAAAATTACCAGCTCCAACTCTGCTACTTTCTCTGTAGAGAGATCAATACACTTAGCATAGCAACCACCTTCAATGTTCGGGGATCAAGCAGTGTTCATTGTCTCCCATTAAGTACAGGCACCATTCATTAACAAAGTTGTCTCCTCAGTACCTAAGATTACATTCACCACGAAGATTTAAAACTTGTTAGATTTCATGGAACTTGTTCGATTCAGTAACACCCAATAAAATCCAAAGCGAAATTCTGATAAAAGAAAAATTACAACTTCTTCAAACAACAACCTGGTTTGCAATCTAAGCAACATCAGCATATAATCCAAAACCAGAATTCAAAACTACCCGAGTACGATGATTTAGTAGCCGAATCCGTAGCTATCAAGAGGCAACATTCAGGAAGTAGTAGTATTCGTCTTAATTGAACTCATCTTGTATATTCCAATAATTTACTTATGTTAAGAAGAATAGACAGTGATTTTTATCTTTGAATTTTTTATTTAATTTTTTATATTATGATTGGTATGTTCCTACAGCTACAAAAAGAAATAAAAAAACTAAAAAATTAGGTAGTAGAGTATATTCGTGGCAGTCATGCGACCGGTGTCTAAAGGGGTTAAGCGTCCATGTGTATGAACAATGCCCAATAAGTACTTTGTATAATAATGATACTGGGAGGAAAACAAACTGCAGTGAGGTGAGTGTATAATTAATCTAAGAAAACCATACTTCCAGCATGAAGAAAAGAAATCTATTGCATCTAGATGCTAGTACACCTGGATATGACATTCATATACACGCAACATACATTGAGTTATAAATATCTTATGCAATAAATGACGGGTCAAGAGGAAGGTCAGTGACAGATTCTACAAAGAAAAATGTTAATGCGATGAAATACAAATTACATATAAAAGTCACTCACCACAAAAGCTGACGATCCCATTGGAAGAAAAAAATATAAAAATCAACATAAGGCACCAACTAACAACCTTCAGCATCCATTCCCATCATGGTGCAAACTATCTGGGAGGGTCCTTCTGGTCCTTGACACCAATCATTATAATGGCAAGGATGAAAAATAAGAAATTCCCCAAACTCACGCAGAACCGCATCAGTTTCAAACGACTCCCTCCCTATCTGGAGTCTGGTGAAAATGATTAATCCCTAAAACAAAAACAAAAAATTAATCAATAAAGATCAGTTACAAAGAGAATTCGTTAAATACTTTACACTAAAGATCTTTCTTAATTTCTGCAAACGATGGAGGCACTATCTTTCATAACAACACCCATGCGCTTAAATCCATCAAGAACCCAGAAACTTTTGAAACTAACAGGAACAAGAAATTCAATTGGTTATGAATCAGTAACATATATACCTATTTTGAAAAGGGTTTCAGCTCAATAAAAAGATTAATTGAAAGAAATTAGGTTTTCCCAAAATCTACTGCAAATTGACCCTTTATTTCCAATCTTTCATTTGGATGGTTGTGAACTATCAATATAGTTCTGGTTACTTACTGTTTGGTGACTAATAATTCATACATCAACAGATCCACAACAATATAATTCTATCGATTTAACCACTAAAGGAAAAATAGAAGCAAAGGGGTATGTATACCCCAATGATGCCGCATAGTGAAATGATTTTCCGATGATTAACATTCTAAAGAATAAGCCTCTCAGAAACAAAATCTCTTGTAATTTCTTACTCAACTGATCCATAATGATTTCATTGATATCAACTTCTTCGCCATGAACATGATTTCTACCATGCCATACGTAGGAGAAAGAACCGTATCCCTGTGTTCTATTTGTCTGCCTCTCACCCCAAGCAAGAAATTCACCCTTCAAATCAAAACCCTAGAAAAATGAGAAGATTATGGATGAACTGACTAGTGAATGAGTGGAATTTCTTCCAGATCTAAGAGACGAGGAGATGGGGAAAGCGGGGAAGTAGAGAGGAGAAGGAAGCGGTTTAACTCTTTTTTTCCTTCCCCGTACATATATAAGTAATGAATTAAGTTTTATTTATTTTCTTTTGTTATTTGTCATTATGGACAGTTTTAATGTTACTCTAATATATGTGACAACATAAACTAAAAATTAAATCCGATTTATTATGACAAAATTTAGGATATCACATTATATGTGTGACTTATGTTGTTACACATATGTATGGACAATTCAGTGTTACAATTTTTTTATTTTGGTGTAGTATAAGCTAATAATATATAAAATAAGATGACAAAAGAGATTAGAAGGAACTTGTTGCTCTTCTGTCGCATTGGAGAAGGAGATAGTGAGAACTCGAGGGGGAGATATGATTTCTTTTTCAAGTGTTGTCTTTCAAATTGGATCCATATTGATCAATTAGGATATGATCATCATGTGAAATTGCTAATGAGTTTTGGTTGTCCGAATGAGATGAATCAGAAAATGCAGGGATTCACTACACCAAAATCACTTATTTGCGATCGATATCCGTCTCTCTTAGAATTCCAGCAACTGAAATATCAGTTGCAAAAAACGGTGTCACAGACATTTTGTACGGTTATAAACGTTGCTTGAACTGTTTATAAAAGTTGGCTTTTAAATTAAAGCAGCGTATAAGTAACCGTTTTTAAGGTCTCACAACAAATGTCATCGTCATTTTTTAATATGTAACGCTTATAAATGTTGCTTATTTCAGGAAAATTCGGGGAATGTTTCACGCGTTAGCTGGGGCCCTGTTTGCAACGTTTATGCGTTGCTAATTTGAAATCGGTTTTAAAGAAATAAAATTTTGATATGATATCATGTAGGTAGCTGCACCTGCATATACAAATTTTCTTGGAGTAGAAGATCCAATTCATCTGTATGGAAGGAATTCCAGCAAACATATTTGATCGACCATTAATTTTCGTTGGAGAACAAGAAAATGAAACATCATGATAAGGAGTTAGTGGAGGATAACAAGAAAATGAAACAAATTAGAAATCATGATAAGGAGTTAGTGGAGGAAGTCTTCTCAAAATTCAGCGTACTGCAGATAATAAGAACTACAAAAAGAAAAGAAAAGAAAAGGTTATTCTAATATCGGAGCCACAATAGGGAAAAATCACAGCGCAAAAAACAAAACAAATCTAAACGATAAGTAAAAAATGTGTAGAAGTCAGTAAAAAGTTATTCTTGTTGCCAACTATGTGATGAAACTACACTTGCATATACAAATGGACTAATTAGCAAATGAGGTCTAACGAAGCAGGTGATAATATCTCAAGAGTGGTAGTATTACCTCAGCCATGGCAGATGTTAGAAATTGTGGAATGGGCTCAGTTGTGTCTCCAATTCAAATGCTTATTACTTGTGCAACTAATACCTTATTCAGCAGTTAAGGTTCTTCCCTTCCGCCAAGTTCTAGCCTGTAAAATAGAAAAATAGTATATTAAGAGTAACAGATAATACGCACGATCCAATTTACCCACACATGAGAAGGTAACCACAGTTTGACGATCACAAATTTTAGTAGATTGTTGGGGAATCCTTCCAGCCATTTCTTTCAACAACCACAATTATTGAAAGTTACCGGTGTTAGAACAATAACTATTTGCAAAATGAGACCATTTATAAACTTACAGTATCTAGGTCTGTTATCACAAAACACTTTAGCAATTAATATCTTCTTGGCACATGAAGGAACACAAATAAATGTTAACATCACCGTGTATAAAGAAGATCAATGAAGCATGCTACTTTTATAATAGAAAAATTTTCACTTGTGTGGTGAGAGATTTATTCACTTACTTTACCTTTTTCCAGTATCATTCCTGCTACCGTGATGGCTTCCTTTAGTTGCGTTTATGCCTTTCCCAATTCAGCTTCTAGAAATGCATATTCGCGAGTAAGCTCCTCCACCTGTATTTTTAGTGATCAATTTGCTTAGCTCTATTAGTATACTCGAACAAAGAGGATAACACATTTTAAAATAACAATGACCCGAGACCTTCTTAGGGAAGTATATTACCAAAACTTTTATGACACTCCTCCACCGAAAAAACAGCATTCTCATATTAACACATACAACTTTCCATTTCAAAACCTTGAGTTGAGGATTCTAAGGACGTTTAAATAAAATAACATAAGACCACAGCAGTTATGTCCTCAAGAGGTTTCTTTTATTGTTTTATGATTAATATAAACAATAGTAGAAATGGCTAAGACCTCAGATCCTAAAATTCATTAAAGTCCAGTAGATTTCCTCTAAAAAAGAGTGCACCTGTAAAAACCTATTAAGCTTGGAAACCATTATAGTAAAGACACCTCTACAAGAATGAACATGCATAACAGTAAGAGAAAAAAATGAACATGCATGGTATTCTTAAGCTACTGAAAAAACGCATTAAGGAGACACGAGCATCACCTTATTATACCCATCAACCACACTCTGAACCAACAGTGAAATCTCTGTAAAATTATCTTGTTATGAAGATTCGCGGCTGAATACTTTATTAAATGTAAATGGATGCTTTAAACCTGATGACAACACAAGATTACGATAAAACAATGGATGTTAGGAAACACATATGCTGATTAAGCTCTTGATGAACTAAATGAAAACCACGTCCTAATTGTTAGCAATCAGGCACATTTGGACACAACATACCATTTCATAGAGATGTAGCAGGTCAACCAATTGTGCAATAAGTCGGTCTTTTGGGTGGTTATATAGCGCACTTAAATAACATTTAGGGACACCCGCAATAATAAGCAAATCGATTTGGTGAACAAACAAGAAAAAAACCCCGGACCTGCAGATTCGCAAGCTTCAGTATTGTTTGGCTGACCATATAATTTTACAAACTCTACCATCAACAACAAAGTGTTTATTAAGTACAGAAAACCATAAGAAGCCCTAGAAATGAAGAAATGATGAAAATGAACCACTGATAGCGGTAATAAGTACTAAGAATCGAGTAAGCCCTACAAACTCTTCAATTTGTGTTTTTTGAAGCATAACATAAATAGCAGTAAACATCACTTTTCACACCTGCAAGATATTAATCATGAAAAACAAGTAGTTGGTTTTCTCTGCTATACTTAAATTCCTTCCCTACAAATACAAACACCAACCAATCAACGGTTGAGCTCCATCCATTATCACTTTCAATTAAATTCCACAGATAAACAAGACCAAGTATAAAGGCATGTCCATGCATACCTTTTGTTTAAGTTGGAGTTTTTTTTTAAATAACTTTTATAAAAAAATTCTCTTATCCGAGAAACACTATCAGCTTATAAATCTAATTATCAACTGTAATAGACACCATGTGAACAATAAATAGAATCATAAACATCTCCAAAACAACCAGATCAAAATTTCCATAAAACCAAACATTAAATCCTAATTCAAATCTCACAATTCCAAACCTAATTAAAAACAAAGCATACAAAAATCAATTCAATAAAAGGGGGAAACGAAAAAAAACCTAGATGATTAGCACATATCTTGAGTGTATTAGATTGTCTCATAAGCAAACGAGCTTTCTTAGTTTGTTAATGTTTCAGAAGCTTAAAATTTCCAGCTCATCTTTCTTTCCATTGATTTCCATCTTTATCAAATCGGTATGGTTTTTTCTTTCTACAATCACCACAACAACAAAAAACCAAATCAATCAGCAACAAAATCGAATCAAATCGAAAAACATAAAAATAAGTAAATAGATCGATATTTGGAGAATGATACATATAGATTGAGAAGAACATTTTTTTTCACCAGTAGTATCATCAACTTCTTCAAGTTTAATAACAAGTACAATCAGATTATGGTTCGTTTGGGATTTCAGGAACAAAATTGATTTCTAGTTTTACGAAAATTTCAAGTTATTAAAGGATAGATCTACATATATGGTATATGGGTTTTGATTAGGATATAATGGTTAAAGAAATAAAGGTTTTGATTTCGATATTTAACCTCAGTAGATCTCGATTTCGTTTCTTCTCAGTTTGAAAAAAAAAAAGTCTGAGAGAAAGATAAAGGGTTTCGAAAGAGAGAGAAACGAGTTATGATTTAAGTGGTCTGAAGGTTAATAAACAATTTTTTTCTTTTTTTTGAAGCATAAACCCAATTAAATATGCAGTCAAATATTTAGTAAATGAAATAGAAACAAAAGATCTTCAAGTTAATGTTGAATCAGATGAAAAAAATGAGAGGGAAAAATAGGAGGGAAAGTTCTTCTTGATTCAAGTTTGGGAGGGAGAGTGATTTAGGTGAAAAAAATTAGAGGGAAAATTTTGGGGAACCAATTTTAAGTTTTTCTCAAAAAATTGTAATTAAAACCATAATAAGAAAAACTAAAAAGAAAACAACTGCTAAAAACCCATGAATTTAACATATATTATAAAAATGCCATAAAATACCACGCTTATAGCGCTGCTAAAATGTTGCTTAATTAATTTTAGATAATTCCTAATTAAACCAACGTATATAATAACTAGCCACGTATATAATGATTAGCAACATATATTGTTGCAAAGGGAGCAACTTCTATATACGTTGTAAATCTAAAAAATTAAACGCGGTAAATTTCAGGATTTGGTGTAGTGATTGATATGCAAAATGCATGATTTGTGTCACCATTAGGAGATTCTGGAAGTGAAATCTTAAAACCAGGGTAGGAGAAAGAAAGGATGGGGGAAATGGCAAACTTTGGGATGGAGGACAATGAAAAGAATCAGAAGCATAGGAAAAAGGGGATTCAAAAGATTCTCTGACATTTTCATACGAAGAGAAGGATAATCTACTTCCAAAAATATGAGAAATATTTGGAAATGGTTCTAACACAGGTAGCTGCTCCGAGTTGATGACTTGAGTAGGTACCGAGTTGGGTGTAGGATCAGAATCCAATGGATGAGAATCATTCAATTTAAAATTATCAGGGAGATTGAAAGAAAAGGTTTTTTTTCCTAGGAAAAAATCACTTGCTAGTGGTATATCTGAGTCTGAAAGATTAAAGGCTAATTTGTCCCATTCTCAGAATTTTCCAAATGCACATAGATTCCAGAGATGAGTTAGCTTCAAATAAATCTTGATAGGTTTCTTTAACTCCTTCAATTTTCATGAATTCAGAAACTGATTCCTGTTTGCCAGAGTAGTTAAAGTTTTCCTTTGGATTCCAAATTTGAATTTGAACATCGTTTATGAAATTTAAATCATCTCCAGGGTATGGAAATGAGCGAAAGTGGTCCTCTCAAAGTAGAAGAATGCTAAAATAGTGAGATTCCATCGAAATGTCATAAATGTCTTTTAAAGCCTTGTTTTGTCTTATAGCACAATTATCTTCTTTATGACGGGATCTAAGTCAGTGATAACAGAAATAAGACAGAATATTGGGGTAGTTGAAGAAAATCTCAGTAACTGGATAAGGTCCCACCTTCACCAGAAGCTTATCTATAAGAGGTTTCTTTATATTAAGCCAAATCATTACCTTAGACTGATAATTTGCATTAGATTCAGAACTTCCTACACAAACTATGCTAACTTACCCTAACTTGCTAGCAATCACTCCTAGTATCTCCTCACTTCTATGCTCATGCTTTACATTTAACATATTAGCCCAAATAGGAATTTCTTTAACTGCATCAGTTGAAATATGCACACCGGGATAAGCTTTTGTAGCAGACATAACATTACCAAAAGGGTACCAAGGACCATTTGAAGAAACCCAGAAAAAGTCTTCATCAGAAGAAAAGGTAATGATAAGCATATTAGGATCAAGGTCTCTTAATTTGGACCCCAGAAATAAGACCATGCTCCCCTAATCTCCCATGGTTTGAACACACTTGTGGGAAAAATCTAATTAAGATGCTATGGTCTTTGATTACAAAATCTCTGATGAACTCAAGAGGAGTTGGAAGAATGCCTACATGCATGTGATTCGCAAACCTCTGTGCTAATGAGAGACCACTGAAGTGTTTATAAAGATTATCATCATTAGCCATTAGAAAAGAAAAAGAAAATAACAATACTTCAGAAGCAAATTAAGAAGAAGGAAGAAAGAAAAACAAAAAAGAATAGCAAATAAGCAAGCATAAGATTAAGATAATCACACATATAAATGGAAAGGGCATTCTCCAAGGAAGACTCCTGAATAAAAAGCAGTAGTCTATACAACTTGAAATAAGTATGAAACAGATAAAAGCTCCAATGGGCATGAGACATGAAACAAAAAGGAAATAAGCCAGCTATGCTAGAAGAAAGCAAAAAAAAATAATGTACAAGATCAATGCGAAAAAATACATGGGTTTTCTTTATCAGATATGACAATACAAGGTTTTGGGAAGAGAAACAAAAAGGCATAAATGAATAATATAGAAAGCGAAACAATTTAAGAATGATTTATAGTGTAAATTATAATGAAGTTTGACTAAAAGTCTAAAAGAGTCAAGCATCAAAAAGTCCAACTATATTTTCCAAAGCTAACCGGCTCAGGAGCCATGATGGCATGCAACAATAAGTCAATAAAGGGCACTTCCAAGAGATGCATATTAATAAGTTATGTAAATGAAAAGACAATGGTAATAGGCATAATTACTCAAGGGATGTAACCGAGGTGAAGATAAAGGGTTAGAAATGCAGTTAATGACCATTAAAGGGAGGTTGAAAGATTTAAAAGGCTATGCGATCAGTTTCAGTACAAGCAAATTCACAAAAAGAACAAGAGATAAATACTTCAAAAATGACTTGCAATCAGTTACAGGTTCCTATTGATGCTAGGGTTTCATCAACTATTTGTGTTCGTTGCCGAAAGGGTCAATCACACAGGATTCATTTCTATAGGTGCCAGACATGCAGAAGTGAGTTCTTTTTACATCCAAAGCAAGGAAAATTATTAGCCTTTTGCAACTTAGCACCAAAACAAAAAGCAAAACTAGGATGATCAACCATAGAAAGAATTCGTGTGAAATTGGAGAATCCAGAGCCAGATGAGATTTCCATAGTGAGAGAGGAGTATCCCCATGTTTCGATTATACATATGTTCATGTTAAGGCTATGCAATATCTTCCTAATCAGAGGCGTGCTGCTCAGTGAAGACAGGTAAAAACATGAAGTACTAAAAAATCAAGTTTTCAATTTTAATTGACTTTTATGTTTTAATCTATTACTCGGACGGTTGTGTTTGTATTTACCTTTTCTTTCTTTTTTAACTTTTTGAAGAAAGACGTTTATGTTTTGGATCTGGATGAAGTAACAATAGTGTTTTTAGTTTTTTTCATAATTTCAGTAAAGATGAAGATTGTTTGTATTGAAGTTTATTTATCTAAATTCCTAATACTTACAGATCTATTTTTAGTTATAACATGCTTTTAACACTAAGGAAACAAGACTCTGTAGAAATATAAAATAGCAGGATTAGAGAATAAAAAAAGGATTAAAATTACTGGGAGATTAACTGATAAATTTGAAAGAGGATAGGCACAAGAGCCCAATAAAATGGACCAACTATTCAGAGAAAAACAGTAAAATCAGCATAAGACGGATTAGAGTCAAAGAGTAACCGAAAACATAGTTTAAGGACATTCATAACCATATTCTCAAATCAAAATAGAAGGAAGATCAACAAGAACATTCAGAACCATAAATTCAAAGGGAAAAAAACAGCAGGATTTCAAAATGATACAAGAGCAACCAGGTAGAAGAATTTTAATTAAGCTAATGATAAAAAATAGACCCTTATCTTTCCTGAAGGAAGAAACCAGCAAGAAACCACCTAATAAGACCCAAATCAAATGAATAGTTTTTCTAGTATGATGAATGAATGCAAATGCTTAAATGCTTAAAAGTATGATGGAAATGAGAATGAAAAAAAGCAAAGTGGAGAAAAAGAAATAGGGCAATCAGAGAAAAACTCATATCAGCGTTTTCTTTAAAAGAAATTTTTCATGAATAAGATGGATCTGAAAATAAATGATAGAATCAACTCCCCTTCGTCTCATTCTCCCTTCCTAGCTAAGGAAAGGCTTCAGGGAAGATTACTCCCGGTCCATTGGAGCCGGAAAGAAGATGGGAAGAAAAAAAGAGGAGAGAGAAAAAGCTGTTGCCCCAAGATCATAACAAAGAAGTTAAAAACAGTTTACTGCGAGAAAACTAAAGAGGCACATCTGAAAATAACGAAAGAGACGTTTTTGAGAGAGTTGCCCCCTAATAATATTTTTTTTCCTTCTTCTTTCTAACAGCTTCAGTAACATGAAATTCAAATGGTTCAACTAAACAAAGAGCCTGAAAAGGAGGTACAAATCAAAGAAAATACTGAACAAATCAAAGTAGTTCCATACAAATGGAAAATTACAACACAGGATTCTCTCTCTCTCTCTCTCTCTCTCTCTCTCTCTCTCTCTCTCTCTCCACATGTAACTACAGTGAGGCAAAAGACATCTAGGAAGTTTGCTCACCAAATTTTATATCATCTAAACTAACAAAAGAAAATGCTTCGAGCATTTTTGAGAACCAGAAAGCTGTGGAAGAGTTGAGGACTGGCTAAGCTAAAAAATTAAACGTGACAATAATGGACAGTTAAGATCAGAGGGAAGTGCTCGGTAAAAAGCTTATGCTGCGAGTTCTTGAGAACTGACAGTTGAGATAGAGTAGATAAGATCGTCATCATGATCGCTTCTAAGATCGGCTCATCTTCACTTTTGGCATCACCTTCTTCATCTGCCTAGCACGTTCTTTAGCTTCTTTCTTTTTAATAGCTTCAGCACTCAACTTAGCTTCGAGCTCTTCCATCATCTTCCTCTTCTCTGCTTTCTTCTTCTGTAAAGCTTCTTGTCTTGCATTCTGAAGTTCCTTGTATACTTCTTGGGCAGCCTTATTTCTAGCTGATTCTGTTTTAGATCGTGCCTGCAGTTAAACAATTTGGAAGGAGTCATAAAAAGAACCATTACTGTCACGTTCTGCCTTTTTTAGGTCTTCAAATAACAGTATGAATTAAGCTATTCAAAAGGCAGAACATGCATCAATTCCTAATCTAAGGATTAGCTTTTGGATTTGGTTATCCTTTTGGAGTTAACAGATATAGTGGACTAAAAGCTATAAATGCATCTGGTGTGAGTATGGGCTTTAGTGTAGTCCAGTCATGTTTATGAATTTCCTTTCTGTTTTTATGAGTTGCCAGTGCGTTTTTAAGAAGAAAAACAATTAATATCACTAACCTGTGAACTGAGTTTGTACCGGCCGATTAAATCGATATAATAAGGTACAAGAGCCACCAATCTTGTCATATCAGCCATGTTCTTTGCATCAGGGAGAGCAAACTTGAATACCAGCATTTTTCTGTGTGATGATTGGTGTTGATCAGAAAAATGCATAGATATGAATCCCTTACCAAATTTCTTGAATGATTTATCCCCAAAGACCTGTCAAAATGAAATTTAAATAAAAGTCAGAGCAGAACCGATAAAAATCAGTAGAGTCGATATATATACATACAAACAAGTTAAACATCTAAGAGATGAAGGGTGCATTTGGATTGAGTTGACTTCCCAAAGATATTCTACATTCAGATAGAGAAATAATATGATACCTAGCATGATGCTAATATATAATCAGTGACCAAGACTCCAAAGTCCAAACCTCTCATCATACTGTCAAGGTATTCACCTTAATGAACCGAGAAAAAACTCATATTGTTCTACAGTGAACAGACCAAAGATTTCTTTTGGAAGATCATGATCTGCTTGGTATCAGATGCTAGAGAGAGGAGAGAAAGAGGGTACGATCAGGAAGTACCAGAACGAATTCGTCATGGCTTAGCTCTCACTCAAACAAGCAGCAACAGAGAGAGAAAGAAACATTAGCTGGGTTGGGGAAGAGGAAAGCATTTCGTGGTCCAACCTTACTGAAGATAGTTGAACCATATAATCCATATATTGGGTGTGTTTAGATGAGTTAAAACTTCAGAGAAATCCCCTAGAAGCACGAAGTCAGACATCAATAATACACCCTGACAAATTCGTTCTTACATCAGCACTGTAGGTTGTTCTAAATATAAGACTATATGAGTAACAGTCAAATGCATGACATTTCCCTTTCTCAATCTCACATTTCATATTGCACAATGGCATGCAGACCCTACCGATTAAGCAGCCTCATCCTTTTTCTCTTCTCGATTTCAGTATGTTCTAAACCGATTAATTCAAAAGGTTAAGGTGCAAAACTAAGTTATACACATCAGCATAACACTATTTTATTAGTATGACATAATATGTTCTACCAAAAACTAACATCTTAAAGGCAAATGAAAAAGTTAATAACAGCTTTTAACTTCCAACTACTTTAATCCCTTTTCTACCTGGTTATCAAAGATAGAGCCACATACAGGCTTAAAATGGCCATCGCCACCCAACCTTTAAAGTACCAACTTAGCTACATGCAGTCGCATATTTAAGTGCAAACATTATGCAAGTTCAGTAGAGAAGTTTTATCATTTCTACCACACTACAAGTTAAATGTTTCCTAATTTTCCCCGCTTAAATAGAAACCACTGGCTCTGCTCTGCTGGTTCTGTCGTACTTAACTTCTACATCCATAATAAATAGTTTACCATATAGCACTTGCATGTGGAGTCCAAACATATCACATATCTTGTTGCCTGATACCAGTCATGTTGAACAGTCAGCTTCTCAGGGTTAGAATATAACCACAGGTAGGCGCATGAAGATCCTAAAGTTATGCACACCAGGACAATATAAGAAGGGGTTACCCTCCACTGTATTATCTGAGACTTCTGAGTGACTATGACATAGAATGGAGTAACATTCTATCAATGCTTAAGTCCTTCCCATTTTAGATCGTTACTCATCATAGGCCACTCAATGTCTAGTCACGGCTCAGTTATACAGACCTTAATTTTCATCTTTCTAAAATAGAACCACTATAATTTTAGAACCTACTCGTACTAAAATACGATTGACATCCCATGTCAAGCTATTCCTATTAGTAACAACAATTCTAACCCACAAGCTATAATAAAGTAAGTCAACCAAAAGAACAATAGAGAAAACGCAACATCATGCATTATAGTAATAATTACCTGATCAAGAACCGCTTCAGTGATGAGATCCCCAGCTACCTCCCTAGACTCTGTAACAACACCCAACTCCTCAGCAACCCATTTCCTATTAGTCGGCGTAGTGGTAACGAAACTAGCATATCTCTGAAGATCCATAAACTCTTTATGCATAAGTTTAGCCGCTTTCTTTTTAGCAAGAGCAAACATGACATGATCCATTGAATCATCATTCATATAAACTTCAAATGTAATCTCATCTTTACATGGAACAATCTTATTATAAAGCCTAGATATCAGATCATGTCTACTTTTTAATTCCATTGTTGCTAATAACCCTTGACAATATCTCCTCCCACTTGCATAAAACTTAAACACATTTTGTCCTTCTTTTAACAATAATGGTGTATCTTTCCCATCTCCAGTTCCTAATAAACTAAAATTCCTATCAAAAATGGAATCCTTAGTTGCAAATCTAGATGCCCAAGACAAAGCTATATTCTCATTCTCCTTTTTCCCAGTAAAGTAATTCACAGCAAACATAATCAGAAAAATCACACAGATTATCTCAACAATGAAATTACGAGGAGAGAAGGAAAATGGTACACGTTCTTTGGATTCATCCGTCTTTAAATCGGATGATCCAGATTCAGAAACTGACTCAACAACATCAGAATTAAGGTTTTCTTTCTTTTCTTCATTCTCTTGTTGCTCTTGTTCTTGAACTGGAAGACCTTCGAATTCATCTTCATCCCAATACTCAAATGAAACAGTTGACGAGGGTTTTGTTGAATCAATTGATGGAGAATTCAATGGTTTTGATTCATCATCTTTTTGTTGTTCAACATCTTTTTTGAAATCAGATTGAGTTAAGATTGGAGGAGGAGTAGCAGATCGAAAATCAGTAATGAGATTAGATTCAGATTGATCTTCATCTTCTTCATCAGATTCATCACCAAAACCTTCGAAATCAGCAGCATAGACTGAAGAGCGTGAGACTTGTTGACCGATTAATGAAAGAAGAGAGAGTAGAGCTAACAAGTACCAAAATGATTTCGCCATGGCTTTGCTGGAGCTCTCTCACTCGGTCTCGTCGCACAGATTGGAGGAGAAAAACGTTGGTACAGAAAATGGGAAAGGGATGATTAGTACGACTGGAATATATGTTGGAATGGCGTAAATGACCCTAGTTATTAAGAAAGACAGTTGGACTTAAATGAGTAAATGAGGTGTGTGTTTGGAACTTTGGATTAGGATCATGGGAAATATACTATGAGTATGTTTATCTTTTTTGTTTACACAAAAAAGAAATTTATTAATTAAAGTTAAAGGTTAAAGTGGCTGCATCGTTCATGTCAATCTCCAGAGCGTCGTTAGTAATTTGGGATACCGGAAAATTTTGGGACATTAAAGGATTATTCGTTTTTAATATAATTTCTTTTTAAATACCATTCCTTTCTTTTTTTAAAAAGTATTGATATTATTTGTTCTAATTTTCTAATGTTCAAATAACCTTGAGTTTTAGAGACAAATATAATGTCCAAGATTTAAGATACTCTTGGCTTGAGTGTCCTTATCCCAATAAATTTTTTTTTTTTATGGAATCTATCTTATTAGTCAAGACTTTAGGCATTGGAAAAAATGTCATCCGGTAAGTAGCTATAGTTCCCAAAATAGTTTGAGTGAGAGTAGTTTTACTAGGTGGAGTTAGGGATTTAGGGATTTTGATTTCCAAGTAGCGAGTTTAGCATCAAATTTATCTAGCAAACCATTAAAAGATTTCATTTTGTTTTTCTGCAGCAAAAGTGATACTTCTAAGTATTTATCCTACAAACCAATCTTTTTGATATTTAGGATGTTAGTGATAGCTAATTTACTTTAGTTCCAGTTTTACTGTTGTAAGCCAAACCGGATTTATCTTAGTTAATATCTTGACCAGAAACCTTGATAAATTGTTCAAAAATTATGTTTAATTTTCTCACCTTCGATGGACATGCCTTAGTGAAGATAACGCAATCATCTACAAAAAAGAGATATGATATTCCAGGTCCAGTTTTAGCAGGCTTAACACCATGAATATGGTTAGTAGCTTGAGCATGCATAGAAACTCTTGAAAAAACATCCATGCAAAGAATAAATAAGTAAGTGGAAGATGATCCCCCTGTGTCAGACCTCTAAAGGGAAAATATCTCACTTGGAGAGCCATTGAGCATCACATAAGTGGATATTGTGGATACACATTGTTGTATCAGCATACACCAGTCTTCACTGAAGAATAATTTTCTTAAACATTCAATAAGAAAATACAATTATATCCTATCAAAAGCTTTTAGAATATTAAGTTTGAGAACTAAGTAACCAGACTTGGACTTATATTTCTTCATGGTATCAACTAACACATCTCTACAACTATATTATTAGTCATAAATTTGTTTTACAGAAAAGCTTCATAGTAAGGAGATATAATTCTGTCCATAAGAGGTTTGAGTCTAGAAGCCATAATATTTGATATAATCTTGTAAGAAATGTTACAAAGACTTACAGGTCTAAAGTCTTCAGCATTTTCAGGACAAGATATTTTTGGTATAAGTTATAATCTTGTATGAAATTATGATTGTTTTTTTTTATATATATACTATGAGTTATTCTTTGGGATAATTTTTCAAACTTGTCACAATAGAAAAACTAGCATGTAAAGTTGTTGGGGCAAACCCCTAGATGGTCTTGTGTGTATGTAATAGATTTTCTAATGGTGTTGCTGATCAAATAGCTAAGCATGTACCAAAGAATAACTTAGCAATGAGTATGGTGATTTTTGTATCTGTCAGAGTTCCGAGAAGCGTAGAAGCTAACTATGTATCTACTAGTTTATCTCTTAACTAACAAATTTTGTTGTTGTCAGAAGAAAGAGAAACAAACTAAAATGTGCTTGGAAATATTTTATTATTTTACTTTTTATCCAAATATGAAAGTCTGTTGTTTTGGGAATCACAGCCTTGGGCCAACAAAGACCCTTTTATTTTATGGAGTTTTCACAAAATTATTTTTATTTTTATACTTAATTGTGACATTTAATATATGAAGGGTAGAATCATGGGTTAAGCATTGAATATAAATTTACGGAGTGGTTTTTATTATAAAAAAAACTTACCGAAAGGTGCCAATGGTGTAGTTTTTTATTACCCCGTCGTGGGATAACCAAATAAATAAACTTGATAATCAAACAATCAAAACTGATGGTTTGATTAATAAGGACAACATCTAGCCTCTCGGCTATGAGATGGCCGTCAACGAATTCCATCCCCCTATATATAACATATCATAATATTTTTTAACTCATATATTTCTACACCTCTTTCTCAGATTATATCATAAATTTATCCTAGTCTCACACTAAAAAATTTTACTCACACCCCTTACCTTGTTCCAGAAATATACCCCCTCCACCCCATTGTCCGCAAGAATCTGTCTTTCTAAATGTATTGTAGAGAAGATGTTGCTCTTTGCACTAATGGATCATATTAATGGTGTACAACAAGCAAGTCTTCCTCATGAAGAATTTTACATAGAAATATTGTAAGAAAAATGGTTGTGATGGGCAAGTTTTATCGAATCATGTTAATGTAATAAGCGGCCAGATGTCCCTATATGTTTTTTTAATACCACAACACAATCAAGCAATAAAAGAGCGGTGAAACTGAGGCCGACGAAGTAATAACAATTTGAGATTTTGAAATCTCAATTGAATTTTTTTAACTTATTTCGATCTTAAAATAAGATTGTTCTGCAAATTGCAGCAACAAAGAACTCAATAAAAGTGGCAGAAGCTTTGCTTACGGAGATTCTTTTTTACTATCTTTTAGGAGTTGATGAACAAATTTAATCTCGAATATTTATATTAAATGGAAATAGCGGCGAGGATCCAGAACCTATTTGACAAAATTTTCCTACACTTTCTTTGCTTCTTGTTATTTAACTATTTCGCTTCTGAGACTTGCCTAAAGCATCTTCCAACTTGTTATGAATTGAATCATACTCAATATTCATTCTCTCTCAACATCAATAACCCTAAAACATCCTATCGCAGGCTTACTCCGGCAAAACTCCTATTATTATCAAAGGACCAAGAGTCACTCAAGTTTAACCCAATGAAAGCAATGGTCTCTGTGAGTTGAGATTATTCTAAGTAATCCGGCACAAGAGCCACACGGATTTAACCTAGGTCACGCTTCTACACATAATTGCATGGTAACATCCCGTCATTAATAATTATGTTATGCTACTTGTAACAAGGATCTTTCGACAATTTCGGATCTCAAACCATAGTTTAGCTGTAGATATCAATACATGTTCATCTAATTCACGACTTAAATAAACTAGCAATCAATCATACATGGCGTTATTAACGGTAGAACATAAGCGATATTAAAGAGATTATGAACATATGAGAATAAATACTTTAATTAATAAACATGTCTTCAGACTTAGGACTACATCTTTAACCAATAAGAAAGGTTTAGTTGCTCATGGATTTCTCAAAATCCATGGACAATATTCAAGAAAGAAAGTAAAGCAAACTCTAGAAATCGTGATGATCGATCGTAAATTCAAGCCATATCCCCTTCTTTTCCTTGTTGTAAAGTGTATTAGTATAAAAGTTTAGGAAGTATTTTTATATAGTTCTCTTGAAGTTAGGTCTTTTGAGCTTCATCGGGAACCATATTCCTCAAAAATAGAGTCAAAATGCGTCAAAAATATCACAGGAAGTTGTCAGGTTCGGCTACTATTGTGTGATGAATTACCAGTCGAACCTGAAAAGTTATTTTTTCTCCAGGTAAATGTCAGGTTTGACTACTATATGGTGGGTAATTACCAGCCAAACCTTCACCTGGACACTCACCTTTTTTCGTCCAAAACTTGCTCCAAAGTCCGGCTACTATTCTCCAAACTCATTATTAGTTGAACATTTTACTGTGTACTTTGTCCAAAACTCATCTTGGGGTTCGACTACTATCATTTAATTATTTATTAGCGTAACATTCTCATGAATACTTAAAAACTTGATTTTTAGGCTTCAGGTTCGGCTGATTCGTGTTGAGCAATTAGCAGCCGAACTTCTCTCTGTAGAATCAATTCTTCAAAGCTTGTTTTGCCCATAACTTCTTCATCCGATGTCGGAATGACCTTATTCTTTTTGCGTTGGCTTCGTCTTTCAATTTACTTCAAGATAGAGTGAAGAAATATTGGATTCGAATGAGTTTCATTCGGTCCTTTCTCTAGCTCCAATTGTAGCACTTGACTTCCTTGTTCATTTATTATCATAATGAACTCATTTGTTCTTCTTTGATTGAATACACTCAAAACTCCTAAAAACTCAAAAACAAACAAAATCAAAGCATAATGATATGAAAACTAACAAGAAAACAATGAACTAGAATATAAAACTAATTCGAATAATGCACCTATCACCAACTCCCTTGAGATAGTGAAAATGGTCGAACCGATGAAAAATATTAGTTTGTATAAAGTGATTTGTCAATATTCTGTTTCCTTTAAATCAATGTAAACATTGTGTGGTTTCTCTGTTTCCATATCTTTATTGTAAATGACGTCAAAAGAATATTAATATTGAAGTTATCCATTTGAAAAAATTTTCTTTTATGAAACCTGAAATAGGTCCTTGACATCACCATAATGATCCCAATAAATCTCAAAATCAAAGGAGAATACACCTTAATCTTTCGTTGATTCTTTACCGTGGATGAAAAATTAGTTAGTAAACCCCATATTGTCTTTGCATACATAAGTAGTATATATAATTACATAGTTTTTTCACAAGTTGTGCTTAACTCTCACGTAATACTTGATTATTATTAACTCTGACACAATACTTGTTTCCAATTGAAAATTCTCCCACCATAGAATTTAAACCAACACGAATAATTCAACATTTCACCCTAAAAAAATACTACCTCCGTTTCAGGAAAAGAGTTACTATCACTTTTTCAAATTAGCCTATTTTTAGGCTAAAATGAAAAAGTGATAGTAACACTTTTTCAGAAACGGAGGGAGTATAACACTTTTTTTTATCTTAATATAAATGATCCTTACACCTTGTTCATACTTTTTTTTTTTCAATTACTCACTATATTATAAGTCCATCCTTGAAACTTGATATATTTATACCATAATTATTATTTATTTTAATAACACATATAGTTTTAAGTTATTCTTAATTACACGTTGTATTTTATGCATATTATATTCAGGTCGTGGGTTATAAACCCAAACATGTCACTATTCAACAACAAAATATCCAACAAAACAAATTTTTCATAAAAAAACCATTTGAAATCAATTGTCTAAACTACCCTTCCTTAAACCATTCGCTCTCATTTATTTCTCCCTCGTTCAATTTGTAACGACATTATTTCCCTCTTCAAACACTTCCAGAATTTCACTAGTTCCACAATTTCAAAATCTTCAGAACAATCTCCTAAAAAAACATAATCTTAATCTTCATCCAAATCATCCTGATCGTCATCATCATCATCCTCGTCATCATCATCTGCATCACCACCAGTACATTAAGAATCAGAATCAAAAACTGAATTTCTATTCCCAAACGGTTGTTTATCATCATCAGTAGATTTACTCACTTTCCCACATCCTCCTTCTGCTATTAACTCAGATCTTTCTATTCTATTCTCTAACAATTTGAACCTAACCTAACATCGAAACAAAATCACTGAACATCATTCAAAATGGTGAAGAAACAAGAGAAAAATAAAGATAAAAAGATCAACAAAAAACTTAATAAAACAGTTAAGAAATAAGATTCTCCAGGTAAATCGAAGTTTTATTGTTCTTCAGTGATTGTTTATGGTTGGAAATAAGGTTCATCTGTTTCGAAATCACTGGTTTCATAGTTAGGTTTCATTATATTTTTTTGTAATTAGGTTACACTGATTTTTAGTTTCGTAATTTTGGTTTCATCAATGAATTTGGGTAATAAGGTTTCATCTGTTTCGAAATCACTGGTTTCATAATTAGGTTTCAATTACATTTTTCTGTAATTAGGTTTCACTGATTTTCATCTTGGTTTCATCTGTTTGTAGCATGGTTTTAGGTTTTATCAGTTTTCACCTTATTTATTTACTTAATGGTTATTTTGATGGAACCAAAATTGATTTCATCATGTTCACTGTATGGTTGGGACCAACTCTGTTGGTGTTTTTACATAATGACCATTTTGATGGAACCAAAAATTCGTTTCATCATGTTCACTTATAGTTTGTACCAACTCTGTTGGTGTTTTTTACTTAATGGCTATTTTGATGGAACCAAAATTGGTTTCATCATGTTCACTTATAGTTCGAACCAACTCTGTTGGTGTTTTTTACTTAATGACTATTTTGATAGAACCAAAATTGGTTTCATCATGTTGACTTATAGTTCGAACCAACTTTGTTGGTGTTTTTTACTTAATGATTATTTTGATGGAACCAAAATGGTTTCATCATGTTCACTGTACGGTTGGGACCAACTCTTTTGGTGTTTTTTACTTAATGGCTATTTTGATGAAACCGAAATTGGTTTCATCATGTTCACTCTATGGTTGGGACAAGTTTGGTTGGTGCTTATGGTTTACTTATGATGTGTTTTAGAATAGTGGTAAAAAGTGTTCGATTCTCGAACTTGTGAAGGTAATGATTTTAGAAAATAATAAACTTAATCTAATAAAATAAAACAAAGCAAAATAAACTAGAGATGTTTTTAGAAAATATGGAGAAAACCAGGAATCAGGATTCAGTTATTTCCCACAACTATGTGATTAATCAAATTCTTTTTAAATAAATTAAGCTCAGATATTGCCAAAATAGGTTTTTATGCAAACAAGCAAAGGTAAATCATAAGCATGGAACATCAATGGTCGTCAACCCAACATGATCCATCAAACAAAAACACCACTACTGAATGAAAACCTTTTTTTCTATTTAGAAACTATGCAATTTAATAGATAAAGAATTATAAATAAATCAAATAAAATAGACTTACCACATAAAATTGAGAGAAAAACCTCCTCCATCATCCCAGTAAAGAAACTTAGCTCATGGTGGAGAAAACTTGCTCAAAAGATCTTTTCATTGCTCAAAATATTGATTACAAGGTTGAATAATGGTGTAACAGCTGAACAGAAATGTTTATAAGTGTAACAAGAGATGGTTCAGCTGTCACAGAAAGGTAATAAGCAACAAAGTGGTTCGAAAGCTAAAGCAACAGGAGCTTGAATCAGCAACACTTGTGAACGTTGTTGTGTTGTCTTCTCAGGCGATGGTAGATGAAGAACACGGTGACCGGAGCAGTAGCAGGTGGTCTGCGGTGATGGGAGTTGGCCGGAATTTGACTGAATCACTTCTTTGCTTCGATTCAAACTTCCTCAATCCTCTCTCTCTCAACCCAATTGATCATAACCTCTATTTATACTATCCCAATCCTCAAATCACTTTAAAAACTTCCTCAAATTCTTCTTTGATTACCGATTAGAATTTTCCAAAAAAACTTGATTTTCTTTCCTGATTTTGATTCTTGATTGTTAAATGGGGAATCACTTTGATCTCTTTCTCTTTATAGTTCTTTACCAACAATTATAACTTCTTAGTTTAGGAAATTTCCAAAGAAGATGCAAGTTTCCAAA
>JAJJMC010026446.1:612660-647084 GCA_023531435.1 Papaver californicum
AAAAAAGAACAAGTGCCTACATAACAACTTCTAAAGAGTTGAACCCATCTAAAGAGTCGAACTCAGCAATCTTAACAAAGATTACAAACAACAAAGTTGAAGCCATCTAAAGAGTTGAACTCAGTATAATCTTAACAAAGATTACAAACCACAAAGTCTTCAAACAACTTTCAAAGACATGGATCGGTGAAGAACTACTCAAATAATGCTTTGAGTCATGAGACAGAACGAAAACTATTGATGAGAAAACAAAACAAAAAAAGAAAAGAAAAAAGAACAAAAACAGTGAGGTTGGTTAAAATTCATAATCAGCTAAAGGAAGATATTGACATTGAATCAGCACAATCAACAATTGCTAGAGAGTAATTCGTTTATGTAGTCACTTATTCATACCTTTATGTCTCCACTATTGTCTGCAGCGGCAACAAAAGATGATTTCGAGCTACAAGTAATCTGAAAAGAAGAGTATCATGTTCAAAAGTTTCAGCATAACATTTTTTTTATTGAGTATTAATCAAGCAAAGGAAGTTAGTATGCCGAATATCATTTTAAATTTATAAGCTCATGTACTCAGCATGCTAATTTATGGTTCACTTTTGATTACAAAGTTACTTCAAATTTGGTCTCATACCATATTAAAGTAGGAAGGTAGTCCCACATCAGTACTGTAAAACCTATGGAAAGCTTAATAACTATAGCTTCCATGAACGAGTTGTGTTTCATAAGTTCTGTGATTTAATATAGCTCTACAGAGAAGTAGGTGAATCTCAGGAAGAAGCCTAATACTACTTTAAAATCTTCATTAACATTGGTTCTCGAGGAATTAGTTGTTTCTGGAGAACATTGCAGACTTAACTTAACAAACACGATAAGAATATAAAAACATAATTTCTTACTATTATATTGATCATAAGAACTCTATTTAAGATTTTTTCAAAATATAATCAAGAGATATAAAAAGTTAAGAATATTTAAATGGAATCATCTACTGGAGGAAAAGGAAAAACCTCTACTGCCCTTCAAAAAACCACAGAATGTTCACCTGGTTTATCTCCTCTTTGTTATAGATGTAGATTCCCAATTGCTTCCAGGAAGATGCCTCCAAGATAAAACATAATGAATGGGTACGAAACAAAAATAATTAGCCTACAGACTAAAAGAAAAACATAATATGTGTAGCTAAATCATGAATACTTCAACAATGACACTTATATAGAATGTAGGGATGCTCCAAATAAAGTACAACAAAAACTGTTTCTATGAGCAATTAACTTTCTATGGGTAAGATAATAACAACTCTAAGGAGATAATGGGAAATAGATACCAGTTGTAAGTAAAGCAATAGTTCAGATGCAATATAAAAAATTTACTGAGAAAAACAGTTTATAGGGATGGATATTCCCGTAAAGATCTTGTTCAGAAGTTATTTATGTTTATATTTTATGCAAACTAACATGCATAAACATTTGAGCAGTTCATACTTGCGGAAGAGAATTGAGTATTAACTCAGAGGGGAGAACAATAAGTGGGATCAAACCTTAGTAACAAATACTACTACTACTTTTTTATGAAACCAAACCCCAATTTCAGGGAAATCAAATTGAAAAAGAAACTAACACAGAGAGGAAGTTAGGAGAGAACATACCTTGATCTGAGACAGAGATTGTTGCTGGGATGGATTTCCTGTGTAAGGATGGATGCAAGGGTTTTTGAAAAAAAATTTATAAGCAACCACACTGTTCAGATAACAACAAACCACAACAAATGAATCAAACCCACAGTGTTTGCATAACAATAAAACCACAAGAACTTGTGCACAACTAATTGACTAAGTATCATATAAATTATCACCAAAAAGAGAAAGTAAATTAACACATGAACCATATCATCCCATACTCACCTGATGTGATTACAAATTAATCCTTGGATTTATACCAACTGTTTCTTTTAACCTGAAAATAGAAATCAGGGAAAACATCAATTACAAAGGAAGAAGAATAGGAAAGGATCTGAATCATACAATTAGGGCAGATTAAGAAGTATAATTAGAAACCCTAACAATATTAATATACAGAAACCCTAACAATAATTATAATATGCAATTAAATGAAATCTCAATCGTGTTGATAACTTATCTGACAAATTAGGGTAGAAGAAGTAACAAAATCTCATTATTTGAAGAAGAACATAAGAAAAAGAAGTAAATAAATAGAGAAAGGAGTAGAAGAAGAAATAATAACTGAAGACGAAGGTGGTACTGGTGGTGGTGGTTGTGATGAGAATCATGAAATACTGGTGGTGGTGCTGTTGTGGTGGGGGTGATAAAGAAGAAGGGAAGAACCGAAGAAGTGAACTAGATTCGAAGAAGAAGGGAAGAAGTGAATTCTTTCACTAACCTATAAATGAACGTCTGCGATTAAAACTATAACTTACAATCAACGGCCTTGTATAGCCGGTTTTTCTAGGTCGGTTCGGTTCGGTTCTAATCAAGAACCGATATTTGTACCTGGTCTGATCCAGTTCTGACTTTGAATACTTGTACCTGTCCCGAGCAGGCCGGTTCCGGTTCGGTTCTATCCCGGTTCTTTCGATTCCGGTCCGGTCCTTCAGTTTTGGTCGGTTCCTGTGCATCCCTAGTCGTGACTCCATGCTTCGTCTATCATATAGTAGCTTGCAGTATCTTGACATATATTTAGTAATAATATTAGTGCAAAGAAAAATTAAAGAGAATAACAAAATTTTAGGAATATTAAAATAATGGTATTTTAATATATATTAGATGGTTGTAGGACCATGTTGTGTGAAGCTATTTAGGAGCGCAAAGGAGTTTTAAGAAGATTAGGAAAACCCTAAAAATAAAATAGCAAAACCTAAAAAGGGAGTAGGGACCGGCCAAGGGTGGTTATCCGGTTAGCGCCGGTCCCACAACTTTTTTTTTTGTATATTATTTTTAAGTACCTCCTCTTGCTTGCTCTTCGCGACTACTTGCTCTTCTTAGATATATGCTCTTCGCAGCTACATGCTTCAAAGACCATTATTGTTATTCACACCCATAGGTCTTAGCCCTTTTATGTCCAAAATTTCAGACGTGGCGTATTTTAGTAAAAACGCTTTAGATTCTTCATACAATGTCCGTTTTTGATGATAAGCCCCAATTCGGAATCGTACAATTTCTAGCTATCTCCTTAAGCGAAAGGATTTAGGTTTTAAGCTCATTTTGGTTGTTTAACGGAGCAAAGAGTAACATTCCCGATGAAATTCTGACAGTTTTCAGCATGTAGTTCATCTAGGTTTTAGGCAATATCTCTTAGACCGTTACTCGGAAAAGGATACTCTTTTAGTATGTCGTAGTAGACATATAAAGGATCATATGTTGTTTAGAACCTTCTGCCCCATTCTACACCCATTATCACGTTTTTGCGATGTGATTATGATAATACGTCAGAAATTGGGTATTAACCAAAATTAGGGTTTTGTTGTATTTCGACCAATGTTGGGATTTTTAATGCAACCAACATTGGGAACATGTTATCAAGCTTGACCAATCATTATTGGAGCTTTAGCTTTGCATTTGGCACGACGGCGATTTAGTATTTACACGATGACGTGATGTTTTTCGACTTAGTATATCCGTGCGCAGCTTGTTATGCATTATGATAAATCAATATTACTCATTTAGAGTTTGAATATCGATGTAAAGTCACTCTAAATATTTAACCTGGGAATATAAAGAGGAATTAAGTTGCTTTATACTAGTAGGCGATCTATCTAGGGGCCTTGACATCCACTCAGGAACAAAGAGGTGTTTTGGATGTTTATTCTGTATAGTCAGAAATCATCTGGGAACGAGTTGTGATCAACACCATCGATATTATGAGGACAATGTTGCTCTATACTAGTGATTAACTCATCTAGGAGCTGCCCTATCATTGTAGAGGAGTAAGCACTGAGTTGTACAATACCAATGTTGTATGTAGAATATTGAGAACTCAGGCAGGTGAGACTCTAATATCATATGTATATTTTTAGAAAAAGTACAGGATCAATGTGAGATGCCTGTAGTGAGCGTTCGATATTTCAATTCTCTTGCGGAATATAAAATATGGATTTTATGCTTTTGATGCCGGGTCAGTAGCATATACGGAGTTCCATTATTTCTTTCATTCTACTGCTGGGTAGAGATAATTTTACTATTTTATCCTTCGTTAAAAATCCTACATCTACAGGTGACTGAGGCAATGGAACAATATTTCAATAATGATATCGATAGATTTAAGAAAGCATTTGAAAAATTCTCAATGGAGAGAATGACAATATATTTGAAGGATGAAAAGTTGTTCTGTGTAATAGAGTACAATGTGTTACATTGGGCGATATCGTATATGACGAGAGAATTATATTGGGAAAGAGAACATGGCCAACCGGATGATGTGTGTGGTTGTCCTACGGTGTCGTATATGGGACTTCCATGTTTTCATATGCTTGTCAAATATGATGATGTGATACCTATTAAGGTTATTGATCTGTTTTGGCAACGACTTTCTTTCACCCCTCCTCTTACAGAAGATGCCGGAGAAAAATGTTGGAACTAAGGAAACCCGAGAATTCTTCAGCATTTAAGCAAGGGGAAACTTGGCTCAAAAACATATTTTGTTGAGCCAAATGAGACGATTGAGTCACCCATACACAGTATCCATGAAGGAACCAATAAAAAGAAAGCATATTGGTAGACCACCGACCAAATTGGCTAGGAAAGAGAGGAAATTTTTGAACAAGCAAGTCAACATGAGACGAAACATGAGGATAGTAAGAAAAAAGATCCATGTGCTTTTGAGATATCCGAAGCGAGGTATGATGAAGGACTGGCTCCTCCGAAAAGAGGAAGGTCGAAGAAAGAGGCTAGTACATCAACTCCACAACATCAAGATGAGAATTCCCAAGTTATTCCCAATGTTGATGAGAAACCGGTTCCAAAGAAAAGAGGAAGGCCGAAGAAGGATACTAGTATATCTACTCCACAACAACAAGATGAAAATTCCCAAGTTATTCCCAACCTCAAGGAAGGACCGGTTCCAAATAAGAGAGGTAGGCCGAAGAAAGCGGCTAGTACATCAACTTCGCAACAACAAGATGACAATTCACAAGCTATTCACAACGTTGATGAACATCTGTCTCCAACGAAGAGAGTTAGGCCGGAGAAGGAGGCTTGTACATTAATTACGCAACAACAAGATGAGAATTCACAAGCTATTCCCAACGTTGATGAACAACCGTCTCCAAAGAAGAGAGGTAGGCCGAAGAAGGAGGCTACTACATCAACTCCACAACAAGAATATTACAATTCCCAAGCTATTCCCAACATTCAGGAAGCACCGGTTCCTCCCAGGAGAGAGGAAGTACATTGAAGGAAGTTGTGTCTCCGGAAATTGCCGAAGATGGTACGGAGATAATAAGGAAAACAAGAGGTAATATAAAAACCCCAAGAGATCCGAAAACCAGTAAGCCGAAGCGAACTTGTCGTACCATAATAGAAGAGTAAATGAAGTAACTTTCCGAGATTATTCATGAATATGTTATATCAACAGACAATGTGGATGGAGATGAAAATTGTGGTTATCATGTTGTGACCGAGCAATTAGGATACTTATATTCGGTGTATCAAGTTGGGATGACACAATGCTAATATGCAAGAATGTATATGGCCGTAACACTGATGAAAATGAAGAGTTTCTATGAAGCAATGATGGACAATGAACAAGAATTCAATGATTTTCATGCTCGTGTACTAGGGCCAAAGGAACCCGTGGACTTCCTTTCGTCGTCTTATTGGATGAAAATACCGGTGTATGGGCATCTTATAGAAGATATATTTAACTGTGTTGTTCATTATTTTGCATCTGGGACGGGCACTACGTTTACACCAAAATATCAGTTGTTTGAAGGGTCGTTGAAGAAAAGAAGAACTGTTATGGCATTCGTGAACACGAACCATTTTATTGGTCTCAAGTTAAAGGATAATTGTCCATTACCATTGCTTTGTGCGTATACTAAAATACCGACGGTAGTACCCAATCACTCTAGTAGTTGGATGACAAAGTACGAGGAAAATCACCAATTGTGGGATGCTTTAAGTTTATCCGTGAAGCGACCTACGGTAATAATTGAAATGTTGTAACTTGTAAACTTGAGAAGGTTCACTTTTCGGACTTATTATAAAAAAAAAATTTGGTTGTCGTTTATATTTCGTATTTTAAACTATGAATGAATCACGCTCAATGAATGAAATGGTTTTAGTTCAATGAATGATTTGCTTTTTTTTGTCATGAAAGGAGGTTAGTTTTGTCATGTCGGTCTTAAATATTGAGCCTAAGTCGACAATGTTATGACTATGACGACTAGAAGTCGTCGTATACAATATTAGTTTCGAACATGCCAACTGAAGCCTATAAATGATATGGCTATTACGTAAGGTACAGTCGGCATTATTGTAATAGTTAACAACTATGCCGACTAAATGTCGACATATCATCGGTAGTAAACAATACCGACTGACGTCCAAATTATATTAAAGAGTATATATAAAGAATCGGCATATCTGATTTTAAAATTAATATGCCGACAGCATTGTCAGCATTGAATTGATAAAAAACTACATTACCGATTTTAGCTGAAAAAAATACAGAAACAAGTATAAATGTTCAGGAAAAAAGTATGTGAACATTAGAATGCCGACAGAGGATACGACCATGCCGACAACAGATATGCTTGGGTCTCTTAATGTCTAGTTTTTGGAAAACACTATCCATTGGGTCCTTAATATCTATAAAAAAAAAAACCTTCACTCATCTCTTCCTCACCCAGACCCTTTGGATTTTAACTTTCAAATTCCTTCTACTCTCTTTCAACTTTAAAAGAAAAATAATAGCGCCTACTTCCTACATTGGTATTGAAGATATAACGATAGTTAGAGCATAGGTGACGTACATAACCCATGTACAAGAGCTTACGGATATGGAAATTATAACCTCCAACAATATCTTGGTTCCAAACTCTAAGTTATGGTGGAACCGTGTATTTATAATTTTCATGGGCTTAGACGGAAATGCTACTTCAGGAAGACTAACCAACGTTAAGAATAGGTTCCAAGAACTCTTTAGAGAATGTGAAGCTTTCAAAGAGGAGATAAAAGTTGTAAAGGAAGCCAATCCCATAATGCCGGTTGCAATAAGAATAAGTATGTCAATAATGATTTCATGAAAAATAGTTTTGACTAAATACTAACTTAAAATTGATTTGTTTTTTCAGCGACAAATGCTCGGGCCGGATTTGAGGCTGCCCGAGGGAAAATATTTGATCATGATGATTGTTATCGCATCATAGAAAATAATGTATACGATTTCACCCTAAATGCCAACTGAATTTCAATGGAATGTTATGATTTATGTTATTTATTTTCCTTCAATGTTATGCTATGAAATATGTATTCATTTTCGTTTCAATGAAATTCTTATTAAAATGTATTCATTTTTATTTCAATAAAATTGTTTTACGAAATCGCGGTTGCGTAAGGCAAAGTCGGCATTATGGTAATAGTTAAGATCAATGCCGACTGGTAGTCGGCGTATCCTTGATTGTAAAAAAAAAAACACTGACTCATGTCCAAAGTATATTTAAGAGTCTATTTGCTCTGTCGGCATGGTTTATTTTTAAATAGTCAATACCGACAAATGATCCGACATTGAATTGATAAAAATCGACAATGCCGACTTCTTCCTAAAAGAATACAGAAAAGTATTAACTATGTCAAAATCATAAGTATGTGAACATTATAATGCCGACATAGGAGTCGATAATACCGACGGTAAAGTATACTATGCCGACTCATTAACAATTTAAACCATTTCCATTAAATTAACTTAATTAACCACCCAATACATAATTAAGCACATTACATATTATTCTTTTTCTCGGTGCGAGACTCAACTATTATGGCAGCTTCGAAATGATAAAACGGTTCTCCTCTCTATTTGGTATATGCATCATGTGTCGCAAATCTGTCCCCTATGTTCCTAGCGAGAAACTCGTTGTACTAGTAGCATAATTTCTTAACATGAATGGTCCTTGAAGAAACATAGTCGTCCTCGTAATTAAAGCATGGACCCATGTACTTCTCGGCCAACTTGGGAACGAAAGGTTCTGTTTTTACAAGATTCCAAAATATACCTTCATCTCGATATTCTTCGGGAAGATCCAATACGACATAAAAATTCCTAACCCATTCCATCTCTTTCTCAACGGACTTTAATCTTTCCCCTTAGTTGGAATTGGTCGTAACTTTGTTTCTTGAGTACCTCTTTTCCCATGGCACTAATTGGTTTACTTATTTTGTATATCTCTTCTCCTATAGCACTAATTGATTTTGTAGTTGCTGATGATGAAGTAGTTCGTTTGCATCTTTGAGAAATATCCCTTCAGTTGAATTGGTAGTTGATGATGGACTTGCCGTTGAAAAATATTTTTACTTTGAGTATAATGCTAAGATTGTCAAATGAGTATAACATGTTGTTAACAACCTTATATAAAAAAGGATCCCAACGGCTACTTAGTTGGGAATCAAAACTAGTCGTTGTGTCTGGTTGTCTTGTTTTTTCCAAAAAAATTGGTTGTTAGCTCTTAGATACTGTCAATAGACTCAGTCGGCATTGTTTTATAATCCACCATTTAATGTCGACTGGGTATGATTCAGTATTAGAGTATTTGACTTATTAGTCGGCATACAAATAATGAAAAACATGAGTCCCGACTAACTCATATGTTCCCAGTCGGCATGGAACTTATGTTTTCAAACATATCGACAGTTTGGTAATATAAATAGTAAAGGGATTTGAAATTGTCGGCATTGTTGTAAAAAGGTTTTAAGGATGCCAATTGTGAACTATTATGTTCTATTAAGAAGATTTTCAAAATGTATCATAAAGGATACATGTTTTCATTGAATGGAAAGATACAAAGAAGCAAAAGACAATATAATAAAAGAAAAGAACAAAACATAACAAAGAAAAAAACATAACAATGAAGCAAAAGACATTACAATGAAAGAAAAAAACATAACAATGATAATAGCGTTATACTTGAAGAGTTATTCTACATTGTAATACGAGTCATTTTCTTTATAGACTTCATAGCATTTGAAATGCCTAAATCTTTCATCATAGTGACACTTAAATTCTTTAAGAGAAATAGTTCTTTAATAGCAAAATACATGTCCTTTTCTTGCAGTAGTTGATAGCATTCACGATGGATGAATCTTTCGCCATATTCTTTTTTGTATTCATCAAGAGCAGAATCCCAATATAGTTGAGACTTATTTTCAAAACGCTTGAAGTCTTGATAATTAAGAATCTTTGTGTCGGACAATCCGGTTCTAAAATCCAAACATGTTCGATAGATTAACTCAAATTTTTTCTTAATGATTCGATGTGTTCTTCCCTTTGGATTCCTATTTAACGCCACAAACACAATGAATACACGGAACCACAAATTATCCGAAGGTTGATCAGAGTTAACGTTTAGGTGTTGGTCATAGGCATGTCAATAGATAACCAAATATAATCTAAAGTTTCGGATATCAGATACGGATACAGATATCTTATCGGATATTTACTCCTTATCGGATACGGATACGGGAATACCACTATTATGTAGGATAATTATCCGGTATCCGATAACATAAATATATGTATATAAAACTGCTATAATACGTTCAATTTTCTTAATTTTTTTGCATGTGTTTATGATTTTTTGTTCAAAAAGAAATGAAGGATTGACAAATTCATCAAAATTAATTTTGTGTTACAATTTTGGATTCATGAGAAGAAGAAGTGATTAAGCACACACAACCAAATTAAATATTTTTTTCCTTATATAGTTTTCGGATAGTTATCGGATTATCCGAATATTGTTAACGGATTCGGATACGGGACAACCATTATCCGTTTCGTTAAGTACCGTTGACAGCCCTAGTTGGCCATAACTAGTAGTCGTTAACCAAGCACGAACTATGGAAGTATCTTCAATTTTGGTGAATTTCGGAGCCATGTAAATGTGAGATTTTGGATGATGAAGAAATGAGAAAACTTATGAGATGTGTGAGAAAAGTGAACTTTTTGGATGATGAAGAGATGAGAAGAGTTGTTAGATGTGTGAGGCTGAATTTCTGAAAAATGACTACACCTTTATAAAGGTTTAAGGCCCAACGGCTACTTTTTTGAAAAATCAAGCCGTTGGGTATATAATCTTTCTAGTCGGTATAGTTTGATCATCCCAACAACTATGCCGACTTTGTCTAACTCCTGTATAGAGAATTGGGTTACACTGTCGGCATAGAAATGGATCATCCTACCAACTATGCCGACTGATACATTAACCTATTAAATGAGAATTTCGATTTTTTGGCGTTGAATATCAAGGTTACGTCAGTGCCGACTGAATCTAACTATGGGAATCCCTACAGTCGGTATTGAATGCTCAGTTTCGAGCATACCGACTGCTTCATTGAAATTACATAAACACAAGAGTTTGAGTCATTCTATCTCGCTAAAACCGAAATTTCATTGAAGGAAAAGAAAATACAATGAATCAAAAGACATTAAACTGAAAGAAAAAGACATAAAAATGATAATAGCATTACACTTGAATAGTTATTCTACATCGTTATACGAGTCATTTTCTTTGAAGACTTCATAGCATTCGAAATGTCTGAACTTTTTTCCAACGTCACGCTTAAATTCGTTAAGAGCAATAGTTCTCTGAAAAACGAAACCAATAGTAAGTTAGTATTATACATATACAAAACGGATTTGATTAATAAAATATACTTACCCGTGTCTCACGACTGAGATGAGATTCATGGATGTTTGCGTCGTTCAAAGTCATTCTAAAATAACTACATTCTTCACAAATGAGAAAATATCTTTCCTTAACGTATTCATCATTCTTGAATTTCGGTTTCCGTCTAACGCCACAGAAATCCAAAATACACGGTTCCAAAAAGGATTTGTGTATCGTCAGTGTTTAGCGCCTCGTCATACTTTGTAGTCGACACCTACGCGCGAACGATGCCAATATCTTCTTTGGTGGTGAACCTAGCAGCGTGAGGAGTATTTGTTGAGAGAAGTGTGAGTGTTCTTTGTTAAGAGAAGAGTTGTTTTTATAGACAATTGAACCCAACGGCTAGTTATAGCTCAATTTCTAAAAAATCAAACCGTTGAGTACACAATGTTATGCTCAAAACTACAGTTGGCATGGAATTCAAATACAAAAACAGTACTGACTACAACTCATTCAACATCAGAGAATCCGGATTCTAAGTCAGCATTGATTGTATATATGTCGAGCATGTCGACTGACCGCTATTATGTTACACTAAGAATATAAATGTTCAGTCGGTATTTAATATATTTTTCGACGATGCCGAATGTGCACAACGGTCAGTTTTCTAGCCGTTGGAGGCATAGTCCATGTAAAGTTGTATATAAACATCCCCATTGTTCTACTCTAGTGCATATTTACCTTCAATATAAACTTATTTTCAAAATGTCAAATCTTCCATCACATTAGAAGATGATTTAATGCTTGTTAAAGCGTTCATTCCGACATTCCTCGAGCAACCTAACGAAAGGTATTCAATGTTTTGGAAAAGAGTGAAACAATTCTTGGTGGATTTAGACGGGAATCCTAATCGCCGTAAATGGAAAGATTTGGATGATAAATTCAACTACTATATCTGTGGGGAGATGAAAGAGTATGTTAGAGTACGTAGATATGTTGACAAATATCATCCCGACACTAGACTTGCGGAAAAAGTGAATATATCAACATATTAGTTTGTTCTAGAGATTCTTAATTAATTTGTATACATTTTTATGTTGGTGTTATTATTCTTTCGGAAGAGACGTGCTCTAAGTTTGTGGAAGACACGTAACGGCCGACCATTTCTCCACTATGACTGTTATCGATATTTTAAGCGCTGGACTCCAGGACACGTTAGATTATTAACCGATAACATTCTGGGACACATTAGATTATTAACCGATGACATTCACTAGTATTCCTTAAACTTTTTTCTTATCAATTAATGAATGAAAAAAAAAATTGTTTAATTATTACTAAGTACAAGAATCATGTCAATCATGTCCAAAGGAGATAAATGTTTTTCAGTCCAAAACGATAACTTTCGGCGTACAAGATTTTTGCAATTCCATGCCAGGCAGCACTGTCGGTATTAATGTGCTTAGACCATACCTGTGATGAACCGGAAAACTTCCCTTCTAATGGGTTATTTTCAACCCAATTAGCAAGGCCAAACTCCAGGTACATCATTCGAAAGGTATATATATATATATATATATATATATTCATTTTAGAAAATTAAGCAACCGTACGATTCAAGGCTGGCGACAAAAACTGAAAATGAATAACGAAAATCACTTATTTTAGTTCCGGCAAGGTCAAATAAATTCATACAAAAGCAAGAACACAAAATTTAAGAATACCTAAAGCTTAGTTTAAATTTGGCCCAAGGTGATGCATAAGGCAGACTTATAAATAGAAGTTCATAAAATATAAAGAAGAGTTTTCAAATTTGAATCTCAAGTGGCAGGAGAAATGGCTTAGAAGCGGAAGTAGATACCTAGGTCCAAAAACAATTCAAGTACATACGGTAAGTAACTACTCTTAAGAATTCATGTGTCGTCCAAATTATAAGCTTAGACTAAACAAATACGGAGTATAAAAAAACAAAGCACTAAGCCACTAATACATAATGTAGAGAAGTGTAGCAAATACATAGTAGACGTAATCCATTAATTTAAAAAAGTTTAAGCACCGTACATTTCAACAAAGTAAAAACAAACTAAACGACGTCCACTGTCATTATTAACTTCAACATAGAAGTACTAAAGGGGTAAAAATCTAAAGAGTTAGCGAGATATATAAGGAGACCCGCTAGTACAGTTATATATACATACCAAGCAAAATGCGACAAAACACAGATTAGTTAACACCCATATAAAACTATCCAGTAAGGCAAGATCCCCATATTTTATATACAACAAAATATAACAAAAACATGGTTCATAAGCAACATAAGACTACCCCAGAACAGCTCCCTGATATACACATCATAGACGACAAAATACTAACACTTAAAGCTTCCAAAGCCTGTCATAAGCTCTGCCTAGCTTACTAATCCAAGTTCCTTTCGCACTCTGTGGGGAGAAAACAAAGAAAAAGGGATGAGCCACAGCCCAGTAGAGGTTACAACAACAAATACGTGAGGTCGGCATGAAAATATAAACTGTAAATAAGGAGCCGAAACAAAGATAAATTAGAGAAAGTAATCCTTATGCAAATGTAATTCAAAAATAGAGAATAAGAATCAGCAATTAAAGTTACTCTATTATTTGTATGGCCGTAGCCACCGTCGGGGTAGTCGGGTACCAGCCATCGTTCTGAAGGATCTTCCGGGTAGCCACCGAGGTGGTGGGATGCCAATTAAGGCCCGATGTCCTAAAGTAGAGCTCTGTAGTTCTTAGTGGCAGCAAACGCAAGAGAATTATCAAGTAAAGAACCCTCTCTAAAACCACGACTAATTCACAAAAGTCAAGGGCATCGGTGCTGCAACTTACCAAAAGCTTGCTCCAAACCAAAGTACCAAACTTGAAATGCTTAGAACAGTTTATATACCAAAAGTAGAAAAACCTTTATTCTTAAAACAGTGAGAAGGATCACTAACCAAAGTCAAAAATATTTAATTCCAAAGAAAGTTACAGTTCAAGCTTAATAAAATTGTGAACAACGAATTTAATTTATATGGCAGAACATTTCAATTTGAATAGCACGAACATGGACAGCAAAACGTTAAAGCTGGTGTAGTAAGACAAATTATTGGACTAGATTATTTGAGTTGCAGGTTGGGGAGAGTAATAAAACACAAAGATCATGAAAAGGATTCTAATTTTATCGGATGTCAGCGAGGTCGAAATAACACCATAAAGAACTTGTTTAAATTCTAAATTATCAATCGCAAGATACAATATTGATTATTTAATAAAAATGCAAGGAATTTAAACAAAAGACCAAGATCATTTCGTAAAAAGTGTAGATTGCAGTGCATGTTTCAAAATGTTGCTCATAGAGTCATTTCTGCAAACAAGTCATGGGAAATTCTTAGAAACTCAATGCACGGCTCAATTTAAATGTGAAAACCAAAACTTAGAGGGTTGCCAAACATTTTCTTACTCTTCCCAAAACCATTTAAAATCATCAATTATACACAGATTCATTTTACATAGTTAACACAGAAATAAAAGATTTAAACCAAGTTCAAAGGGAATCAAAACATGATTAAATCATAAGAGAAATTTAGGGATGAAACTTGACAAATTCATGCATGGTTAAGAAATCATTCCATAACAATAAATCATTTGATTTCCATGATTGGCATTAGTTAGGAAGACGTTGAGCACTAGCAGGACATGAAAATAAAATCAAATAAACATCAATTGAAAAAATAGTACAAAAATAAATAAATAAAAGGAAAATAAGTCCCTACCTTTGTGTAAAAAATAGCCTTGGTGAGGATGAAATGTGTTTGAAATTTTGGAGTTGAAACCCAAAGAAAATGTCTTCTGTATTTTTCGAGCTGGATTTTGGAAAGAAAACAGTGGTTGTAATATGGTAAAACAATAGAGAAAGAAAAGCAGTATTTAGTTAGACTTAGTATTGTAAAAGACAATAATGTCCTAGTTGTTCATGTTTGTCAAGTGGAAATCATGCTTAAATCCTGTAGCATTTACTAATCAAGCACCGTAGTAAGATATCTACTTTGTTAAAAGATCCGTACAGGATTACGGGCACTCACCATGACTACAAGCTTCTGATGCTAAAACCGCACGCATATACTGCACAACTATAGCCAAATGGCACGGGCTCAAAGTCAAAGAGAATGTTTTATGGGTGTCATAACACCATACCGACAGATGATGAAAAGTATCTGAAAAGCTTTGTGAATATCAAAATGTCGACAGAAAAGTTGACTATGCCGACACCTCAGTCGACGTTGAATTGATAAAATCAAAATTATACCGACTTCATCTTAAAAGAATACAGAAAAAAAAAGCATCCAAAAGCATAATACCGACAGAGAAGTCGAAAATGCCGACAGAGGTGTAGACTATGCCGACAGACCACTTAACAATGCCGATTTACTGTTTGTTCAAAGCTAACAAATATAAATCACTCCCGCCTAGCCTTCTTCGCCACCCTCTTCTTCTTCTTTTCATCAAATAATTTTTTTGCTTCAACATTTTCAACGTTCTTTAGTTTCTCATCAACCTGACACATTTCTTCAGGGGTTAACGTCTCTCCTTTCTTAACTTTGTAACTAAAGAGTTTCGAAATTCCATCGATTCGCTTCTGCTTTTTTTTATATTCATGCATACAACATATAATTATTATACTTACATAACAACAAAACACATCATTTGCCATCTGAATAAGAATACACAGTATAAACAAAAAACCATAAGTAAAAGCAAAAAAATACGTACCACCATGGATAAAAGTTTTGTGATAGAAGCATGAGATTGAGAAGAACTTGGAGTAGGGGTTGGCTTCTTTTTTTGCTGGGGAGGTACTTCAATATTTGTCGAGGGTACCACGTAACCATGACCCCTATATAAATAAACCGCAATTACACGGTGTCAACAATACAGACAACGGCAAGTACGGGTCGAACCCATAGGCAGCGGGGATAATACTACAATTAATATCTCAATTAACTAATCAGAAACAATATTTTGGGATTTTTAGAATTATAAATAAAATAATAAAATAAACTAAACTAATAAAATAAATCAAATGGGAGAAACAGTAGCCAGGGTTTTCAGTATCCACCACTATTTCTATTTAATTACTGAAGTGAAATATAACTCCTGAATATTCATCTATTGTTCGTTCTATCAACATCACCTATTATATGTATTAGAGTCGCAAATATCACTGGGACGCCCTAAGCATGGCGCATCAAAAGGCTTAAGTCTCATGCATACACCATCTAATTGCGTTAGCGAGAAAATAATACGAAACTAATTATAGGTTCACAAATAATATCTGGCTCTTCTAAGCATATCCCATCTAAGGATTTAACCAAAGCATGAAATATCAAATAAGTAGACAAACATATTTGTTATTCTATTAATTTTGCGCATAGGTTACTGTATTGTACAGAACCGGTGAAGCAACAACTAATTTTTCATTAAATCAATAAATAAAATCATGAAATTAATCTATTCAAATCAAAATAGTCTGTATCAAATAATTCAATTAATTGATCTAAAACTTTAAGTGGTTTCAACATTAAACTCTAACTACAAAATTAGTTAGAACATGGAGATGGGTTTCTCAAAACCCATAAAAATAATTAAGAAAAATAGAGATAGAGAAGTGTTACTGTTTCCGGCCGTCAACACCAACCCAGAGAACTGAATAGAATCGATGGCCTTTTCCAATCTCTTCTCACGCCTACAAAGAAGCCGTCAGCTTAATTTTTCTTACTGTCCTGTCCACACCTGACGCATGTTCTCCTAATCTCCACGCAGCCTCTTCCTCAACTGTACCTCCTCCACTCTCTTCAATATAACCTAAGTTAATGTCTCCCCTATACACAAAAGAAAACCTAGAAGAAGACAAGAAAAGTTTCCTGCGTCCGCCTCCCCCTTTGTTTCTTTCCTTCTCTTTTCTTTTATACCCAATGTGAAAGAAGTCATATGAGCTTGTCTTGTCCCCTTCAAATCCGTGCCTGTTCTTTTTCTTTTATCCTTTTAATCACCTCTTCCCACGTGCTACTCAGCCAACACCTACCAACCTTATTCTTTCTCTGACTTTTCTTGTATCTGTCCATACTTCTCACTTTTTCTATCTCACACCAATTACCGACCACACCTATCCACAGTCTCACAAGCCTTCACTTCTATCTTTCACGTGCTAACCAAACAAAGAAACTTATCTGTCTCTTGTGTCTGTCGCGTCCTTCCTTTCTCTTGTATAGTTCTGTCACTCTTCAAAGCTCAGACCTTCTCAATAGTCACGTCAACATCATGACCCAATTCTATTTCACCACCTGCTAGACTAGCCTAAAAAGAAAGTTTCTCCTTTAATATGTGCCGCTGACCAATTCTTGTCTTTAGCCCAGACCGAACTACGTTCAACTGACTGCACTCTCTCTCGCCCTTCATTAAGCCTTAAACAGAAACTTGCCCCCTGTAAATGGATTCCACTACCGTCTTTTCTTTAGTTCTTGTCTGACTCTAATCTTTAGAGTCATAGACATATAAAATAGTTTTATAACCATTTTAACTGTATTTAGTTTATAGCTTTGGATTTTTATGAACCACCTATTAAAACAATAAAATGATAAATAATATAATCATAAGTACTAACAAATATAAATTAGGAGATAAAAATGTATGATTTAAGCGCCTATCAGTACCACGTAACCATGACCCCTTTTTCTGTAATATGAAATGTAGAGTTCTTCGGCTTCACCATTGTCAGCAGCAACTCAATCACTCGCATTCACCTGACATTTAGTGACCCTTTCCCTCCAATGTAAAGAGAGTAGTGTAGGTGTATAAGCTACGACAATGGTTTTTGAGGTTGATGTACGCTCTTTAAATTTATGACGGAAAATGTGTTCAACCATATAAAGAACCTTATTAGTTTGCTTGTACCCTAGTTGCCTCATTACACGGAAAGGATTGTACATGAAAAATCCTCCAGGGTAAAACAACAGTTCGTTATAAAAGGAAACATCATTAGCCCATTTGGGTGTAGTGGTGCTTTTCTCTATCCTCCTTGTAAGGATCACATACTACCATATAGGCCGTTATCGCATCCAAAGCCAATCTCATTTCTATAAATCATTTATTGTTACCTGGCTTTGGACCCCCTTTGAACCGGTATCTAAGGGCTCTAGGCTTCCCTTGCGCTCGCTCCCAATCAGCATTTATGCTCAAGTACGGAAAATCCGTGAACAATGTTGGGAAGTGATTATACCCTCAGACCTGTGTCAAGGTAATAAAGTTTTTAAGAATTAAAATGTTTTAAACATGCTTGGGAAAATAAAAAGGACAGCAACGATTAAATTGTTTCGATCTTACCTAGAGGAGAGTCGTGTTCTCGACAAAATCTCTGCAGCCCGCCTTAAAGGAATTCCGCATCTCATTTAACAAATGTCAACCACTGCAGTTCCCCGCGAGTAGTTACAGACCTCTTCCAAAGGATACAACAATTGGAGAAAGTTGGCATTCACCCGATTTCCACTAGTCTCGGGGAAGATCCTCGTGCCCAAGATATACAACATATAGGCAGATGCGGTACAACTAATATCTTCAGCTAGCCTTCCTTATAAAGTATTATTTTAGGGATCCTTTTTTTAGTAAAGTAATCCCAATCCTCCATTTTTTTCTCTAACCAATGTCCCTCCAAAGGTTTCCTTGAGCATCTTTAGTTTGAAAGTCTTGGTAGTATAACCAGCATTCTTGTGGAAACTTTGTCTTGAAGTCTTGACGTCCCAACCGAACAACGCATTGGTCAGAACATGCAACTGCTCCCATCCTAATTCCTTGGTGTAAGTGTCTTCTAGAAAAGATTTACCCCGTACTTCAAGGCCTAGAATTTGTTGAGCATCATCGGGGATCACAGTCAACTCGTCACAGGGGAAATGCATGGTATCAGTTTCTCCGTAAAACCACTCCAAGAAACAATTCACCGTGACAGCATCATATTTCACGTGATTAGTAAACGTGGATAGCATACCGGATTATTCAACTAAGAGTCTAACACCGTCACATTCCAGGACCAAATCCCAAACAAGCATCGATTGTTGTCTGCGGACATGAACCGTATCCTTGTGGTCCTATAAACAAAAAAACAAAACTAACATAAATAAACGGTCATAAATCCTTAAAAGATAACATAAGGTGGATAGTCTTACATATGTTGAATAGATCGTATGGTCCCACGAGCCTTTGTATCCGAATAACAAAGCTTTCTCTAGGGGTTCACCCCATATTGTGCCTTTAGGGTGAGTAGGTAGCATATCGTCCGGATGAAAAATATGAATCTTTTTATCTTTCGTTTATTATTCTCCAACTCTCACCTCAACCGCTTTCCCTTTCCATTTCCCTTTTGCAGGCGGAACTACATCATCTACATCCTCCTCCTCATCATCCTTGAGTCCCAAGCAACTCTTCTTCAGTGGGTTCCCGGATTGTTAATTTTCTCTGGTCCCTCGGGATATGCTCAGTGCCTCTTTTTTCAGCACCCAAATGTTTACACCCATTACGAGGAGAAGCGGGCTCAGGAGAGGCAAGATGATTGTTCCTTGTTGAAGCGCCAACTTCCTTGGTAATCTTCTTAGATGCTTTCTTAGGAGCAAGAGGTTCTTTTTCTTTTTCTCTGGATGTATTACCTCTTGATCTAACAATCCATTAAACAAAAACTAAATAAACATTTTATGTTTCACAGTCGGCATTGAATTAATCTCAGTCGGCATGGGATAAACTACAGTCGGTATTTCTCTTTTAATATCGAGCATGCCGACTGATAAAAAATTACATTTACAACATCAATCGGCATAGAATAACATGCCTACAAATTAAACCGACTGAGTAGTTTTTTTACACAGAGTTTTCAAAAAGTTCAATCGACATTGTCATAAAAATTGTAAACAATAATGACAGAAGACATGCAAAATTTCTGAATCTATTCTTATGTTAGTCGGTATGGTCTTCAAACTAAAATTTCAATAAATGAATACCGACTGTAGACATGTAAATTTTTCTGGAAATATAACTACTCAGTCGGTATGGTATTCAAACTAAAAATTCAACTAATCAGTGCAGACAATCTCACTCGATATGGTATTCATTTAAAACCCAATATTGAATGACACTCTGAAACTATAATTGAAGATCTGATTTTTAAATTCTAACCTGTTTTAAAAAGTTCAAATCAATAAAAATAATAAATAAAAGATTGGGAACCACTTACTTTCTCATTGAAGTCATTTAAGCAAGATTTTGACTATCCTCTTCTTCTTATTATTATTATTATTCCAATTGAGTTGCAATGGAGGATAGTTTATCTTGATGTAATTGTTTCATTTTTGGTTGAGTCGTCGTAGTGATTCCGGGATTAGGTCTAGTCCTAACATATTGTTTCGAGCTAGCCATTTTCTATTTATAGATGTAATTGATCGACGATTTTTTTTTTGAATTCGACAATTAATCGACGATAAAAATGAAACGATTAGGAGAAGTTATGAAGGTTTTAATGGAGTGGGAGAATGAAGAGGGAATATAGGAAGGAGAATAAAAAAGTTTTGGAATTGGGGGATAAGTTATTAGGATTAGGGATACAGGGTATGATAGTAATATCATCATTACCAAAATTCTGATAAACCCTTTAGCAGAATTTCTAGGTTAGGTCAATCCAAAGTATCCCCCAGTTTGTGAGTGTATTTCCCAATTAAACGTTCAAAATTAAAGAGAAGACTTCTTCATTGTTATTGACAAATCAATGAATGTGATTGCAGATTTAAATTAATTCAGTGACTTATTCCTTTTTTTATTCTTCTAGTAGGGTTTCAAAAATCATTTTTTAATCATATGAATGGGTAATTTTAACTAGAAAAAAGTTCAAATCAATCTGAATTTGTTTTAATTTTTGTATTTATATAGTTAAATATTTTGAAGAAGTTTGAGATGGGTCTAATAATGGTGGTTTATATTTGAAAGAGAAAACCGGTTGAAGAATTAATCTTGATGTGTTAGTTTGTGGGTGAATGGAGGGGAATAATGGTTGCTTTAGAGGTTATTAGGAATGATGGACTGGAGTCATATTTAAGCTTGGTGCATAGATTTAAAATTTTGAAAGTTGCAATAATGGACAATATTCTTTAATAACATCAATAATGATTTGAAGAAGATGAACAATTACTAATTTACGATTCAACTCAGTACTGACTTGATTCAACTCGTTTGATGTCTGACTATTCGAAGAATTTAAACATCTTTTACTAAGAAACTTAACTGTCACCTAGAAAGTAATGGTCGTTATCCGTTTTTTTTTAATACCGGATGAAAAAAGTCAAGCAGGGCCTACTTTATAAATTTAGAAAAAACGGGCCTATTTTATAAAAACGATTTAAAAAAAGAGGTACTTTATTAAGAATCTCTATCAAAAGAAAAAAAAATGATAAAAATTGGCAAGTTGGGGTCGTTGTCTCTGAGAGCAAATCCTATAGGAAGTAGAATCATACTCAAAATGAATTAGAGTTGCTAAAACACCAAATTTAGTGTTATTATGGGATTAAACAACCTTCCTTTCATCCCAAACTAATTTAATAAGATGAGTAGCGCAGGAAAATCCTCTTGAAATGGAAAAAGATTTGACGCTCGGGAATGGGGCGCCAAATCTTCTCCCACTCCATCTAAAAGTTATTATTTTTTTTTTGTTTTTAGAAATGTATTAAGAAACTAAAAAGAGGGTAGCCAAGTAAAAATAATTGACGCCCACCCAAGTGGAAAATTTCACTTGTCCCTCGTTTTTTATCTTTTAGTACCTTTTTTATTTTTTTATTAATGAAAATAACATTCATTTTTTATAAACCAATATTTTATTATCTAAAATATTCTCGTGTCTAATATTAGGGTTTACCAATATTTAGGTAACAACTTTTATATAGCCAATAAATAAAGGATTAAACTCTTGTAATTTTACCAATAATTTTGTTTGACTGGTAGGCTAAACTGAATTATTGTAACTTTACATATATTTAATAAAAAAAATTATGTTTCAATTTTTTTAATTTTTTATTCTCTCTATTTTCAGTTTCTTCTTTATTTCATAACAACATTCACTTTCTAATCAGGGGAGGAGCCATGCCATGGAATGGGAAGGCAGTTGCCTATCCTGTTGAGCAGGTTTTCAAGTTCATTTTTATCCATTCCAAGTTTTTCTTTACCTTTAAAAAAAATTGGCTCCCCACCGTAGGTTTTCTGGCTCGCCCCTGTTTCTAACTCTATTTCCCATGGTGGGATTAGTTATTCATTCTCTCTATTTCTTTTTTCTTTTGGATGGAAGGAGGGGCTTTAAAAACCTTTAAAATTTATTTATTAGATTATCTCATTCAAATAGAGGTTTGAATTGTTGCATAAAAGAGGTGGTAGATAGACACACCCTCCCGTTTCATCATTATACATTGCACAGTGGTACAACCAACCTACAATGTGATTTCTTTGATCTATATGAAACCGAATAACATGGAAAAGACAAATCAAATTTTGATTATTCTTCAACCATTTAGAGACTTCCTCTTCATTGAGATAAAATCCTCTGTAGAAGAAGTAGTTTGCGCTAATCATCGTAATCACGATCCATTCCAATAGCCATTGATCATCGTCACGTCGAAATTGATCGTCTTCAATGATATACTTGAATCTCTCGTCGGCTTCCAAAATAATAGTCCAAAGGCTATAATAAAACGTACTAATGGCGATTAGAATTATTATAAGGCGTGAAATGGTCATTGAATACAGAAGAACAATAAGATAAAAATAAAATCTAAAACCTAAATCACAATGTGATATTTATTGAAAATAAGAAAAGTTAATAAGATCCAAATTTACTTAGAAAATCTGATATATTAAAATCTAATCGGAATAAATCTAGGTTTGACGAAAAAGAAAACTTAAAGACTGGGTTTAGATAATTGTTTAGAAGAAATGGTTACCGGAGAGAGAGGAGATTAACATATTCTCTCTGTTCCAATCGGAAAGTAGTGTGTTTTAACACATTATCCAATCGCCCTGGCTCTCACAGACGAAGTCATCAACAAGCGAGTGGAAAAGCCTCCGTCCTAGATAAAACTCAAACTGGGTTTTAAATCACAAATTTGATTTGCCACCTATCTACGTGGCATAAACTCGTCAAATGCGATTCTAAACAAAGATGTCGTGGCAAGAAATTGACTTAATAAATTGCACCTAAACAAAATATCTTCTTCAACTTTGCTTCAAATATCCTCTTTACCTAACACGTGTCCACCACATAAATGATACAGCATAAAAAAAACGATACGAAAATCATTTCTGTGTTATACAGCGTCCCACGTCAGCACCACTTGGCCGTGGACCCACTGCAATGAGATACGAGAAACAAATCTAGAGCGACTAAAAGTAGAGAGATATTTTCCGAAAGTAAAAGGTATTTAGAGTTGATCTGAACCGTTAGATTAAAAATCTTAAATAGTTTTGTGATATTTTTGAGTTTGAAAACAGGGAGAATAAAAGAAGAGACTTTCTCATTATAATTGTATATAATTTTTATTTTTGTTTTCGATATTTCTCTTCAAAACTGGCTGCTCTTGAAGCTTATGAGAAATTAGGGTTTTGATCTTCTGGTATTCATTGAATTTTTTGGTTTGATTTTTAGTGAAAATGGGGGAAATAGTATTGAGTAGTGAAGAATGGATGGATTCATCAGAACAAGAAATAGAAATGGAATTGAAGAAAGAAAGTAGTAATAGTGTAATTAGATGGCAAGATTTTCTTCCAAGGATGCATATGAGAGTTCTTTTAGTTGAAGCTGACGATTCTACTAGACATATCATCTCGGCTCTTCTTAGAAAATGTGGTTACAAAGGTTAATTTTTTGTTTTTTTTATATTTATGTTCTTTTCTGTTTTGCTCTTCTAATGATTATGTGTTCTTAAAGGTAGAAAATTAGTTGATTTTATTGATGAACATTGAAAACCCGTAATCAAATTCTACGTTTCCTTAATTCCTTTTGTGTTTGAGAGGTTCTTCGTAAACATCCTAATTTGTTTTGTTTGAGCAGTCACAGCAGTAGCTGATGGTTCAAAGGCATGGGAGATGTTGGAAGGAAAAGCTCAAAGTATAGATCTTGTTTTAACAGAAGTAGAATTGCCATCTATATCTGGTTTTTCTCTACTAGACATGATAATGGAGAATGAAAGTTGCAAAAATCTTCCTGTTATAAGTAAGTTAATAGTCAAATCTAAAGGTCCCATTTTTAGATTCAGATTCCATATTGATTTTTCATGGTATTCTGAATTTTGTTCTAAACAATGGGTCTTTTCTTTTGTTATTTTATAACAGTGATGTCTACACATGATTCAATTGGTGTGGTTTTCAATTGTATGCTCAAAGGTGCTGCTGATTTTTTCATTAAACCCGTTAGAAAAAACGAGCTAAGAAATTTGTGGCAACATGTTTGGAGACGGCATAATACTGTAAGTAGACGTTCTTAATGCTTTTGTTTTCTAATGTCTATGCCGAGTTTTGTGATTTAAATTTTAAACCTATATGCTTATACTTTGTATTGTGTCTTTACCAGGCAACTAGTGGGAATTCTGGACAACAAAAAATTAGGGTTAGTTCTGAAATTGATACTGCCAGTAATCACAAAAACGATTCTATTGCAAGTGAACAGGACAACAAGGAATCCAGTGATGCTCAAGTAAGCACCCATCCTTACCTTTTTATGCTCTTTCAGTTTAGGTTACATATTTCACAGTTCATTAAAGTCCTTTACAGAATTTGAATTAACTGTGGGAGTAAATGTTAGCAGCTAATTGGATTTGTAACTCCCATTTCCTTGTCTGTTGTAACTTTTAAGCAAACCTACTAGTATCTAGGTTTTGTGGTTTAGCATTTAGACAGAAGAGATAGACACGCATATTCTAGAAATATTTCCCTTTTTTGTTTTAGGTTGGTTTGAAGTTTTATTTACAAATTGCATATTTTTATATCCTTTTGCAGAGCTCTTCTACAAAACGAGATATTGAAGCTGAGAGTGTGTCCTTTCAAAAATCTAAAAGTCCCTCTCAGGTAGAAAAGAACAATGAGATTGTCAATTTGGATGATGGTTCGCCTATGCACAAGAGTGAAGGTACAACAACCATAGAAGAAGAACATGCTTCTGCTAATCAATATTCCCCTCTAGATGTGGTAGAGGAAGTTCGCATGGTTGAGGATAACATCTCTTATGAGAACATGCAAAACGTCTATGAACAAGTCAGACCTCAGATAAAAGTCATTGATTTGATTGGGTCATTTGATGATCGTCGACAGACTCATGCTGTTGTTCGAGAAGTTCTCAGCATCCACTCAAAACCATACCAGGACACAAATGAAACGACAAACACGTTAGAGCTTTCCTTGAGAAGATTCAATCCTAGTGAATGCGAGTACCAACAAACGGATGAAAGATGCTCTTTGAACCATTCAAATTCCTCAGCCTTTTCACGGTGAGTTTTCACAGATCTGACTAAAACACTGGTAGTCATGTGCTTATTTGACTAAGAAAAATAATCTGTTTGTACCGGTATTGCTTTATCTGTAAATTTCATTTGTATGTTGCACCCGAAGTATATTTAACATCAAGTGTCATCTGCAGGTATAACAACAGGACGGAACAGCCCTTTCAATCCACAGCACTAGCTTTTCATGCTAAACGAACGGAATGTGCAGATAATTCTCATAGAGATATACTGAATCTTGACCTTCTCAATACCATCGATACACCTAAACAGAGTCAACCCATACCAAGCAATCATCAAGAAGGTACTACACCTCAGATCGGTGGTCGACCTACTCAACAAGAAACAAGTTTTGATAGCTTATGCTCCAGTTATGGTACCCTATTACCATCTATGTTGTATACACAATCATGTCCACCATATCTATGGAGTGCGAAAGCTGTTAACCATCAGAATTCCACCTTTTTCGAGAATTCACATTGTCGAGCAAAACCCGAATCCAACCAATTTCATCAAGTTCATGACAAAAACGATGAAAGTGGTACTGACCAAATGATGAACAAACGACAAATGTTGAATATAGAATATGTGGAGAATCAAGTAGACATTACAACTGACACTGACCAGAGTAGAAGGAGCAGTTTATGTAATGGTGGAGCAAGTAACTTTAGTAGCAGTGGATATGCAAGAAATTGTAATGGAAGTAATGGAAATGTTATTCCAATTGCTGCAGCTAGAGCAACCGCAGAATGTGGCCACAATGGGATCAAAGGGATGGATACTCCTCGTACCACCCAAAGAGAATTAGCTCTTAACAAGTTCCGATTGAAGCGAAAGGATAGATGTTTTGATAAAAAGGTAAGCAGTTGGGATGGAATTAATTATGTAACTCCAATACTGTTATAGTTCCACAAGAATGTTTAAATGTGATCTTCTTCCCAAACTTTCAAACTAGTCTTTTTGACAAGTCCTCTTATATGTAGAATGTATGATCAAAACTTCAAAATACAAGTTCCTTTCATTTTCATAAAACAAAAGAGAATTTCTTGTACATATCTTGAAAACAATGAGATTGAATATTCAAGCTTTCTTCACATGGCATATAGGTATTCCTTTTGTATCCACCTGTGTGACTTATGGCTTTTCATTGTTTAATATTGGCTGCTTTTTCCCTTCCAGGTTCGATACCAGAGCAGGAAAAAACTTGCAGAGCAGCGTCCAAGAGTGAAAGGACAATTTGTTCGTCAAGTCTCAACTAACCTTCCGTTAACTGAAACCAACTGTTAACAGGTATCTCGTTTGTTGTAGCGGCTGATGAAAAGCTCCAATCAATGGAAATACTCAGAACCCTCCGTGACTGAAAAGAGGGTCAGCCTTGAATCCAAGAAGTTTCAGAGTTTTGGTTTAGGTTATGCACATACTCCATCGTTCAAGATGCTTGTGAAAGCAGTAGGTGTAGCATGAGTAGGAGCTCTGTAGATACTTGCAGGATGCGGAATTAGTTTACTGTACATAGTGTTTGATTATTAATTTAAAACACAGCAACACAGAGAAACATCTATCTACAGGAGGAAGATATACATCACTTCAGAGCAGTTTTTTTCTTCTTTTTTTTTCATTTGCTATAAGAATTCTTTAATGTAGTTGTTCTGACTTTCGTACGTTCATCCCGTATTTTCTTGTATATGACTTATGTTTGTTGGTCATGAAAATTGAGATTTGCTGCTCCTTGTATGTTTAAGTTGTTGGTATTTTGTTGTTATTAGTTAGTTGGTGAGAGTTCGTTAGGTTAATTGGTCTCACTAGCCCTGAACTGGACATTTCTCTAATACCCAATATGCAACAATAGAATGACCCACCCTTGTTTGCCGAACCTTGAATAGGATATTCTTTTAGGCATCATCTAAAATAACTCATGCTGGGGCTTTGATAAACCTAATATGAATATGTTGAAGCATAGAGGATGATCTTTAGTTATGGCGTCTGAGGAAGTTATGAAACTCTATTGCGTCGAGTTACTTCCATAAAATGATCTCAAGTCATATGGTTCAGTTGCCAATTCAGATGTTATTCTGCCGTGTTTCTGCTGTTTAAGGTATATGAATCTACTATCATTGAATTGAACATTTTGATTAGTTATTGTTATCAAATATGCGAAATTGATTATATTTACTGTCACCACGTTATTGATTGTGGCTGCCTGTACGTAGGGAAAGATTCACTCTGCACTCTGCACTGAAGTGTTCAAAAAATTGATTGAAATGAGACTTCAACCACTGTCGTTACATGTTGAATTGTGAAAGATGGGCTCTATAGAACTGGTGAAGTAGGTCTTGCTCTTGAATTACAGAATAGAACGTGCCAACTGCAAACCTATCGTTGTTGGTTACGGTGTAAACATGGATGACGTTCTTTAGGCCTTATCTAATATTCTTGGTAGATAAAGAAACGATTCAAAAACTTTTTTTGATTAAAGCTAAGGGTTAACAACATAGTTTTCCTCCTCCGAGACCATGTTAACAGTGAAACTAGGAAGAGAAGAATTCCAACATCTAGAAATTTTGAATAATCTAGCATGCTGCTAGTTTATTACATGCCTTGGTACTGGCTGCTCAACTTTAAGGTGAAGACCGTACTAGCACGGTCTTTTGGGGGGCATTGGACAGTAAAGTCCAAAACATTGTCAAGGAACCTGCACCTGGTTTGGCCATGTCGGAAGAGGTACACAACCTATCCCCAATTCCTATAGGAATATAGCAGTAATATACTCACCTATGACCTGGTTGTCAAGTGGCACAACAAATGAATCTACATTCATTCGACGATGCAGCGACATTATGGCTAAGGCAGAAAGTGCCATTGGCTTATACAACACTGAAGGTACAATGATGCATGTCCGAGAATCCAGAGTTAGCCCAGCTCAAGGAATGAAGGAAGTGATGCATACAACATGTGGAGCAGAGCTAAGTACCAGATAGTAGTGAGCACTGGCATGCTTTACCACTGATTTAGCGTCCATAAGGGTAAAGTGCATGGCAAGCTCAATTATGACGCGAGATGGTACAACATTGGCTCATATTGGCGGTTAAAGTTAGTTATGAGCATCACATGCGTGGCAGAGGATAAGGATGAGTTGGAATAGCTATAAACTCGGTTTATAGGCTATGTTTGGAATTCCTAACTGCTAAGAACAAGTGTAGCATCCATAGGCTGACAACAGAAAAACTGACAGTTAGAAAGGTGCTTTGGCGGTTAAGGAAACTGCTTATGGGCGGTAGGCTGTGCATATATTTGTGGCACACGAGTTCTGGCTTCATCCTAGCATTATAAACATGCTAGAGATGGATGTGCTAGGGTATCTTAGATTGGGAGAAGAACCCTTGTTAGCAGAATTGATAGTTAGGCTTAGTTCGAGTGAATAAGCTTGTAAGTCCGCAGTATGACAAGTTTTATATCTTCCCCTTATGCAATAAAAAGAGTTCATCGCCATAGATCTTGTGTTCATTCTCTGTTCATTCCCTTTGTCTTGTGAAGCATTAAAGCATGGTAGATCCTCTTGTCTACCATGGGATGCAGTAAGAGTTAGGAGAGAAAATACGAAGTCTTCCATTGCCAATCTGGTGAGATTGTTGCTGTTTGCACTTGGTGGTGTAAGCTTATAAGGCTGAAGTATTAATGGCTCATATAATTGCGCATAGAACCAATGTGTTGCCAGTTACGCCCTAAAAAAAATTGCAGAGGAAAATTGGGGCCGTGACAGATGGATAGCAGAGCAGAGTGTCCTCTGTTTCGTAAAGATTTTCTCTCTTTTACACTGAAGTTAGCGAAATTGATAGCCTGCTGCAAAAAGTTGGCTTCGACTGAAACTAGGCTTGAGGACCTAACATATCGAATGGATTTTCTGGAAGAACGTATTGGTTTAGAACCACGCAATACAATTAATCAAGGTCTTCAAGGCCCCATTCAAACAATGTTTGATCGAGTGAAAGCATTGGAGAACATGCATACTGAGATGCTTGATACTATCAATGGCGTAGACAAAGAGTGTGCTGACTTGTTAGATCAAGTTGGTATTACGAAGACCATGCTCACAAACTCATTCGAGGAACTCATTGCTCAGATGAGTGTTCTGCGAAGAATGATGGGAACAACTAACACTACCGTGGGTAGTAAGGATTTTGCGAAGTCGAAAGTCCCTAAACTAAGAGCATTTTCTGGTGCTAGAGATGCTAAGGAAATTGAAAACTTTCAATAGGATATAGAACGATATTTTAAAGCCGCCAGAACCCCGGAAGATTAAAGAGTAACTCTTGTTAGCATGTACCTGGCTGGTGATGCTAAGTTATTGTGGAGAACAATAAAGCGGAAATACGAGAAACGCCCTAAATTGGAGAGTCATCTTGGAGAAATATCCCGGATTTTTAAAATTTGAGAAAATACCCAGTTATGTTAGTCTTCCTATTAACATCGCGCATGCGAGTCGTCACGTGCAAAAAAAGACAGAAATACTCAAAACGTTCATCTAAGAGACACGTAGCCATTTCATCCGACGATCGCATGGTTGTACACGTGTCGGGATTTGAATGAGTTGAGATGTCACTGTTCACACGATTTACTCGCACGCGTGGAAGATTAGGTTGTTTCTGATCACTCGATCCAACTTTGAGGAACTATTTTGTTCTTCGTTTTTTTTCATTTACACAGGCGAGAGGAGAGTGAATAACACTCTTAAGGGAAAACATCAATCAAATCTGTGTTTCCCCTAAGATTAGTTATGAGTGAATAACACTCTTATTTTCACTGTTGCAGAGATTAGAAACTCGAAGACGGAGATGAAGAAATAGTTGCAGACGTACAACCATTGAAGACGAAGACTATTTGAATCAAATTTTTCATCGAAGCAAGTAAGTAAATGGAACCCAATCTTTCATTTCCCATGAATCACATGATGTTTTGTATTAATTTGTAAATAGATGAAATTAAAATTTTAGGGTCCAGTAAAATTTGTTTTTTTTTTCTTTTTCGGTAATTTAGGGTTTATATTGAAACTGAATTTTGTGTATGTAAAATTAGTATTGTATGCATTCTCTGATCAATTAGCTTCGACAAGTATTATTTCTTTTGAATTACAGTGTGACATCCATGGAATTTCATGACATTTTGGTTGGGGGATTTGTTGTTTGTATTTCGTCACTTCCTTTTTAATTTGCGATTCATTTCATCATCTGAAAGTTTTGTTGGTACAACTATACCAACATTTACGAGTCTTTAGTTATCTTCACATGTTCTTAGTTTCCAACTTTTTATTTACACAGGGATGTTTAGACATGGATATTCTTGGTTTTTATTCTTAGATTTGAGTAGATAGTTGGCTTCTACAGATTTTGGTCATATTCATGTAGTATGCAGGTGAAACTTATCTGTGAGTCACTTTGCTTGCTGTCATTATTGGACATCCCTGATTAATACTGTTTTTTTTCTTTTTTTGTAGGGCTAAGTGGATATGGATGTTATAGTTACTGTGATAAATGGGTCAGAGAAGTATAAAACTTTATATTTTGTTGGTGTTGCTGCTGGTATTAGTGGTCGTAGTCGTAGGTTTATACAAATTGTAAAAGATAGGATGATAACCTTGGGTATGAATCCTAGAATGAATCTTATGTTGTTTGATAAGGATAATTATCAATGTGAGTGTGAAAAAGACTTTGTTAGAATGTGAAACCTAGGGAAACCAGATGAAAATGATTTTCTTGAATTACAAATTTATACGGTTGATGGTGATGTACCAATTGGTGGTGATACTGTTAGAAATAGGACAGTTGGTGGTGTTGCCAGTGGCAGTGGTAGCGTCCAAGATAGTGTTAGTGGTTTGTCTAGTCTAGCTAGTCCTGCAAAAAAAAAGGGTTAGTAAGAAGCCTAATGTAAGGAAGAGTCCAAGACTAGTTGTTAAACAGTTGAAAAATCAGCATCACATGACTGAGAGAAGACCAACAAGATTGAACTTTGATCATGAAGGTGGGAATGAGCCTGAAGTCATTACTACACAAGCTAGTGTTGTATGCAATGGTGATCAAACTACACAAGCTAATATTGGTGAAGATCAAGTGAATCTGCAGAATGAGGCTGAGGATCAGTGTCATCCGGATGATAGGCCAGAATTCCAACATGATATTAGTGAAGGTGAAGATGCTGAAAGAACCAATTATGGAGAATTTTTGTCTAAGTGTGTTAGAAATGATGATGTTAGTGATGGTGCTGGTGATGTAGAACGGAATGTGGGTGGCAATGTAGAAGGAAATGCTAATGCTAGTGGGGGTGGTGATGAGAATATGGGTGGCAATATAGAAGGAAATGCTAATGCTAATGCTAGTGGGGGTGGTGATGAGAATGTGGGTGACAATATAGAAGGAAATGCTAATGTTAGTGGGGGTGGTGATGAGAATTTGGCTAGCAATGTAGAAGGAAATGCTAATGCTAGTCGTTCTGCATATGAAATGACTGAAGAGGAAGCAGCTCAGTGGGAAGCAGATTTTGGTGTTCATGCAATGGCCTCCTCAGCTATGACAATGGTCAATGAAGAAATTCCAGATGTTAAACCTGGTGTATTGTCAATAAAATGAAGTTTGAAGATATATATGCTTTCAGGAAGCATCTAAGGCAGTACGCAGTACTTAACCATATGCAGTATGAGGTGACCAAGATAGATAAGGCGAGGTTGTATGATGTTTGCAAGCTCAAGGAAACCAAGAATTGTCAGTGGCATGTGAGGGCAAGAGTCATTCCTGGTGAGAAGACTATCACAGTTAGGAGTTGACATCTAACACACACATGTGCTACTACATTTGGAGATAAAAATCCAAAATGCAATTCTAGCTTTGTAGTTGACTACTTGTTAGAGACAATGGATATTTCTTCATCAGTGAAAAATGGGAGAGAAATATCAAACGAAATGGCCACAATTGAAGATTGACATTCCTTATTGGGTTGCAAATGACGCAAGGGTATGAATTTTCTTTAGTTTGTTTCCTCTTTTATTTCTTAAGTTATTGAAATTGTCTAACTTTATTGATCTTACAAACTTTTGTGGTGCCAGAATTTGGTTCTAGCCAAGTTAAATGGTAGGTTTGAGGATAGCTATACCAAAGTTCCACAACTTTGTACTGCTGCTACAACTTTGAACCCTGGAAGCATAGCTAACTTCACTTATGCCAATGATGGTGAACATGATAGATTCGAGAGTGTAACCTTAATATACGATGCACAGGTTAAAGTCTTCTTGAATGATTGTAGGTTGGTTATAGGGTTGGATGGAATGCACTTGACTGGTAAGCTAGTGGTGTAATGCTTTGTGTAACTTCTCTAGATGCTGAAAATGCACTGTTCCCCCTTGGTATGACTGTATGTAGGTCCGAGACTGAAGCCAATTGGTACATTTTCTTAAAAGAGCTGAATAAAAAGATACCAGATAGGGTTGGATTGACAATTATATCTGATAGACAAAAGGGTCTTCTTGAATCAGTGAAAGTATTATTCCCTTTGGCAAATCACATATATTGCTTTAGGTAATATCTATTTTATACCTGTTTATTATCCATACCACCATTTTTGTAGAATATTTGATATTGTTAATTTTGCAGGCATCTCTACCAGAATTTCCAGAACAATGAATTCAAGGGTCCTAAATTGATAAACCTTCCCTGGCAGGCTGCAAAAGCATATAAATTGCATCACTGGAAGGTAGTATTTGCCAAATTCTTGTAATTTTTTGATTTGTAATTTCTCTTTAGTCATTTACTGTAACTAAATACTTATTTTCTAGGTACATATGGATGAAATGCTATAAATAAATGAAGATGCACACCAATATTTGCTAGATTTGGACCCAAAATGATGGGCAAGGGCATGATTCCCACATGATGTTGCTTGTGAGCATATAAATAACAATTTCTTTGAAAGCTTTAATTCCATGTGTAAGAATCTTAGAAACCAACCTGTGATCAAGTTAGCCACAATGTATACACAGTTGGTTAATGGCTTGTATTTCAAGAGAAGAAAACTAGCTGCAACATGGAATATTGGTGACATGGTACCTGAAGCTAAAAAGCTCATTCATGTAATGAGTGAGCTTAGAGGGAACTTTGATGTTGAACCTGCAGAGGAGCTGAAAACATATGAGGTCATTAATAAAGTCTCAAAGAAAGTGTTTGTTCATATTGTTGATCAAACTTGCACTTGCAGACAATGGCAATTGCGGCAATTTCCATGTCAGCATGCTACCTGTGTTTTGGTTAGATTCAATCCTGATTGGACATTGTGAGTAATTTTCCTACTATTAAATAGTTCATATTTGTCATAGTATGCAATGAATCATATGAAATGAATGAGTAATGAATGAATGCAGGTATTGTAGTAAATACTACACTGTGGACATGTATATACTCTTGGTCAATTACTCCATGGGGAGACATTGATGAGTGGGAAAATCAGGTGACTTTTAATGCTTGTTTTGAGAATATTTTTTTTAAATAATATATATTTTTGTACTTTTACTTTCTTTAGTATTTTATTAGTTTTTCTAGATCTGAGTATATAAAGTTTCCTAACCCTAACATCTTTCTTCATCTGTGTAGTCTGGTGTGAACCTTAAACATTCAATAAAACTAAGAGACGCAGGTAGACCTTGTGTAAAAAGGAAGAAATCTTGGATGGAGAAGAATAGCCAAAGAAAAACTAGAAAGTGTAGTACATGTGGTGGTTTGGATCACAACAACAAAACAAGGTGGACCACTTGGATCAAATCCAAAGAATAAAAGTGTTATAAAAGAGTGTTTGGTTGATGGAGATACATTTGTTGAGAGAATTGCAACCCCAAAGAAGACAAGGAAGAAATATGCATCAATAGCTGCATCTTCAGGCAAATCAACATCTGTTGGTGCCTCCAAAAAGAAGACGTCAACCTGATAGACACATTTTAGTGTCTAATTTGCACCTTAGTTTTTATTAAGTTAGTATTCGA